>CM032156.1:17024453-17624453 GCA_018901935.1 Pugionium cornutum
CATAGCATCACACATTTTGGGATTGATTGGACGGCGTGAAGGCTTTGTCGTATCTATTTCGATCTTAAATTTTGTCACAAAAAAATTGAGGGAGCTTAACATGGGTGTTTGATTCGTTTCAATTTGAACTCTAAATCAAAAGTTACGAACGATTTAGTACAGACATGTCAAGTTGATCGCCAAATTAAAATAATCATTCTAAACTGATCATTGGTGCTCCTTGATTAAAGGCTTATAAATGAAGCATAATGCATGTCATCACATAGTTTGGGATACATTGGATTACTTGAAGGCTTTGTTGTTGTTCTTTCAGTCTCAAATTCGGTCACAATATGGAAAATTGAGCTAGTTTAACGTGGGCGTTAGATTCATGTCATTTCGAGCTCTGAATCAAAGGTTAAAGACTATATAGTGCGGACATGGCTAGTTGATCAGCTAGTTAAAATGATCAATTGAAACTGATCATTATTGCTCCTTGAGTAAAGGCCTACAAATGAAGCATAATACATGGTATCACGCAGTTTGGGATAGATTGGATTATTTGGAGGCCTTATCGTAGCTGTTTCGATCTTAAATTTTGTCACAATATAGGGAATTGAGCTAGCTTAATGTGGGTGTTGGACTCATGTCATTTTGAACTCTTAATAAAAAGTTACTGACGATTTAGTCCGGACATGTCAAGTTGATCAACCAATTAAAATGATCATTCCAAACTTATCATTAGTGCTCCTTGATTAAAGGCTTATAAATAAAGCATAATGCAGAAAGCATAATGCATGGCATCATGTGGTTTGGGATACATTGGATTACTAGGAGGCTGTTTTGTAGTTCTTTCAGTCTCAAATGTTATCACAATACCAAAAATTGATTTAGCTTAATGTGGCTGTTAGATTCATGTCATTTTGAGCTCTGAATCAAAAGTTAAAGACTACTTAGTGCGGACATGGCTAGTTGATCACCTAGTTAAAATGAAGCATATTGCATGGTATCACACAAATTGGGATAGATTGGATTACTTGGAGGCTTTATCGTAGCTGTTTCGATTTGAAATTTTGTCACAATATAGAAAATGAGCTAGCTTAACGTGGGTGTTGGATTCGTGTCATTTTGAACTCTTAAAAAAAAGTTAATGACGATTTTGTGCGGACATGTCAGGCTGATCGGCCAGTTAAAATGATAATTCCAAACTTATCATTGGTGCTCCTTGATTAAAGGCTTATAAATAAAGCACAATGCATGACATCTCGCAGTTTGGGATACATTGGAATACATAGAGGCCTTCTCGTAGCTCTTTCAGTCTAAATGTTTTCCAAAATATGGAAATATGAGCTTGCTTAACGTAGGCGTTGGACTCATGTCATTTGGAGCTCTAAATCGAAACTTAAAGCCAATTTAGAGTGGACCTGTCAAGATGATCAATTAGTTAAAATGATCATTCTAAACTGATCAGTAGTGCTCATTCATTAAAGGCGTATAAATGAAGCATAATGCATAGAATCACACAGTTTGGGATAGATTGGATTGCTTAAAGGCTTTGTTGTCGCTATTTCCATCTTAAATTTTGTCACCAAAAAATTTTATCACCAAAAACTTGATTGCCAAGTTAAAATGATCATTCCAAATAGATCATTTGTGCTCCTTGATTAAAAGCTTATAAATGAAGCATAATGCATGGCATCACGTAGTTTGGGATACATTGGATTACTTGGAGGCTTTGTCGTAGCTCTTTCGGTCTCAAATGTTGTCACAATATGGAAAATTGAGCTAGCTAAACGTGCGCGTTAGATTCATGTCATTTTGAGCTCTAAATCAAAAATTAAAAACTCTTTAGTGCGTACATGGCCAGGTGATCAGCTAGTTTAAATGATCATTCAAAACTGATCATTTTGCTCCTTGAGTAAACGCTTATAAATGAAGCATAATGCATGGTATCACACAGATGGAGATAGATTGGATTACTTGGAGGCCATATTGTAGCTGTTTCGATCTTACATTTTCTCACAATATATAAAACTGAGCTAGATTAATGTGCTTGTTGGCCTTATGTCATTATGAACTCTTAATAAAAAGTTACTGACGATTTAGTGCGGACATGGTCAAGTTGATCGACTTGTTAAAATGACCATTCCAAACTTATCATTGGTGCTCCTTGATTAAAGGCTTATAAATAAAGCATAATGCATGGGATCACGCAGTTTGGGATACATTGGATTACTTAGAGGGCTTGTCAAAGCTCTTTTACTCTCAAATTTTTCCACAATATAGAAATCTGAGCTTGCTTAATGTAGGTGTTGGATTCATGTCATTTTGAGCTCTAAATCAAAACATAAAGACAATTTAGAGAAAACACGTCCAGATGATCAGATAGGTAAAATCATCATTCTAAACTGATCATTGGTACTCATTGAGTAACGGGGGTATAAATCAAGCATAATGCATAGTATCACACAGTTTGGGATAGATTGGATTGGTTAAAGGCTTTTTCGTAGCTATTTCGATCTTAAATTTTGTCACTATAAAGAAAATTGAGCTAGCTTAACCTGGGTGTTGGATTCGTGTCATTTTGAACTCTTAATAAAAAGTTACTCACGATTCAGTGCAGACATGTCAGGTTGATTTGCCAGTTAAAATGATCATTCCAAGCTTATGATTGGTGCTCCTTGATTAAAGACTTATAAATAAAGCATAATGCATGACATCTCGCAGTTTGGGATACATTGGATTACTTAGAGGCCTTGTCATAGCTCTTTCAGTCTAAAAGTTTTCCACAATAAGGAAATCTGAGCTTGCTGAACGTAGGCATTGGATTCATGTCATTTTGAGCTCTAAATCAAAACTTAAAGCCAATTGAGAGCGGACCTGTCAAGATGATCAACTAGTTAAAATGATCATTCTAATTACAAGCTGTCAGGAAGTCGTCGAAAATATGCGATGGTATCAAGGGGAAATCCCGACGACCACGCATTTGTCGGAAAACCGACGGTTCACCGCAGGTTTTACCATTGATTTCCCAGCAGTTGCACAGGCATCGGAAATTTCCGACGGATAACCGACGAATGTCTTTCCCTCGGCATTCCGTCGGAAAGCCGTCACCAATTCGTTAGAAAATTCCAATGGTTTTAGTTCCGTCGGAAATGCCATCGGAAATGTTAATGTTTTCTTGTAATGGAATGGCATCACGCAGTTTGGATAGATTGGATTAGGTGGAGGCTTTGTCGTATTGCTTTCTGTGTCAAATGTTGTCACAATATTGAAAATTGATCTAGATTAACGTGGTTGTTGGATTCATGACATTTCGAGCTTTAAATCAAATGTTAAAAACAATTTAGTACGGACATGTCAAGTTTATTAGCTAGTTAAACTGAACATTCTAAACTGATCATTGGTGCTCATTGAGCAAATATTTACAAATGAAGCATAATGCATGGCATTACACAATTTGGGATAGATTGGATTGCTTAAAGGCTTTGTTGTCGCTATTTCAATCTTAAATTTTGTCAACAAAAAACTGAGGGAGTTTAACATGGGTGTTAGATTCGTGTAAATTTGAACTCTAAATCAATAGTTACGAACCATTTAGTGCAAACATGCCAAGTTGATCGCCAAGTTAAAATGATCATTCCAAACAGATCATTGGTGCTCCTTGATTAAAAGCTTATAAATGAAGCATAATGCATGGCATCACGTAGTTTGGGATACATTGGATTACTTAGAGGCTTTGTCGTAGCTCTTTTGGTCTCAAATGTTGTCACAATATGGAAAATTGAGCTAGCTTAACGTGCACGTTAGATTCATGTGATTTTGAGCTCTAAATCAAAAATTAAAAATTCTTTAGTGCGTACATGGCCAGGTGATCAGCTAGTTTAAATGACCATTCGAAACTGATCATTTTGCTCCTTGTGTAAAGGCTTATAAATGAAGCATAATGCATGGTATCACGCAGATGGAGATATAATTGGATTACTTGGAGGCCATTTTGTAGCTGTTTCGATCTTAAATTTTCTCACAATATATAAAAATGAGCTAGATTAATGTGGTTGTTGGACTTATGTCATTTTGAACTCTTAATAAAATGTTACTGATGATTTAGTGCGGACATGGTCAAGTTGATCAACTTGTTGAAATGACCATTCCAAACTTATCATTGGTGCTCCTTGATTAAAGGCTTATAAATAAAGCATAATGCATGGGATCATGCAGTTTGGGATACATTGGATTACTTAGAGGGCTTGTCGTAGTTAAAATGATCATTCTAAACACAAGCTATCGGGAAGTCGTCGAAAATATCGATGGTATCAAGAGGATATCTCGACGACCATGGGTTCGTCGGAAAACCGACGGTTCACCGTCAGGTTTTACCATCGATTTCCCAATGGTTGCACAGGCGTCGGAAATTTCCGACGGATAACCGATGAATGTCTTTCCCTCGGCATTCAGTCAGAAAGCCGTTACTAATTCGTTGGGCGTTAGATTCATGTCATTTTGAGCTCAAAATAAAAAGTTAAAGACTATTTAGTGCATACATGGCCACTTTATCAGCTAGTTCAAATGATCATTCGAAACTGATCTTTATTGCTCTTTGAGTAAAGGTTTATAAATGAAGTAAAATGCGTGGTATCATACAGACTGGGATAGATTGAATCAATTGGATGCCTTATTGTAGTTGTTTCGATCTTAAATTTTGTCATAATTTAGAGAAATGAGCTAGCTTAATGATGGTGTTGCACTCATGTCATTTTGAACTCTTAATAAAAAGTTACTACCGATCTAGTGCTGACATATAAAATTTATCGGGCAGTTAAAATGATCATTCCAAACTTATCCTTGGTGCTCCTTGATTAAAGGCTTATAAACAAAGCATAATGCATGGTATCGCACAGTTTGGGATACATTGGATTACTTAGACGTCTTATCGTAGTTCTTTCAGTGTCAAAATTTTCCACAATATGGAAGTCTCAGCTAGCTTAACCTAGGCGTTGGATTCATGCCATTTTGAGCTCTAAATCAAAACTTAAAGACAATTTAGAGCGGACATATCAAGATGATCAGCTAGTTAAAATGATCACTCTAAACTGATCATTGGTGATCATTGAGTAAAGGCGTATAAATGAAGTATAATGCATAGCATCACACAGTTTTTGATTGATTGGATGGCTTCAAGCATTTGTCACATGTATTTTGATCTTATATTTTTGTCCAAAACATTGAGCCAGCCTAACATGGGTGTTGGATTCGTGTCAATTTGAACTCTAAATCAAAAGTTACAAACGATTTAGTGAAGACATGTCAAGTTGATCGCCAAGTTAAAATGATCATTCTAAACTGATCATTGGTGCTCCTTGATTAAAGGCTTATAAATGAAGCATAATGCATGAAATCACATAGTTTTGGATACATTGGATTATTTGGAGGCTTTGTTGAGCTTTTTCAGTCTCAAATGTTGTCACAATATGGAAAATTGAGCTAGCTTAACGTGGGTGTTTGATTCATGTCATTTTGAGCTCTAAATCAAAAGTTAAAGACGATTTAGTGCGGACATGGCTAGTTTATCAGCTAGTTCAAATGATCATTCGAAACTGATCATTATTGCTCCTTGAGTAAAGGCTTATAAGTGAAGCATAATGTGTGGTATCACGCAGATGGGGATAGATTGGATTACTTGGAGGCCTTATTGTAGTGGTTTCGATCTTACATTTTGTCATAATATAGAGAAATGAGCTAGCTTAATGTGGGTGTTGGACTCATGTCAGTTTGTACTCTTAATAAAAAGTTACTACCAATTTAGTGCGGATATGTTAAGTTGATCAGGCAGTTAAAATGATCATTCCAAACTTATCATTGGTGCTCCTTGATTAAAGGCTTATAAACAAAGCATAATGCATGGTATCAAATAGTTAGGGATACATTTAATTACTTAGACGTCTTTCTGTCTTAAATTTTTCCACAATATGGAAACCTGAGCTTGCATGACGTAGGCATTGGATTCATGTCATTTGAGCTATAAATCAAAACATAAAGACAATTTAGAGTGGACATGTCAAGATGATCAGCTAGTTAAAATGATCATTCTAAACCGATCATTGGTGCTCATTGAATAAAGGCTTATAAATGAAGCATAATGCATAACATCACACAATTTGGGATTATTAGATGGCTTGAAGGCTTTGCTCTAGCTATTTCGATCTTAAATTTTGTCACAAACAAATTGAGGGATCTTAACATGGGTGTTGGATTCGTTTCAATTTTAACTCTAAATCAAAAGTAACGAATGGTTCAGTGTAGACTTGTCAAGTTGATCGCCAAATTAAAATAATCATTCTAAACTGATCATTGGTGCTCCTTGATTAAAGGCTTATAAATGAAGAATAATGCATGGTATCATGTAGTTCGGAATACATTGGATTACTTGCAGGCTTTGTGGTTGCCCTTTCAGACTCAAATGTTGTCACAATATGGAAAATTGAGCTAGCTTAACGTAGGTGTTTGATTCATGTCATTTTGAGGTCTAAATCAAAAGTTAAAGACTATTTAGTGCGGACATGGCCAGTTGATCAGCTAGTTAAAATGATCAATCGAAACTGATCATTATTGCTCCTTGAGTAAAGGCTTATAAATAACGCATAATGCATGGTATCACGCTGATTGGGATAGACTGATTACTTGGAGGTTTTAACGTAGCTGTTTCGATCTTAAATTTTGTCACAATATAGAAAATTGAGCTAGCTTAACGTGGATGTTCGTCTCGTGTCATTTTGAACTCTTAATATAAAGTTACTGGTGATTTAGTGCGAAAAAGTCAAGTTGATCGGCTAGTTAAAATGATCATTCCCAACTTATCATTGCTGCTCCTTGATTAAAAGCTTATAAATAAAGCATAATGCATGGTATCACACAGAGGTCTTATCGTAGCTCTTTCAGTCTTATATTTTTCCACAATATGGAAACCTGAGCTTTCTTATTGTAGGCACTCGATTCATGTCATTTTTAGCTCTAAATCAAAACTTAAAGACAATTTAGAGCAGACATGTCAAGATGATCAGCTAGTTAAAATGATCATTCTAAACCGACAATTGGTGCTCATTGAGTAAAGCCTTATAAATGAAGCATAATGCATAGCATCACACTGTTTGGGATAGATTGGATGGCTTGAAGGCTTTGTCGTAGCAACTTCGATCTAAAATTTTGTCACAAAAATATTTAGGGAGCTTAACACAGGTGTTGGATTTGTGTAAATTTGAACTCTAAATCAAAAGTTATGAACGATTTAGCGCAGACATGTCAACTTGATCGCCAAGTTAAAATGATCATTATAAACTGATCATTGGTGCTCCTTGATTAAAGGCTTATAAATGAACCATAATGCATGGCATCACGTAGTTTGGGATACATTGGATTCTTGAAGGCTTTGTTATAGCTCTTTCAGTCTCAAATGTTGCCACAATATCAAAAATTGAGCTAGATTAACTTGGGCGTCAGATTCATGTCATTTTGGAACTCTGAATGAAAAGTTAATGACTATTTAGTGCGGACATGGCCAGTTTATCAGCTTGTTCAAATTATCATTCGAAACTGATCATTATTGCTCCTTGAGTAAAGGCTTATAAATGAAACATAATGCATGGTATCAAGCATATTGGGATAGATTGGATTACTTGGAGCCTTATCATAGCTGTTTCGATCTTAAATTTTGTCACAATATAGGGAATTGAGCTAGCTTATTGTGGGTGTTGGACTCATGTCATTTTAAACTCTTAGTAAAAAGTTACTGACGATTTAGTCCAAACATGTCAAATTGATCGACCAGTTAAAATGATCAATCCAAACTTATCATTGGTGCTCCTTGATTAAAGTCTTATAGATAAAGCATAATGCATGGCATCACGCAGTTTGGGATACATTGGATTACATAGAGGCCTTGTCGTAGCTCTTTTATTCTCAAAGTTTTCCACTATATGGAAATATGAGCTTGCTTAATGTAGGCCTCAGATTCATGTCATTTTGAGCTCTAAATCAAACTTAGAGACAATTTAGAGCGGACATGTCAAGATGATCAGCTAGATAAAATGATCATTTTAAACTAATCATTGGTGCTCATTGAGTAAAGGCGTATAAATGAAGAATAATGCATAGCATCTCACAGTTTTGGATATATTGGATTGCTTGAAGGCTTTGTTATAGCTATTTCGATCTTACATTTTGTCACAAAAAAATTGAGCGAGCTTCACTTGGGTGTTAGATTTCCTTTATTTTGAACACTAAATCAAAAGTTACGAACGATTTACAGTACATATGTCAAGTTGATCACCAAGTTAAAATGATCATTCTAAACTGATCATTGGTGCTCCTTGATTAAAGGCTTAGAAATGAACATTAATGCATGGTATCACATGGTTTGGGATACATTGGATTACTTGGAGGCTTTTTCATAGCTCTTTCAGACTCAAATGTTATCACAATATGGAAAATTGAGCTAGCTTCACGTGGGCATTAAATTCATGTCATTTTGAGCTATGAATAAAAAGTTAAAAACTATTTAGTGCGGACATGGCTAGTTGATCAGCTAGTTTAAATGGGCATTCGAAACAGATCATTATTGCTCCTTGAGTAAAGGCTTATAAATGAAACATAATGCATTGTATCACGCAGGTAGAGATAGATAGGATTACTTGGAGGCTTTATCCTAGCTGTTTCCATCTTAAATTTTGTCACAATATAGAAAATTGAGCTAGCTTAACGTGGGTGTTGGATTCGTGTAATTTTGAACTCTTAATAAAAAAGTTACTGACAATTTAGTGATCCTTGATTAAATGCTTATAAATGAAGCATAATGCATGGCATCACGCAGTTTGGGATACATTGGATTACTTGGAGGCTTTGTCATAACTCTTTCAGTCTCAAATTTTATCACAATATGGAAAATTGAGCTAGCTTAACGTGGGCGTTAGATTTATATTATTTTAAGCTCTAAATCAAAAGTTGAAGACTCTTTAGTGCGGACATGGCCAGGTGATCAGCTAATTTAAATGATCATTCGAAACTGATCATGATTGCTCCTTGAGTAAAGGCTTATAAATGAAGGATAATGGATGGCATCACGCGGATCGGGTTAGATTGGATTTTTGGAGGCCTTATCATAGCTTTTTTTATCTTAAATTTTGTCACAATATAGAAAATTAAGCTAGATTAACGTGGTTGTTGGACTCATGTCATTTTGAACTTTTAATAAAACGTTACTGACGATTTAGTGTGGACATGGTCAAGTTGATCGGCTTGTTAAAATGACCATTCCAAACTTATCATTGGTGCTCCTTGATTAAAGGCTTATAAATAAAGCATAATGCATGGCATCACGCAGTTTGGGATACATTGGATTACTTAGAGGCCTTGTCGTAGCTCTTTTACTCTCAAATTTTTCCACAATATGAAAATCTGAGCTTGCTTAATGTAGGTGTTGGATTCATGTCATTTTGAGCTCTAAATCAAAATATAAAGACAATTTATAGCAGACACGTCAAGATGATCAGATAGGTAAAATGATCATTCTAAACTGATCATTGGTGCTCATAGAGTAAAGGCGTATAAATGAAGCATAATGCATACTAACACACAGTTTGGGATAGATTTGATTGCTTGAAGGCTTTGTCGTATCTATTTCGATCTTAAATATTGTCACAAAAAAAATTGAGTGACCTTAACTTGGGTGTTGGATTCACGTCAGTTTGAACTCTAAATCAAAAGCTATGAATGATGTACTGCAGACATGTCAAGTTGATCGCCAAGTTAAAATGATCATTCTAAACTGATCATTGTTGCTACTTGTTTAAAGGTTATAAATGAAGCATAATTCATGGCATCATGTAGTTTGGGATACATTGGATAACTTGGAGGCTTTTTCGTAGCTCTTTCAATCTCAAATGTTGTCACAATATCGAAAATTGAGCTAGTTTAATGTGGGCATTAGATTCATGTCATTTTGAGCTCTGAATCCAAAGTTAATGACTATTTAGTGCGGACATGGCCAGTTTATCGGCTAGTTAAATTGATATTCTAAACTAATTATTGGTGCTCATTTAGCAAAGGTTTACAAATGAAACATAATGCATAGCATCACATAGTTGGGGATAGATTGGATTACTTGAAAGATTTGTCGTAGCTATTTCAGTCTTGAATTTTGTCACAATATTGAATATTGAGCTAGCTTAACGTGGGCTTTAGATTCATGACACTCTGAACTCCAAATCAAAAGTTACGGATGATTTAGTGCGGACATATCAAATTGATCAGCCGGTTAAAATGATCATTCAAAACTTATCATTCGTGCTCCATGAGTAAAGGCTTATAAATGAAGCATAATGCATGGCATCACGCAGTTTGGGATACATTGGATTGCTTGGAGGGTTTATCGTAGGATATATCATTGGATCACGCAAATCTCCAATGGTCCCATCACTCGGTCCAAGGAAGTCAAACTCAAGACAACACTGCAACACCTTCTCAACATCATTCAGGCCAGTTTAGTTTGTTCTAATCCAACCACCATTGTTGTGATTCAAGCAACCTAAACCTCATCAAGAGAGATATCTTGGACTGTACTCTTTTTTCCTCTTCTTAGTTTTGTCCCATTGGGGTTTCAAAGAGGCGTTTTTAATGAGGCAAGCCCAAGATAATTTACCACAGCCTCTTGATGAACTGAGGCCCATTCTACGCTATTATTCACGCAAATGAAGAGGAAGGTTCAGTCATGATGTTATATACTTCTTAGTCTTAATTCTTAGTTGTTTTTGTAATTTCCTTGTTTCTCTTAAATGCCTTGGTGTTTTCCTAGGAGTCTTTTCCTATTCCTATGCACCCCTTGGATTCTATAAATACTCTCTTGTATCCCCTCTTCAAATCATCAAACAATCTTTGCCTATTCCTATGCACCCCCTGGATCCTATAAATACTCTCTTGTATCCCCTCTTCAAATCATCAAACATTTTAGTATAAAAAAGCTTTTTCTTAATCTCGTTTGATCACGTCTTTGATTAAGGAATTTGGATCATCATTCTACTCTTCTAAAGAGCCGAAAGTCTAAGTGTTCATATCCCTTGGAAGTTTCACTTCATTCTACCTCTTGCCCAACGTTTCTGGTCTTCATCTTTCACTTCATTCTACCTCTTGCCCAACGTTTCTGGTCTTCATCATTCAGACCGAGTCCGTTGATAGTCCAAGGATCCTCCACCATCCTTTAGAAGTATCACTCATTCCACAAAAGTTCTTGAGATCATCCATCTTCAACCTCATGGATTCACCATCATCTTTACTTCCACATCCACATTCAGTTTACTATCATTTGTACAACCTCTTGGAGACATTCAGGTACTTGATCCTAACCAGGATCATATCAAGTGGTATCAGAGCACATTACAAACCAGGTTGTATCTATCAAAACCATTCGCACCCTTTCATCTTTTCGCAAGAACTTTTGGTGACCTTTCATCTTACTTTTTGCGATTTGTTTTGAATGTTTATGGGTTTGTTTCCTGTTGGAATTTGATCTAGGAACTCTAAAGAACTTGAAAATCAATAAAAAACGTTCAGGAACTTGTTGTTAGATGATAGAATCAATCAAATCTCAATCGGCATTATTAGAGATCTCGGAAGCACTAACTGAGTTCTATCTTGATTTTACGAATTAATTGAATATTTTGGAGCTGCAACATGACCAAAAGTTGTTCATGAAACTTAATAGATTTAGGAAATTCAAGTGAAAACATTCAAAAGTGAATTAAAGGTTGTTAGATTAATCACTTACCAAACTGGATTTCATAGATCCAGAGATCGTTTTGCTTAGGGTTCATTTTTTTCCTATATGTGACTTTGTCTTTTGCGATTTTTTTGTCCTAGGTTGTGTTCTCCTTTGAGCATTTTACTTTTTTATTGGTCTGAATTTGTCAGGAAACATGGTGGGAATAGACAATGGAGAGGAATCCTCAAACTCCAACAAACAACTTCACGATTCCTTCAACGCCATGATGAATGAAAGTATGGCAACAATGAAGGCTGAGATAGAAAGAATCATCAATTACCAGCTGAGGAGACACCAACAACCTTCTGATAATGATCAGTGTTACAGTCATTCATCTAGGTCACACCAATCTAGGAGAAGAAGGCCACAAGAAGACCGGAATAACCAACCTAACCCTCGCAACCCTTTAGCAGGCCTTAAGATTAAAACTCCCTCTTTCCATGGAACTAATTACCCTGAGGAATACCTAAAATGGGATGAGAAGATAGAAATAGTCTTTGATTGTAGGGAATACACTGAAGAGAATAAGGTTAAGGTAGCCCCAACCGCGTTTAAGGACTATGCTCTTTGTTGAAGGGATCAATTAGTTACTTCTAGGAGAAGGGCTGCGGATTTTCCTATAGATTCGTGGAACCAGATGAAAGTCATCATGAGGAGAAGGTTTATACCTAGTCATTACCATAGGGAGCTACATCTTAAGCTTAGGAATCTATCTTAAGGAAGTAGGTCCATAGAAGAGTACTTTAAGGAGATAGAAACCTTGTTGCTTAGGGCTGATATTCAAGAGGATAGTGAAGCCACTATGGCTTGGTTTATGGGCGGCCTCAATAGGTAGATCATAGATAGGCTAGAGATCCACCATTATTTCAAACTAGTAGAGCTTCTCCATAATGCCATAATGTTTGAGAAACAACTTATGAGAAAGAATCCTACACCCGGAACTAGCTCCACTAGGTTTAGTCAATCTAAGGATGATAATTCTAGTAAGTATTACAAACCATTCCCTAAACCTAAGCAAGAAGATTCCAAACTTCAAGGCATAGATAAGGGTTCTAGGACCAGAACTAGGGAGATTCAGTGTTTTAAGTGTAAGGGTTTTGGTCACTACTCTAGAGAATACCAATAAGAGAACCATTGTTATTAGGGCTAATGGTGACGTAGAATCGGAAGAGGACCCATCGGGTACTAAGTCTTTAGAGGAGAATGTAGCCATGCCACACGTAGGTCAACTCTTAAACACTAGGAAAACCTTAACCGTACAAAATAAGGCAGAAAAGAATGAGCAAAGAGAGAACATATTCCACACTCGCTGTCCAGTTAAGGATATGGTTGGAAGCTTAGTTATTGATGGGCTGTTCATATCCCTTGGAAGGTTCACTTCATTCTACCTCTTGCCCAATGTGTCGGGTCTTCATCATTCACACAGAACAAGCTGATAGTCAAAGGATCTTCCACCATCATTTAGATCACTCATTCATTCTGAACTGTAAATCAAAAGTTACGGAAGATTTGGTGCGGACATGTCATATTTATCGGAGAGTTAAATTGATCATTCCAAAGTGATCATTCTAAACTGATCATTGAAACTCATTGAGCAAAGATTTACATATGAAGCATAATGCATGGCACCACGCAGTTTGGGATAGATTTGATTACTTTGAGGGTTTTTCATCGTTATTTCGGTTTTAAATTTTATCACAGTATAGAATATTGAACTAGTTTAACGTGAGCGTTGGATTCATGTCATTATGAACTTTAAATCAAAAGTTACGGACAATTTAGTGCGATATGTCATATTGATCCGCCAGTTAAAGTGATCATTCTAAACTGATTATTAGTGCTCTTTGAGTAAAGGCTTAGAAATGAAGAATAATGCATGACATCACGCAGTTTAGGATAGATTGGATTACTTGAAGGCTTTGTGGTAGTTTTTCAGTCTCTAATGTTGTCACAATATAGAAAATTGAGCTAGCTTATCCTGGGCGTTGGATTCATGTCGTTCGGAACTCTAAATCAAAAGTAAAGGACGATTTAGTGGAGACATGTCCATTTGATACGCCAGATAAATTGATCATTCTAAACTGATAATTTAAAACTAATTATTAGTGCTCCTTAAGTAAAGGCTTAAAAATGAATCACAATGCATGGCATCACACAATTTAGGATAGATTGGATTACTTGAAGGATTGATGGTAGCTTTTTCAGTCTCAAATGTTGTCACAATATAGAAAATTGAGCTATTTTAACGTGATTGAATTCTTGTCATTCTGATCTCTAAATCAAAAGTTACTGACAATTTAGTGTGGACATGTCAATTTGATCGGCCAGTTAAAGTTATCATTCTAAACTGATCAATCTAAACTAATCATTAGTGCTCCTTGAGTAAAGGCTTATAAATGAAGCATAATGCAAGGCATCAAGCAGTTTGGATAGATTTGAATACATGATTACCTGTTGGAGTTTGATTAATGAAGAAAAAAAAGAAAAACGTCTTATTATAAGGGCCTGTAGCGTGATACAATTTCAGTTGATATCATATCTCCCTCCGTGGATCTCTTTCGTTAGTAGGCTGGGACAATATGACAATTTCCTTAATGAATTATTTAGAAGGCTTTGTGGTAGCTCTTTCACTCTCAAATGTAATCACAATATAGAAAACTGAGCTAGTTTAACATGTGCGTTGGATTCGTGTCATTGTGAACTCTAAAAAAAAAGTTACGGACGATATAGTGCGTAAATGTTAAGTTGATCGTCCAATTAAAATGATAACTCTTAAGTGATCATTGGCGCCCTTTGAGTAAATGTTTTCAAATAAAGAATAATGCATGGTATCACGCAGTTTGGGATACATTGGATTAGTGGGACGCCTTATCGTAGTCGTAGCTATTTTTGTCATAAATTTTTTTACATTATAGAAAATTGAGCTAGCTTAATGTGGTTGTTGGATTCATGTCTTTCTAAACTCTAAATCAAAAGTTACCGACGATTTAGTGCAGACATGACAAGTTGATCAGCTAGATAAATTGATCATTCTAAATTGATCGTTGGTGCTCATTGAGCAAAGGTTTACAAATGAAGCATAATGCATGGCATCACGCAGTTTGGGATAGATTGTATTACTTGGAAGCTTTGGCATAGCTATTTCGATCTAAAATTTTGTCACAATATAAAATAGTGAGCTAGCTAAACGTTGGCATTGGATTCGTGTCATTCTGAACTCCAAACAAAAAGTTATAGACAATTTAGTGTGGACATGTCAAGTTTATCGGCCAGTTAAAATGATCATTCTAAATTGAACATTGGTGGTCCTTGAGTAAAGGCTATAAAATGAAGCATAATGTGTGGCATCACGCAGTTTGGGATACATTGGATTACTTGGAGCCTTTGTCGTAGCTATTTCTGCCTTAAATTTTCTCACAATATAGAAAATTGAGCTAGCTTAGCATGGGCATTGGATTCATGTCATTCTGAACTCTAAATCAAAAGTTACGGAAGATTTAGTGCGCAAATGTCAAGTTTATTGGCTAGTTAAATCAATAATTTTAAACTGATCATTGGTGCTCATTGAGCATATATTTACAAATGAAGCATAATGCATGGCATCACACAGTTTGGGGTGGAATGGATTACTTGGAGGTTTTGTCGTACCTATTTCGGTCATAAATTTTATCACAATATAGAAAATTTAGCTAGATTAACGTGGGCGTTAGAATCGTGTCTTTCTGAACTCTAAATCAAAAGTGATGGACGATTTAGTGCGGACAGCTCAAATTGATCATCCAGTTAAAACGATCATTCTAAGCTGATCATTAGTGCTCTGTGAGTAAAAGCTTATAAAAGAAGCATAATGCATGTCATCGCAGAGTGTGTGATACATTGGATTACATGGAGGCGTTGCGTCGTGCTTTCAGTCTCAAATTTTGTCACAATATTGAAAATTGAGCTAGATTAACGTGGGCGGCTGATTCAAGTCAATTTGAGATCTAAATCAAATGTTAAAGACAATTTAGTGTGTACATGTCAAGTTGATCAGCAAGTTAAAATGATCATTCTAAACATTCGTGTCATTCTGAACTCTAAATCAAAAGTTAGGCACGATTTAGTGTAGAAATGTCAAGTTGATCGGCAAGTTTAAATGATCATTCAAAACGGATCACTGGTGCTCCTTGAATAAAGGTTAATAAATGAAGTATAATGCATGGTATCACGAAGTTTGGGATATATTGGATTACTTGGAGGCTTTGTCGTAGCTTTTTAGCCTCAAATGTTGTCACAATATTGAAAATTGAACTAGATTAACGTGGTCGTTGGATTATGTCATTTTGAGCTCTAAATCAAATGTTAAAAATGATTTTGTGCGGACATGTCAAGTTGATCAGCTAGTTAAAGTGGTCATTCTAAACTGATCATTGGTGCTCATTGAGCAAAGGTTCACAAATAAAGCATAATGCATTGCATCACGCAGTTTGGGAAAGATTGGATTACTCGGAGGCTTTGTCGTAGCTATTTTGGTCATGAACTTCCTCACAATATAGAAAATTGAGCAAGCTTAATTTGGGCGTTGGATTCGTGTCATTCTTAATTATAAATCAAAAGTTACGACCGATTTAATGCAAACATGTCAAGTGTATGCTTCATTTGTAAACCTTTGCTCAACGAATGTTGATCAATTTAGAATGATCAATTTGAATTTTGTCGTAGCTATGACATTACGCAGTTTGAGATAGATTGGATTACTTGGAGGCTTTCTCGTAGCTATTTCAATCTTAATTTTTGTCACAATATAGAATATTGAGCAAGCTTAACCTAGGCATTGGATTCGTGTAATTTTGAACTCTAAATCAAAAGTTACAGACGATTTAGTGCGGTCATGTCAAGTTTATCATCCAGTTTAAATGATCCTTCTTAACTGATCATTGGTGTCCATGAATAAAGGCTTATAAATGACGCATATTGCATGGTATCAAGCAGTTTTGGATACATTGAATAACTTCGAGGCTTTGTCGTAGCTATTTATGTCTTAAATTTTGTCACAATATGGAAAATTGAGCTAGCTTAACATGGGCGTTGGATCCATGTCATTATGAACTCTAAATCAAAAGTAACAGATGATTTACTGTGGACATGTCAAGTTTATTGGCTAGTTAAATTGATCATTCTAAACTCATCAGTAGTGCTCATTAAGCAAAGGTTTACAAATGAAGCATAATGTATGGCATCACGGAGTTCGTGATAGATTTGAATATTTGGAACTTTTTGTAACTATTTAATTGAGCTCCTTGAGTAAAGGTTTATAAATGAAGCATAATGCATGACATCACCCAGTTTAGGATATATTTGATGACTTGAAGGCTTTGTGATAGCTCTTTTTGTCTCAAATGTTGTCACAATATTGGAACTTGAGCTAGATAACGTGGCCATTGGATTCATGTCATTTTGAGCTCTAAAGCAAATGTTAAAGACGATTTAGTGCAGATATGTCAAGTTTATCAGCTAGTTAAAATGATTATTCTAAACTAATCGTTAGTGCTCCTTGATTAAAGGCTTATAAATAAAGCATAATGCATGGCATCACGTAATTTGGGATATATTGGATTACTTTAAGGCGTTGTAGTAGTTCTTTTAGTCTCAAATGTTGTCACATTATAGAAAATTGAGCTACCTTTATGCGGGTGTTGGACTCATATCATTCTGAACTCTAAATGAAAACTTACAGACAACTTAGTGCGTACATGTCAAGCTGATCGAACATTTAAAATGATCATTCTTAACTGATCATTGGTGGTCCTTAAGTTAAGGCTTATAAGTGAAGCATAATACATGGCATCAGACAGTTTGGGATACATTGGATTTCTTGCATGCTTTGTCGTAGCTATTTCGGTCTTAAATGTTTTCACAATATGGAATATTGAGCTAGCTTAACGTGGATATTGGATTCTTGTCATTCTGAACTCTAAATAACAAAACTTAGAGACAATTTAGTGTGGAAATGTCAAGTTTATTGGCTAATTGATCATTCTAAAATGATCCTTGGTGCTCATTGAGCAACGGTTTACAAAAGAAGCATAATGCATGGCATCAAGTATATTGGAATACGGTGCATTACTTGGAGGCTTTCCATAACTATTTCAGTCTCAAATGTTGTCACAATATTGAAAATTTAGCTAGAATAATGTTGTCGTTGGATTCAAGTCATTTTGCGCTCTAAATCAAATGTTAAAGATGATTTAGTGCAAACATGTCAAGTTGATCAGATAGTTACAATGATCATTCTAAACTGGTCATTGTTGCTCATTGAGCAAAGTTTTACAAATGAAGCAAAATACATGGCATCACGTAGTTTGGAATGGATTGGATTACTTGGAGGATTTATCGTAGCTATTTCCGTCTTAAAATTTTTTCTCAATATAGAATCCAGGGCGAGCTTAACATGTGGGCGTTGGATTCGTGTCAGTCTGAACTCTAAATCAAAAGTTACGGACGAGTTAGTTTGGACATGTCAAATTTATCGGCCAGTTAAAGTGATCATTCTAAACTGATCATTAATGTTCCTTGAGTAAAGGCTTATAAATGAAGCATAATGCATGACATCATGAAATTTAGGATATATTCGATTACTTGAAGGCTTTGTGGTAACTATTCAAGTCTCAAATGTTGTCACAATATAGAAAATTGAGCTAGCTTAACGTCGGCGTTAGATTCGTGTCATTCTAAACTCTAAATCAAATGTTAAAGGCGATTTAGTGCAGACATATCAAGTTGCTCAGCTAGTTGAAATGATCATTCTAAACTGATCATTGGTGCTCATTGAGCAAAGGTTTACAAATGAAGCATAATGCATTGATCACGCAGTTTGGGCTAGATTGGATTACATGGAGGCTTTGTCCTAGCTATTTTGGTCTTCAATTTTTTCACAATATATAAAATTGAGCTAGCTTAACGTGGCCATTTGATTCGTATCATTCTGAACTCTAAATCAAAAGTTACGGACGATTTAGTGCGTGCATGTCAAGGTTATATCCCAATTAAAATGATCATTCTTAACTGATCATTGGTGGTCCTTGAGTAAAGGCTTATAAATGTAGCATAATGAATTGCATCACGCAGTTTGAGATACATTGCATTACTTGGAAGCTTTGTCATAGCTCTTTTAGTCTCAAATGTTGTAACAATATTTAACTTGGCCGTTGGATTCATGTCGTTTTGATCTCTTAATTAAATGTTAAAGACTATTTAGTGCAGACATGTCAAGTTGATCAGCTAGTTAAAATGATCATTCTAAACTGATCATTAGTGGTTCTTGATAAAAGGCTTATAAATGCAGCATAATGCACGACATCACGCAGTTTAAGATATATTTGATTACTTGAAGGCTTTCTCGTAGCTCTTTTTGTCTCAAATGTTGTCACAATATTAAGAATTGAGCTAGATTAAAGTGGCCGTTGGGTTCATTTTGATCTCTAAAATCAAATCGTAAAGATGTTTTTAGTGCGGGCATGTCAAGTTGATCAGCTAGTTAAAATGATCATTCAAAACTAATCATTAGTTCTCCTTGGGTAAAGGCTTATAACTTAAGCATAATGCATGGCATCACGCAGTTTAGAATATATTGGATTACTTGAAGGCTTTGTGATAGCTGTTTTAGTCTCAAATGTTGTCATAACATAGAAAATTGAGCTACCTTAACACGGGCATTGGATTCGTATCATTCTGAACTCTAAATAAAAAGTTACGGATGATTAAGTGCATACATGTCAAGTTGATCAGCCAATTAAAATGATCATTCTTAACTGATCATTGGTGCTCCTTGAGTAAAGGCTTATAAATGAAGCATATTACATGGCATCATGCAGTTTTGGATACATTGGATTACTTGGAGGCATTGTCGTAGCCATTTTCGTCTTAAATTGTTTCATAATATAGAAAATTTAGTTAAATTAACGTTGTGATTGGATTCATTGAGCTCTAATCAAAAGTTACAAATGATTTAGTGGGGACATGTCAAGTATATTGCCTAGTTAAATTGATCATTCTAAATTGATCATTGGTGCTCATTGAGCAAAGGTTTACAAATGAAGCATAGTGCATAGTATCACGCAGTTTGGGATAGATTGGATTACTTGGAGGATTTTTGTAGCTATTTTGGACTTAAATTTTGTCACAATATAGAATACTGAGCTAGCTTAACACATGGACGTTGGATTTGTGTCATTCTGAACTCTAAATCAAAAGTTACAAACGATTTAGTTCATACATGTCAAGTTGATCCGCCAGTTAAAGTGATCATTCTAAAATGATCATTCTGAACTGATCATTATTGCTCCATGAGTAAAGGCTTAAAAATGAAACATAAGGCATGACATCACGCAGTTTATGATAGATTGGATTACTTGAAGGCTTTGTGGTAGCTATTTCAGTCTCAAATATTGTCACAATACAGAACATTGAGCTAGCTTAACGTGGGCGTTGGATTCATGTAATTCTTAACTCTAAATCAAAAGTTACGGATGATTTATTGCGTACGTGTCAAGTTGATCGGCCAATTAAAATGACTATTCTTAACTGATCATCGGTGCTCCTTGAGTAAAAGCTTATAAATGATGCATAATGCATGGCATCGGACAGTTTGGGATAAATTGGATTACTTGGAGGCTTTTTTGTAGCTATTTTGGTCTAAAAATTTTTCGTACTATAGAAAATTAAGCTAGCTTAACGTGGGCATTGGATTCATGTCATTCTGAACTCCAAATCAAATGTTATATACGATTTAGAGCGGACATGTCAAGTTTATGGGCTAGTTAAATTGATCATTCTAAACTGATCATTAGTGCTCATTGAGAAAAGGTTTACAAATGAAGCATTATCCATGGCATCATGTAGTTTGGGATACGTTGGATTACCTGGAGGCTTTCTCATAGGTCTTTTAGTCTCAGATGTTGTCACAATATTGAACATTTATCTAGATTAACGTTGCTGTGGGATTCATCTCATTTTGAGCTTTAAATCAAAGGTTAAAGATGATTTAGTGCGGACATGTCAAGTTAAAATGATCATTCTAAACTGATCATTGGTTCTCATTGAGCAAGTTAAAAGTTACGGACAATTTACTCATACATGTCAAGTTGATCGGCCAATTAAAGTGATGATTCGTAAGTGATAATTGGTGCTCCTTGAGTAAAGCATAAGTGAAGCATAAGGCATGGCATGAGACAGTTTGGGATACTTTGGATTTCTTGGAGGCTTTGTTATAGCTTTTTTAGTTTCAAGTGCTATCACAATATTGAAAATTGAGCTAGACTAACGTGGGCGTTGTCAAATACTAAATCAAATATTAAAGACGATTTATTGCGGACATGTCAAGTTGATCAGCTAGTTAAAATGATCATTCTAAACTGATCATTGGTGCTCATTGTAAAAAGGTTTACAAATGAAGCATAATGCATGGCATCACGCAGTTTGGGATAGATTGAATTACTTGGAAGCTTTTTCATAACTATTTTGGTTTTAAATTTTGTCACTATATAGATATTGAGCTAATTTAACTGGGCGTTGGATTCGCGTCATTCTGAACTCTAAATCAAAAGTTACCGACGATTTAGTGCGGACATGTCAGTTGATCGGCCAGTTAAAGTGATCATTCTAAACTTCTCATTGGTGCTCATTGAGGAAAGGTTTACAAATGAATAATAATGCATGGCATTGGGCAGTTTAGGATAGATGGGATTATTTGCAGGCTTTGTCGTAACTATTTCGGTCTTAAGTTTTATCACAATATAGAAAATTAAGCTATGTTAACGTAGGCACTGGATTCGTGTCATTTTGAACTCTAAATTAAAAGTTACGGATGATTTAGTGTGGACATGTCGAGCTGATCGGATTTAGTGTGGACATGTCGAGCTGATCGGCCAGTAAAGTGATCATTCTAAAATGATCATTGGTGCTCCTTGAGTAAAGCTTATAAATGAAGCATAATGAATGGCATCACGTAGTTTAGGATAGATTGGATTACTTGAAGGTTTGTGGTAGCTATTTCAGTCTAGCTTAAAGTGGGCGTTTTGAACTGTTGTCGTTTTAAACTCTTAATCAAAAGTTACATACGATTTAGTGCGGACATGCCAAGCAGACTGGCCAGTTAAAATGATCATTCTAAACTGATCACTCATTCTTCTTTAGTAAAGGCTTATAAATAAAGCATAATGCATGGCATCACGCAGTTTGGATTACTTGGAGGCTTTTTCGTAGCTCTTTGAGTCTCAAATGTTGTCAAAATATTAAAAATTTTGCTAGTTTAACATTGTCATTGGATTCATGTCATTTTGAGCTCTAAATCAAACGTTAAAGACAATTTAGAGTGGACATGTCAAGGTTATCAGGTAGTTAAAATGATCATTCTTAACTGGTCATTAGTGCTCATTGAGAAAAGTTTTACAAATAAAGCATAATGCATGGTACCACACAGTTTGTGATAGATTGGATTACTAGGAGGTTTTGTCATAGCTATTTCGGTATTAAAGTTTTTTACAATATGGGATATTGAGCTAGCTTAACACGTGGGCCTTGGATTCGTGTCATTCTGAACTCTAATTCAAAAGTTACAGATGATTTAGTTCGGACATGTCAAGTTGATCGGCCAGTTAAAGTGATCATTCTAAACTGATCATTCTAAAGTGATCATACTAAACTGATCATTAGTCCTCCTTGATTAAAGGCTTATAAAGAGCTGGCTTAACGTGGGCATTTAGTGGAGACAGCCAAGATGATCAGCTAGTTAAAATGATCATTCTAAACTGATCCTTGGTACTCATTGAGAAAAGGTTACAAATGAAGCATAATGCATCGCATCACACAGTTTCGGATACATTGGATTACTTGAAGGCTTTGTCGTAGCTCTTTGTGTTTCAAATGTTGTAACAACATTAAATATTTAGCTAGATTAACGTTGTCATTGGATTCATGTCATTTTAAGTTCTAAATCAAATGTTAAATACAATTTAGTGTGGACTTGTCAAGTTGATTAGCTAGTTAAAATGATCAATCTAAACTGATTATTGGTGCTCATTGAGCAAAGGTTTACAAATGTAGCATAATGCCAGGCGTCACGCAGTTTGGGATTGATTGGATTACTTGGAAGCTTTGCCGTAGCTATTTCGGTCTTAAATTTTGTTACAATACAGAATATTGAGCTAGGCTAACATGGGTGTTGGATACGGGTCATTCCGAATCCTAACCAAAAGTTACAGAGGATTTTGTGCTGTTGTCTCAAGTTGATCAGCCAATTTAAATGATAATTCTAAACTGATCACTGGCGCTCCTTCAGTAAAGCTTATAAATGAAGCATATTGCTTGGCATCACGTAGTTTACGATAGATTGTATTACTTGAAGGCTTAGTGTTAGCTCTTTCAGTCTCAAATGTTGTCACAACATAGAAATTTGAGCTAGCTTAATGTGCGTGTTGGATTCGTGTCGTTTTGAACTCTAAATCAAAAGTTACAGATGATTTATTGCGGACATATCAAGTTGATCGGCCAGTTAAAATGGTCATTTTAAACTAATTACTCGTGCTCCTTGAGTAATGGTTTATAAATGAAGAATAATGAATGGCATCACGCACTTTGGGATACATAGGATTACTTGGAGGTTTTTTTCATAGCTTGTTCAATCTCAAATGTTGTCACAATATAGAAGGTTGAGCTAGCTGAACGTGGTTGGATTGATGTCATCTTGAGCTGTAAATAAAATGGTAAAGACGATTTAGTGGGGAAATGTCAAGTTGATCAGCTAGTTAAAATGATCATTATAAACTGATCAAGAGTGCTCTTGAGCAAAAGTTTATAAATGAAGCATAATTCATGGCATCACGCAGTTTGGATACATCAGATTATTTGGAGGCTTTGTCGTTGCTCTTTCAGCCTCAAATGTTGTCACAATATTGAAAATTTAGCTAGACTAATGTTTTCGTTGGATTCATGTCATTTTGAGCTTTAAATCAAATGTTAAAGACAATTTAGTTCGGACATGCCAACTTGATCGGCCAGTTTAAGTGATCATTCTAAACTGATCATTAGTGGTACTTGAGTAAAGGCTTATAAACGAAGCATAATGCATGGTATCATGCAGTTTAGGATATATTGGATTACTTGAAGGTTGTGTTGTAGCTCTTTCAGTCTCAAATGTTGTTACAATATACAAAATTGAGCTACCTTAACATGGGCATTGGATTTGTGTCATTCTGATTTCTAAATCAAATGTTAAAACGATTTATTCTGAACACGTCAAGTTGATCAGGTAGTTAAAATGCTCATTCTAAACTGATCAATGGGGCTCATTGAGAAAAGGTTTACAAATAAAGCATAATGTATGACATCACACAGTTTGGGATATATTGGATTACTTGGAAGCTTTGTCACAATATAGAATATTGAGATATGGACGATTTAGTGCAGACATGTCATGTTGATTGGCCAGTTAAAGTGATCATTCTAAAGTGATCATTGGTGCTCCCCAAGTAAAGGGTTATAAATGAAACATAATGCATGGCATCACGCATTTTGGGATACATTGGTTTACTTGGAGGCTTTTTGTAGCTCTTTAATCTCAAATATTATCACAATATAGAAAATTGAGGTAGCTTAACGTTGGAGTTGGAGTCATGACATTTGAGGTCTAAATTAAAAGTTACGGCGATTTAGTGCGGAATTATCAAGTTTAACATCTAGTTAAAATGATCATTCTAAACTGATCACTGGTCCTCATTGAGCAAAGGTTTACAAATGAAGCATAATGCATAGCATTACGCATTTTGGGATACATTGGTTTATTTGGAGGCTTTTTCGTAGCTCTTTAGTCTCAAATATTGTCACAATATAGAAAATTGAGGTAGCTTAACGTTGGAATTGGAATCATGTCATTTTGAGCTCTAAATTATAAGTTACGGACAGTTAATGCGGAATTGTCAAGTTTAACATCTAGTTAAATTGATCATTCTAAACTGATCACTGGTCCTCATTAAGCAAAGGTTTACAACTGAAGCATAATGCATGGCATCACGCATTTTGGGATACATTGGTTTACATGGAGGCTTTTTCGTAGCTCTTTCAGTCTCAAATGTTGTCACAATATTGAAAATCGAGATAGATTAACGTGGTCATTGGATTGATGTCATTTTAAACACGAAATCAAATGTTAAAGACGATTTAGAGCAGACATATCAAGTTGACAGCTAGTTAAAATGATCATTCTAAATTGATAATTGCGCCTGATTGAGCAAAGGTTTACAAATGAAGCATAATGCATGGCATCAAGCAATTTGGGATAGATTGGATTAGTTTAAGGCTTTGTCGTAGTGCTTCAAGTCTCAAATGTTGTTACAATATTGAAAGTTGAGCTAGATTAACAAGGGCGTTGAATTCATGTCATTTGGAGCTCTAAATCAAATGTTAAATATGATTTAGGTAGGCATGTCAAGTTGATGAGCTAGTTAAAATGATCATTATAAACTAATCTTTGGGGCTCATTGAGCAAAGGTTTACAAATGAAGCAGAATGCATGGCAACACGCACTTTGGGATAGAATGGAATACGTGGAGGCTTTGTCGTAGCTATTTCGGTCTTAAGTTTTGCCACAATATACATTATTGTGCTAGCTTAACGTGGGCATTGGATTCGTGTCATTCTGAACTCTAAATCAAAACGGACGATTTAGTGCAGGTATGTAATATTGATCGACCAGTTAAAATGATAATTATAAATAAATCATTGGTGCTCCTTAAGTAAAGGCTTATAAATAAAGCATAATGCACGACATCGCGCAGTTTGGGATACATTGGATTACTTTGAGACTTTTTCGTAGCTCTTCAGTCTCAAATGTTGTCACAATATTGAAAATTGAGATATATTAACGTGGGTGTCAGATTGATGTTATTTTGATCTCTAAATCAAATTTTACGGCCGATGGAGTGTGTACATGTAAAGTTTATCATCTAGTTAAAATGATCATTCTAAGAATATCATTGGTGCTCGTTGAGCAAAGGTTTACAACTGAAGCATAATGCATGGCATCACGCAGTTTGGGATAGATTGGTTTACCTGGAGGCTTTTTCGTACCTCTTTCCGTCTCAAATGTTGTCACAATATTGGAATTCGAGATAGAATAACGTGGTTGTTGGATTGATGTCATTTTGAGCTCTAAATCAAATGCTAAAGACGATTTAGAGCAGACATATCAAGTTGACAGCTAGTTAAAATGAACATTCTAAATTGATCACTGCTGTTCATTGAGCAAAGGTTTACAAATGAAGCATAATGCATGGCATCAAACAACTTGGGATAGATTGGATTACTTGAAGGCTTTGTCGTAGTGCTTCCAGTCTGAAATCTCAAATGTTGTTACAATATTGAAAGTTGAGCTAGATTAACATGGGCATCTAATTCATGTCATTCGGAGCTCTAAATCAAATGTTAAATACGATTTAGGCACACATTTCAAGTTGATGAGCTAGTTAAAATGATCATTATAAACTAATCTTTCGTGCTCATTGAGCAAAGGTTTACAAATGAAGCATAATGCATGGCAACACGCAATTTAGGATAGAATGGAATACGTGGAGGCTTTGTTGTACCTATTTCAGTCTTAACTTTTGCCAAATATACATTATTGAGCTAGCTTAACGTGGGCGTTGGATTCGTGTCATTCTGAACTCTAAATCAAAACGGACGATTTAGTGCGAACATGTCAAGTTGATCGACCAGTTAAAATGATATTTATAAATAAATTATTGGTGCTCCTTGAGTAAAGGTTTATAAATGAAGCATAATATACGACATTGCGCAATTTTGGATACATTGAATATCTTTGAGGCTTTTTCTTAGCTCTTTCAGTCTGAAATGCTGTCAAAATATTGAAAATTGAGATATATTAACATGGGCACCGGATTCATGTTATTTTGATCTCTAAATCAAATGTTATAGTCGATGGAGTGCGGAAATGTCAAGTTGATCATCTAGTTAAAATGATCATTCTAAGCATATCATTGGTGCTCGTTGAGCAAAGGTTTACAACTCAAGCATAATTCATGGCATCACGCAGTTTGGGATAGATTGGTTCACTTGGAGGCTTTTTCGTAGCTCTTTCCGTCTCAAATGTTGTCACAATATTGAAAATTGAGATAGATTAACGTGGCTGTTGGATTGATGTCATTTTGAGCTCTATATCAAATGTTAAAGACGATTTAGAGTTCAAGTTGACAGCTAGTTAAAATGATCATTCTAAATTGATCATTGCTGCTCATTGAGTAAAGGTTTACAAATGAAGCATAATGCATGGCATCAAGCAATTTGGGATAGATTGGATTACTTTAAGGCCTTTTCGTAGTGCTTCCAGTCTCAAATGTCTAGATTAACATGGGCGTTGAATTCATGTCATTTGGAGCTCTAAATCAAATGTTAAATACGATTTAGGCAGACATGTCAAGTTGATGAGCTAGTTAAAATGATGATTATAAACTAATCTTTGGTGCTCATGGAGCAAATGTTTACAAATGGTGCATAATGCATGGCAACACGCAATTTGGGATAGAATGGAATATGTGGAGGCTTTGTCCTAGAAATTTTGGTCTTAAGTTTTGTCACAATATACATTATTGCGCTAGCTTAACGTGGGCATTGGATTCGCGTCATTCTGAACTCTAAATCAAAACGGATGATTTATTGCGGACATATCAAGTTGATCGGCCAGTTCAAATGATAATTATAAATAAATTATTGGTTCTGCTCGAGTAAAGGCTTATAAATGAAGCATAATGCACGGCATCGCGCAATTTGGGATACATTGGGTTACTTTGAGGCTTTTTCATAGCTCTTTCAGTCTCCAATGTTGTCACAATATTGAAAATTGAGATATATTAACATGGGCGTCAGATTCAAGTTATTTTGATATCTAAATCAAATATTATGGTCGATGGAGTTCGGACATGTCAAGTAGATCATCTAGTTAAAATGATCATTCTAAGCATATCATTGGTGCTCATTGAGCAAAGGTTTACAACTGAAGCATAATGCATGGCATCACGTAGTTTGGGATAGATTGGTTTACTTGGAGGCTTTTTCGTAGCTCTTTCCATCTCAAATGTTTTCACAATATAGAAAATCGAGATAGACTAACGTGGCTGTTGGATTGATGTCATTTTGAGCTCGAAATCAAATGTTAAAGACGATTTAGAGAAGACATATCAAGTTGACATCTAGTTAAAATGATCATTCTAAATTGATCATTGCTGCTCATTGAGCAAAGGTTTACAAATGAACCATAATGCATGGCATCAAGCAATTTGGGATAGATTGGATTACTTTAAGGCTTTGTCATAGTGCTTCTTGTCTCAAATGTTGTTACAATATTGAAAGTTGAGCAAGATTAACATGGGCGTTGAATTCATGTTATTTGGAGCTCTAAATGAAATGTTAAATACGATTTAGTCAGACATGTCAAGTTGGTGACCTAGTTAAAATGATCATTTTAAACTAATCTTTGGTGCTCATTGAGAAAAGGTTTACAAATGAAGCATAATGCATGGCAACACGCATTTTGCGATAGATTGGAATACGTGGAGGCTTTGTCGTAGCTATTTCGGTCTTAAATTTTGCCACGAAATAAATTATTGAGCTAGCTTAACGTGGGCGTTGGATTCGTGTCATTCCGAACTCTAAGTTGAAACAGACGATTTAGTGCGGACATGTCAAGTTGATCAGCCAGTGAAAATGATAATTCTAAGTAAATCATTGGTGCTCCTTTAGTAAAGGCTTATAAATGAAGCATAAGGCACGACATCACGCAGTTTTGGATACATTGGATTACTTGGAGGCTTTTTCGTAGCTTTTTCAGTCTCAAATATTGTCACAATATTGCAAATTGAGATATATTAACGTGGGCGTCGGATTCATGTTATTTTGATCTCTAAATCAAATGTTACAGACGATGGAGTGCGGACTTGTAAAGTTGATCATCTAGTTAAAATGATCATTCTAAGCATATCATTGGTGCTTGTTGAGCAAAAGTTTACAAGTGAAGCATAATGCTTGGCATCACGCAGTTTGGGATAGATTGGATTACTTCAGGGCTTTGTCGTAGCTATTTTGGTCTTAAATTTAATCACATTATATAAAACTGAACTAGCATAACATGGGCGTTTGATTCGTGTCATTCTAAACTCTAAATCAAAAGTTACGGACGATATTAGTGCGGACATGTTAAGTTGATCGGCCAGCTAAAATGATAATTCTAAACTAATCAATTGTGCTCCTTAAGTTAAGGCTTATAAATGAAGCATAATGAATGACATCACGCAGTTTGGGAAACGTTGGATTACTTGGAGTCTTTTTTGTAGCTCTTTGAGTCTCAAATGTTGTCAAAATATTGAAAATTGAGGTAGATTAACGTGGGCATTGGATTCATGTCATTTTGAGCACTAAATCAATTGTTAAAGACGATTTAGTGCGGACATGTCAAGGTTATCAGCTAGTTAAAATGATCATTCTTAACTGATCATTGGTGCTTATTGAGCAAAGCTTTACAAATGAAGCATAATGCATGACATCACGCAGTTGGGATAGATTGGAATACTTCAGGGCTTTGTCGTAGCTATTTTGGTCTTAAATTTAATCACATTATATAAAACTGAACTAGCATAACGTGGGCGTTGGATTCGTGTCATTCGTTGCTCTAAATCAAAAGTTACAAACAATTTTAGTGCGGACCTATTAAGTTGATCGGCCAGTTAAAATAATAATTCTAAACTAATCATAGGTGCTCCTTGAGTGGATGCTAATAAATGAAGCAAATGCATGGCATTACGAAGTTTGGGATACATTGGAATAATTGGAGGCTTTGTTGTAGGTCTTTCAGTCTTAAATGTTGTCACAATATTGAAAATTTAGGTAGATTAACGTGCACATTGGATTCAACTCATTCTGGACTCTACATCAAAAGTTATGGACGATTCAGTGCGGACATGTCAAGTTTATTAGCTACTTAGATTGATCATTTTAAACTGATCATTGGTGCTCATTGAGCAAAGGTTTACAAATGAAGTATAATACATGGCATCACGCGGTTTGGGATAGATGGGATTACTTGGAGACTCTGTTGTAGCTATTTTGGTCTTAAATTTAATCACAATATAGAAAACATAACTAACTTAACATGGGGGTTGGATTTGTGCAATTCTGAATTCTAAATCACAAGTTACCGATGATTTAGTGAAGACATGTTGACCGACCCGTTAAAATAGTAATTCTAAACTAATCAATTGTGCTCCTTAAGTTAAGGCTTATAAATGAAGCATAATGCACGGCATCACGCAGTCTGGGAAACGTTGGATTACTTGGAGTCTTTTTGGTAGCTCTTTGTGTCTTAAATGTTATCACAATATTGAAAATTTAGGTAGATTAACGTGCGCATTGGATTCATGTCATTCTGAACTCTACATCAAAAGTTACAGACGATTTAGTGTGGAAATGTAAAGTTGATGTGCTAGTTAAATTGGTCGTTCTAAACTGATCATTGCTGCTCATTGAGAAAATGTAAAGTTTATGTGCAGAAATGAAGCATAAAGCATGGCATCACGCAGCATAAAGCATGACATCACGCAGTTTGAGATAGATGGGATTACTTGGAGCCTTTGTCGTAGCTGTTTTGGTCTTAAATTTAATAAAAATATAGAAAACTGAACTACCTTAACGTGGGCGTTGGATTTGTGTAATTCTGAACTCTAACTCAAAAGTTAAAGACGATTTTGTGCAGACATGTTAAGTGGATGGGGCAGTTAAAATGATAATTCTAAACTAATCAATTGTGCTCATTTAGTTAAGGCTTATAAGTGAAGCATAATGCATGGCATCACGCAGTTTTAGATACGTTGGATTACTTGGAGGCTTTGTCCTACCTCTTTGAGTCTTAAATGTGTTCAGAATATTGAAAATTGAGTTACATTAATGTGGGTGTTGGATTCACGTATTTTTTAGCTTTAAGTCAATTGTTAAAGACAATGTAGTGCAGAAATGTCAAGTTGATCTGCCAGTTAAAATGATCATTCTAAACTGATCATTGGTGCTTATTGAGGAAATGTTTACAAAAGAAGCATAATGCATGGCATCATGGAGTTTAGGATAGATTGAATTACTTGGAGGCTTTGTCGTAGCTATTTCGGCCTTAAATTTAATCACAACATAGAAAACTAAGCTAGCTTAATGGGGTAATTGGATTCGTGTCATTGCTAACTCTAAATCACAAGTTACAGATAGTTTAGTGTGCACATGTCAAGTTGCTCGGCCAGCTAAAATGATAATTCTAAACTGATCATAGGTGCTCCTTAAGTATATGCCTAAAAATGAAGCATATTGCATGGCATCACTCATTTTGGGATACAGTGGATTACTTGGAGGCCTTTTCGTAGGTCTTTTAGTCTCAAATGTTGTCACAATATTGAAAATTGAGGTAGATTAACGTGGGCATTGGACTCACGTCATTCTGAACTCTACATCAAAAGTTATGGACAAATTAGAGCGGACATGTAAAGTTTATCGGCTAGTTAAATTGATCATTTTAAACTGATCATTGGTGCACATTGAGCAAAGGTTTACAAATTAAGCATAATGCATGGCCTCACACAGTTTGGGATAGATAGGATTACATGGAGCCTTTGTCATAGCTATTTCGGTCGTAAATTTAATAACAATATAAAAAACTGAACTAGCTTAACCTGGGTGTTAGATTTGTGTCATTCTGAACTCTAAATCAAAAGTTACGGACGATTTGGTGCGAACATGTTATGTTGATCGGCCAGTTAAAATGATAATTCTAAACAAATCAATTGCGCTCCTTAAGTTAAGGCTTAGAAATGAAGCATAAAGCATGGTATCACGCAGTTTTGGATACGTAGGATTACTTGGAGCCTTTGTCGTACCTCTTTGAGTCTCAAATGTTATCACAATATTGAAAACTGAGGTAGATTAACCTGGGCGTTGGATTCATGTCAATTTTAGCTCTAAATCAATTGTTAAAGACGATTTAGTGCGGACATGTCAAGTTTATTCTCTAGTTAAAATGATCATTCTAAACTGATCGATGGTGCTTATTGAGCAAATGTTTACAAATGAAGCATAATGCTTGGCATCACGGAGTTTAGGATAGATTGGATTACTTGAAGGCTTTGTCGTAGCTATTTCAATCTTAAATTTAATCACAATATAGAAACGTGAGCTAGCTTAACGTTGGCATTGGATTCATATCATTCATTACTCTAAAGCAAAAGTTACGAAAAATTTAGTGTGGACAAGTCAAGTTGATCGGCTAGCTAAAATGATAATTTTAAACAGATCATAGGTGCTCATTAAGTAAATGCTTAAATATGAAGCATAATGCATGGCATCACACAGTTTGGGATACATTGGATTACCTGGAGGCTTTGTCATAGGTCTTTTAGTCTTAAATGTTGTCAAAGTACTGAAAACTAAGGTAGATTAATGTGGGCATCATGTCATTTTGAGCTCTAAATCAATTGTTAAAGATGATTTAGTGCAGACATGTCAAGTTGATCAACTAGTTAAAATTATCTATCTAAAATGATCGTTGGTGCTCATTGAGTAAAAGTTTACAAATGAACCATAATGAATGGCAACACAAGTTTGCGATAGATTGGATTAGTCGTAGATCTTTCAGTCTCAAATGTTGTCACAATATTGAAAATTGAGGTAGATTAAAGTGCGCATTGGATTCATGTCATTCTGAACTCTACATCCAAAGTTACATACGATTTTGTGCGGACATGTCAACTTTATTGGCTAGATAAATTGTTCATTCTAAACTAATGATTGGTGCTCATTTAGCAAAGGTTTACAAGTGAAGCACAATGCATTGCATCACGCAGTTTGGGATAGAGTGGATTACTTGAGGGTTTGTCATAGCTATTTCGATCTTAAGGTTAATAACAATACAGACAATTGAACTAGCTTAACGTGGTTATGGGATTCGTGTCATTCTGAACCCTAAATCAAAAGTTATGGACGATTTAGTGTGGGCATGTCAAGTTGATCGGGCAGCTAAAATTATAATTCTAAACTGATCATAGGTGGTCCTTCAATAAATGCTTATAAATGAAGCATAATGCATGGCATCACGCAGTTTGGGATACATTGGATTACTTGGAGGCTTCGTCATAGGTCTTTCAGTCTCAAATGTTGTCACAATATTGAAAGTTGAGGTAGATTAAAGTGCGCATTGGATTCATGTCATTCTGAACTCTACATCCAAAGTTACAGACAATTTTGTGCCGACATGTCAAGTTTATTAGCTAAATAAATTGATCATTCTAAACTGATCATTGGTGCTCATTGAGCAAACGTTTACAAATGAAGCAAAATGAATGGCATCATGCAGTTTGGGATAGAATGGATTATTTGGAGGATTTTTCGTAGCTATTTTGGTTTTTTATCACAATATGGAAAACTGAACTACCTTAACATGAGCGCTGGATTCGTGTTATCCTGAACTCTAAATCAAAACTTACGGACGATTTAGTTCGGACATGTTAAGTTGATTGACCAGTTAAAATGATAATTCTAAACTAATCAATTGTGCTCCTTAAGTTAAGGCTTATAAATGAAGTATAATGCATGGCATCACGCATTGGCATACGTTGCATTACTTGGAGGGTTTGTCGTAGCTCTTTGAGTCTCAAATGTTGTCTTAATATTGAAAATTGAGATAGATTCACGTGGACGTTGGATTCACGTCATTTTGAGCTCTAAATCAATTGTTAAAGACGATTTAGTGCGTACATGTCAAATTGATCTGCTAATTAAAATGATCATTGTAAACTGATCATTGGTGCTTATTGAGCAAAGGTTTACAAATGAAGCATAATGCATGGCATCACGGAGGTTGTGATAGATTGGATTTCTTGGAGGCCTTGTTGTAGCTATTTCGGTCTTGAATTTAATCACAATATAGAAAATTGAGCTAGCTTAACGTGGGTATTGGATTTGTCTCGTTCCCAACTCTGAATTAAAAGTTATGTATTTTGTGCGGACATGTTAAGTTGATCGGCCAGCTAAAATGATAATTATAAACTGATCATAGCTGCTCCTTGAGTAAATTCTTATAAATGAAACACAATGCATGGCATCAAACAATTTGGAATACATTGGATTACTTAGAGGGTTTTTTGTAGCTCTTTGAGTCGCAACTGTTGTCACAATATTGAAAATTGAGGTAGATTATCGTGGGCGTTGGATTCATGTCATTTTGAGCTCTAAATCAATTGTTTAAGACGATTTAATGCGTACATATCAAGTTGATCTGCTAGTTAAAATGATCATTCTAAACTAATCATTGGTGCTTATTGAGCAAAGGTTTACAAAAGAAGCATAATGCATGGCACACAGAGTTTGGGATAGATTGGATTACTTGGAGGCAAGTCATAGCTATTTCTGTCTTAAATTTAATAAAAATATAGAAAACTGAGCTGCTTTAACGTGGGCATTGGATTTTTGTCATTCCGAACTCCATATCAAAAGTTACGGACAATTTAGTGTGGACATGTCAAGTTAATCGGCCATCTAAAATGATAATTCTAAACTGATCATAGGTTCTCCTTTAGTAAATGCTTATAAATCAAGCGTAATGCATGGCATCACGCAGTTTGGGATACGTTGGATTACTAAGAGGCCTTGTCGTAAGTCTTTCAGTCTCAAATATTGTCACAATATCGAAAATTGAACTAGTTTAACATGGGCGTTGCATTCGTATAATTATGAACTCTAAATCAACAATTACGGACGATTTTGTGTGCACATATCAAGTTGATCAGCTAGTTAAAATGATCATTCTAAACTGATCATTGGTGCTGCTTGAGTAAATGCTTATAAACGAAGCATAATGCATGGAATCACGTAGTTTGGGATACGTTGGATTACTTAGAGGCTTTGTCGTAAGTCTTTCAGTCTCAAATGATGTCACAATATAGAAAATTGAATGTCGTAAGTCTTTCAGTCTCAAATGTTGTCACAATATAGAAAATTGAGCTAGTTTAAAGTGGGCGTTGGATTCGTATAATTATGAACTCTAAATCAACAGGTACGGATGATTTTATGTGCACATGTCAAGTTGATCAGCTAGTTAAAATGATCATTCTAAACTGATCATTGGTGCTCCTTCAGTAAGGCTTATAAATGAAGCATAATGCATGACATCACGCAGTTTCGAATATATTGGATTACTTCGAGCCTTTGCTGTAGCTATTTTGGTCTTAGATTTTCTCAAAATATTGAAAACTGAGCTACTTTAACATGGGCGTTGGATTCGTATCATTCTGAACTCTAAATAACCAGTTATAGATGGTTTAGTGCGGACATGTCAAGTTGATCCAAGTTAAAATGATCATTTTCAACTAATCATTGGTGCTCCTTGAGTAAAGGCTTATAAATGAAGCATAATGCATGGCATCACGCAGTTTGGGATACATTGGTTTATTTGGTGGCTTTGACATAGCCTTTTCAGACTCAATTGTTGTCACAATATCGAAAATTGAGGTAGGTTAACGTGGACATTTCATTCGTGTCAATCTGAATTCTAAATCAAAAGTTACATACGATTTAGTGCAAATGTGTCAAGTTGTTCATGCACTTAAAATGACTATTCTAAACTGATCATTGGAGCATTTGAGTAAAGGCTTATTAATGAAACATATTGCATGGCATCACGCAGTTTGGGATACATTGGATTACTTTGAGGCTTTGTCGTAGCTATTTCAGTCTCAAATATTGTCCCATAGAAAATTGAGCTAGGTTAACGTGGACTTTGGATTCATGTTATTCTGAACGCTAAATCAAAATTACAGGCGATTTAGTGCAGACATGTCAAGTTAATCGTCCAGTTAAAATAATAATTCTAAACTGATCATTGGTGCTCCATGAGTACATTCTTATAAATGAAACACAATGCATGGCATCACACAATTTGGAATACATTGGATTACTTAGAGGGTTTTTTGTAGCTCTTTGAGTCGCAAATGTTGTCACAATATTGAAAATTGAGGTAGATTATCGTGGGCGTTGGATTCATGTCATTTTGAGCTCTAAATCAATTGTTAAAGACGATTTAGTGCGTACATGTCAAGTTGATCTGCTAGTTAAAATGATCATTCTAAACTAATCATTGGTGCTTATTGAGCAAAGGTTTACAAATGAAGCATAATGCATGGCACACAGAGTTTGGGATAGATTGGATTACTTGGAGGCAAGTCATAGCTATTTCTGTCTTAAATTTAATAAAAATATATAAAACTGAGCTGCTTTAACGTGGGCATTGGATTTCTGTCATTCCGACCTCCATATCAAAAGTTACGGACAATTTGTGTGGACATGTCAAGTTAATCGGCCATCTAAAATGATAATTCTAAACTGATCATAGGTTCTCCTTTAGTAAATGCTTATAAATCAAGCGTAATGCATGGCATCACGCAGTTTGGGATACGTTGGATTACTAAGAGGCCTTGTCGTAAGTCTTTCAGTCTCAAATATTGTCACAATATCGAAAATTGAACTAGTTTAACATGGGCGTTGCATTCGTATAATTATGAACTCTAAATCAACAATTACGGACGATTTTGTGTGCACATATCAAGTTGATCAGCTAGTTAAAATGATCATTCTAAACTGATCATTGGTGCTCCTTCAGTAAGGCTTATAAATGAAGCATAATGCATGACATCACGCAGTTTCGAATATATTGGATTACTTCGAGCCTTTGCTGTAGCTATTTTGGTCTTAGATTTTCTCAAAATATTGAAAACTGAGCTACTTTAACATGGGCGTTGGATTCGTATCATTCTGAACTCTAAATAACCAGTTATAGATGGTTTAGTGCGGACATGTCAAGTTGATCCAAGTTAAAATGATCATTTTCAACTAATCATTGGTGCTCCTTGAGTAAAGGCTTATAAATGAAGCATAATGCATGGCATCACGCAGTTTGGGATACATTGGTTTATTTGGTGGCTTTGACATAGCCTTTTCAGACTCAATTGTTGTCACAATATCGAAAATTGAGGTAGGTTAACGTGGACATTTCATTCGTGTCAATCTGAATTCTAAATCAAAAGTTACATACGATTTAGTGCAAATGTGTCAAGTTGTTCATGCACTTAAAATGACTATTCTAAACTGATCATTGGAGCATTTGAGTAAAGGCTTATTAATGAAACATATTGCATGGCATCACGCAGTTTGGGATACATTGGATTACTTTGAGGCTTTGTCGTAGCTATTTCAGTCTCAAATATTGTCCCATAGAAAATTGAGCTAGGTTAACGTGGACTTTGGATTCATGTTATTCTGAACGCTAAATCAAAATTACAGGCGATTTAGTGCAGACATGTCAAGTTAATCGTCCAGTTAAAATAATAATTCTAAACTGATCATTGGTGCTCCATGAGTACATTCTTATAAATGAAACACAATGCATGGCATCACACAATTTGGAATACATTGGATTACTTAGAGGGTTTTTTGTAGCTCTTTGAGTCGCAAATGTTGTCACAATATTGAAAATTGAGGTAGATTATCGTGGGCGTTGGATTCATGTCATTTTGAGCTTTAAATCAATTGTTAAAGATGATTTAGTGCGTACATGTCAGGTTGATCTGCTAGTTAAAATGATCATTCTAAACTAATCATTGGTGCTTTTTGAGCAAAGGTTTACAAATGAAGCATAATGCATGGCACACAGAGTTTGGGATAGATTGGATTACTTGGAGGCAAGTCATAGCTATTTCTGTCTTAAATTTAATAAAAATATAGAAAACTGAGCTGCTTTAACGTGGGCATTGGATTTCTGTCATTCCGAACTCCATATCAAAAGTTACGGACAATTTAGCGTGGACATGTCAAGTTAATTGGCCATCTAAAATGATAATTCTAAACTGATCATAGGTTCTCCTTTAGTAAATGCTTATAAATCAAGCGTAATGCATGGCATCACGCAGTTTGGGATACGTTGGATTACTAAGAGGCCTTGTCCTAAGTCTTTCAGTCTCAAATATTGTCACAATATCGAAAATTGAACTAGTTTAACATGGGCGTTGCATTCGTATAATTATGAACTCTAAATCAACAATTACGAACGATTTTGTGTGCACATATCAAGTTGATCAGCTAGTTAAAATGATCATTCTAAACTGATCATTGGTGCTGCTTGAGTAAATGCTTATAAACGAAGCATAATGCATGGAATCACGCAGTTTGGGATACGTTGGATTACTTAGAGGCTTTGTCGTAAGTCTTTCAGTCTCAAATGATGTCACAATATAGAAAATTGAATGTCGTAAGTCTTTCAGTCTCAAATGTTGTCACAATATAGAAAATTGAGCTAGTTTAAAGTGGGTGTTGGATTCGTATAATTACGAACTCTAAATCAACAGGTACGGACGATTTCATGCGCACATGTCAAGTTGATCAGCTAGTTAAAATGATCATTCTAAACTGATCATTGGTGCTCCTTCAGTAAGGCTTAGAAATGAAGCATAATGCATGACATCACGCAGTTTCGAATATATTGGATTACTTCGAGCCTTTGCTGTAGCTATTTTGGTCTTAGATTTTCTCAAAATATTGAAAACTGAGCTACTTTAACATGGGCGTTGGATTCGTATCATTCTGAACTCTAAATAACCAGTTATAGATGGTTTAGTGCGGACATGTCAAGTTGATCCAAGTTAAAATGATCATTTTCAACTAATCATTGGTGCTCCTTGAGTAAAGGCTTATAAATGAAGCATAATGCATGGCATCACGCAGTTTGGGATACATTGGTTTATTTGGTGGCTTTGACATAGCCTTTTCAGACTCAATTGTTGTCACAATATCGAAAATTGAGGTAGGTTAACGAGGACATTTCATTCGTGTCAATCTGAATTCTAAATCCAAAGTTACATACGATTTAGTGCAAATGTGTCAAGTTGTTGATGCACTTAAAATGATTATTCTAAACTGATCATTGGAGCATTTGAGTAAAGGCTTATTAATGAAACATATTGCATGGCATCACGGAGTTTGGGATACATTGGATTACTTTGAGGCTTTGTCGTAGCTCTTTCAGTCTCAAATATTGTTCCATAGAAAATTGAGCTAGGTTAACGTGGACTTTGGATTCATGTTATTCTGAACGCTAAATCAAAAATTACAGGCGATTTAGTGCAGACATGTCAAGTTAATCGTCCTGTTAAAATAATAATTCAAAACTGATCATTGGTGCTCCTTGAGTACATTCTTATAAATGAAACACAATGCATGGCATCACACAATTTGGAATACATTGGATTACTTAGAGGGTTTTTTGTAGCTCTTTGAGTCGCAAATGTTGTCACAATATTTAAAATTGAGGTAGATTATCGTGGGCGTTGGATTCATGTCATTTTGAGCTTTAAATCAATTGTTATAGACGATTTAGTGCGTACATGTCAGGTTGATCTGCTAGTTAAAATGATCATTCTAAACTAATCATTGGTGCTTATTGAGCAAAGGTTTACAAATGAAGCATAATGCATGGCACACAGAGTTTGGGATAGATTGGATTACTTGGAGGCAAGTCATAGCTATTTCTGTCTTAAATTTAATAAAAATATAGAAAACTGAGCTGCTTTAACGTGGGCATTAAATTTCTGTCATTCCGAACTCCATATCAAAAGTTACGGACAATTTAGTGTGGACATGTCAAGTTAATCGGCCATCTAAAATGATAATTCTAAACTGATCATAGGTTCTCCTTTAGTAAATGCTTATAAATCAAGCGTAATGCATGGCATCACGCAGTTTGGGATACGTTGGATTACTAAGAGGCCTTGTCGTAAGTCTTTCAGTCTGAAATATTGTCACAATATCGAAAATTGAACTAGTTTAACATGGGCGTTGCATTCGTATAATTATGAAATCTAAATCAACAATTACGGACGATTTTTTGTGCACATATCATGTTGATCAGCTAGTTAAAATGATCATTCTAAACTGATCATTGGTGCTGCTTGAGTAAATGCTTATAAACGAAGCATAATGCACGGAATCACGCAGTTTGGGATACGTTGGATTACTTAGAGGCTTTGTCGTAAGTCTTTCAGTCTCAAATGATGTCACAATATAGAAAATTGAATGTCGTAAGTCTTTCCGTCTCAAATGTTGTCACAATATAGAAAATTGAGCTAGTTTAAAGTGGGCGTTGGATTCGTATAATTATGAACTCTAAATCAACAGGTACGGACGATTTTATGCGCACATGTCAAGTTGATCAGCTAGTTAAAATGATCATTCTAAACTGATCATTGGTGCTCCTTCAGTAAGGCTTATAAATGAAGCATAATGCATGACATCACGCAGTTTCGAATGTATTGGATTACTTCGAGCCTTTGCTGTAGCTATTTTGGTCTTAGATTTTCTCAAAATATTGAAAACTGAGCTACTTTAACATGGGCATTGGATTCGTATCATTCTGAACTCTAAATAACCAGTTATAGATGGTTTAGTGCGGACATGTCAAGTTGATCCAAGTTAAAATGATCATTTTCAACTAATCATTGGTGCTCCTTGAGTAAAGGCTTATAAATGAAGCATAATGCATGGCATCACGCAGTTTGGGATACATTGGTTTATTTGGTGGATTTGAAATAGCCTTTTCAGACTCAATTGTTGTCACAATATCGAAAATTGAGGTAGGTTAACGTGGAAATTTCATTCGTGTCAATCTGAATTCTAAATCAAAAGTTACATACGATTTAGTGCAAATGTGTCAAGTTTTTCATGCACTTAAAATGATTATTCTAAACTGATCATTGGAGCATTTGAGTAAAGGCTTATTAATGAAACATATTGCATGGCATCACGCAGTTTGGGATACATTGGATTACTTTGAGGCTTTGTCGTAGCTCTTTCAGTCTCAAATATTGTCCCATAGAAAATTGAGCTAGGTTAACGTGGACTTTGGATTCATGTTATTCTGAACGCTAAATCAAAAATTACAGGCGATTTAGTGCAGACATGTCAAGTTAATCATCTAGTTAAAATAATAATTCTAAACTGATCATTGGTGCTCCATGAGTACATTCTTATAAATGAAACACAATGCATGTCATCACACAATTTGGAATACATTGGATTACTTAGAGGGTTTTTTGTAGCTCTTTGAGTCGCAAATGTTGTCACAATATTGAAAATTGAGGTAGATTATCGTGGGCGTTGGATTCATGTCATTTTGAGCTCTAAATCAATTGTTAAAGACGATTTAGTGCGTACATGTCAGGTTGATCTGCTAGTTAAAATGATCATTCTAAACTAATCATTGGTTCTTATTGAGCAAAGGTTTACAAATGAAGCATAATGCATGGCACACAGAGTTTGGGATAGATTGGATTACTTGGAGGCAAGTCATAGCTATTTCTGTCTTAAATTTAATAAAAATATAGAAAACTGAGCTGCTTTAACGTGGGCATTGGATTTTTGTCATTCCGAACTCCATATCAAAAGTTACGGACAATTTAGTGTGGACATGTCAAGTTAATCGGCCATCTAAAATGATAATTCTAAACTGATCATAGGTTCTCCTTTAGTAAATGCTTATAAATCAAGCGTAATGCATGGCATCACGCAGTTTGGGATACGTTGGATTACTAAGAGGCCTTGTCATAAGTCTTTCAGTCTCAAATATTGTCACAATATCGAAAATTGAACTAGTTTAACATGGGTGTTGCATTCGTATAATTATGAACTCTAAATCAACAATTACGGACGATTTTGTGTGCACATATCAAGTTGATCAGCTAGTTAAAATGATCATTCTAAACTGATCATTGGTGCTGCTTGAGTAAATGCTTATAAACGAAGCATAATGCATGGAATCACGCAGTTTGGGATACGTTGGATTACTTAGAGGCTTTGTCGTAAGTCTTTCAGTCTCAAATGATGTCACAATATAGAAAATTGAATGTCGTAAGTCTTTCAGTCTCAAATGTTGTCACAATATAGAAAATTGAGCTAGTTTAAAGTGGGCGTTGGATTCGTATAATTATGAAGTCTAAATCAACAGGTACGGACGATTTTATGCGCACATGTCAAGTTGATCAGCTAGTTAAAATGATCATTCTAAACTGATCATTGGTGCTCCTTCAGTAAGGCTTATAAATGAAGCATAATGCATGACATCACGCAGTTTCGAATATATTGGATTACTTCGAGCCTTTGCTGTAGCTATTTTGGTCTTAGATTTTCTCAAAATATTGAAAACTGAGCTACTTTAACATGGGCGTTGGATTCGTATCATTCTGAACTCTAAATAACCAGTTATAGATGGTTTAGTGTGGACATGTCAAGTTGATCCAAGTAAAAATGATCATTTTCAACTAATCATTGGTTCTCCTTGAGTAAAGGCTTATAAATGAAGCATAATGCATGGCATCACGCAGTTTGGGATACATTGGTTTATTTGGTGGCTTTGACATAGCCTTTTCAGACTCAATTGTTGTCACAACATCGAAAATTGAAGTAGGTTAACGTGGACATTTCATTCGTGTCAATCTGAATTCTAAATCAAAAGTTACATACGATTTAGTGTAAATGTGTCAAGTTGTTCATGCACTTAAAATGATTATTCTAAACTGATCATTGGAGCATTTGAGTAAAGGCTTATTAATGAAACATATTGCATGGCATCACGCAGTTTGGGATACATTGGATTACTTTGAGGCTTTGTCGTAGCTCTTTCAGTCTCAAATATTGTCCCATAGAAAATTGAGCTAGGTTAACGTGGACTTTGGATTTATGTTATTCTGAACGCTAAATCAAAAATTACAGGCGATTTAGTGTAGACATGTCAAGTTAATCGTCCAGTTAAAATAATAATTCTAAACTGATCATTGGTGCTCCTTGAGTACATTCTTATAAATGAAACACAATGCATGGCATCACACAATTTGGAATACATTGGATTACTTAGAGGGTTTTTTGTAGCTCTTTGAGTCGCAAATGTTGTCACAATATTGAAAATTGAGGTAGATTATCGTGGGCGTTGGATTCATGTCATTTTGAGCTCTAAATCAATTGTTAAAGACGATTTAGTGCGTACATGTCAAGTTGATCTGCTAGTTAAAATGATCATTCTAAACTAATCATTGGTGCTTATTGAGCAAAGGTTTACAAATGAAGCATAATGCATGGCACACAGAGTTTGGGATAGATTGGATTACTTGGAGGCAAGTCATAGCTATTTCTGTCTTAAATTTAATAAAAATATATAAAACTGAGCTGCTTTAACGTGGGCATTGGATTTCTGTCATTCCGACCTCCATATCAAAAGTTACGGACAATTTAGTGTGGACATGTCAAGTTAATCGGCCATCTAAAATGATAATTCAAAACTGATCATAGGTTCTCCTTTAGTAAATGCTTATAAATCAAGCGTAATGCATGGCATCACGCAGTTTAGGATACGTTGGATTACTAAGAGGCCTTGTCGTAAGTCTTTCAGTCTCAAATATTGTCACAATATCGAAAATTGAACTAGTTTAACATGGGCGTTGCATTCGTATAATTATGAACTCTAAATCAACAATTACGGACGATTTTGTGTGCACATATCAAGTTGATCAGCTAGTTAAAATGATCATTCTAAACTGATCATTGGTGCTGCTTGAGTAAATGCTTATAAACGAAGCATAATGCATGGAATCACGCAGTTTGGGATACGTTGGATTACTTAGAGGCTTTGTCATAAGTCTTTCAGTCTCAAATGATGTCACAATATAGAAAATTGAATGTCGTAAGTCTTTCAGTCTCAAATGTTGTCACAATATAGAAAATTGAGCTAGTTTAAAGTGGGCGTTGGATTCGTATAATTATGAACTCTAAATCAACAGGTACGGACGATTTTATGCGCACATGTCAAGTTGATCAGCTAGTTAAAATGATCATTCTAAACTGATCATTGGTGCTCCTTCAGTAAGGCTTATAAATGAAGCATAATGCATGACATCACGCAGTTTCGAATATATTGGATTACTTCGAGCCTTTGCTGTAGCTATTTTGGTCTTAAATTTTCTCAAAATATTGAAAACTGAGCTACTTTAACATGGGCGTTGGATTCGTGTCATTCTGAACTCTAAATAACCAGTTATAAATTATTTAGTGCGGACATGTCAAGTTGATCCAAGTTAAAATGATCATTTTCAACTAATCATTTGTGCTCCTTGAGTAAAGGCTTATAAATGAAGCATAATGCATTGCATCACGCAGTTTGGGATACATTTGTTTATTTGGTGGCTTTGACATAGCCTTTTCAGAATCAATTGTTGTCACAATATCGAAAATTGAGGTAGGTTAACGTGTACGTTTCATTCGTGTCATTCTGAACTCTAAATCAAAAGTTACATAAGATTTAGTGCAAATGTGTCAAGTTCTTCATGCACATAAAATGATCATTCTAAACTGATCATTGGAGCATTTGACTAAAGGCTTATTAATGAAACATATTGCATGGCATCACGCAGTTTGGGATACATTGGATTACTTTGAGGCTTTGTCTTAGCTCTTTCAGTCTCAAATGTTGTCCCAATATAGAAAATTGAGCTAGGTTTACGTGGACTTTGGATTCATGTCATTCTTAACGCTAAATCAAAAGTTACAGACGATTTAGTGCAGACATGTCAAGCTAATCGTCCAGTTAAAATCATAATTCTAAACTGATCATTGGTGCTCCTTGAGTAAAGACTTATAAATGAAGCATAATGCATGACATCACACATTTTTGGATACATTGGATTACTTTGAGCTTTTTTGTAGCTCTTTCAGTCTCAAATGTTATCACAATATAGAAAATTGAGCTTATTTAATGTGGGCGTTGGATTCTATCATAATGAACTCTAAATCAACAATTACGGACAATTTTTTGCAGACATGTCAAGTTGATCAGCTAGTTAAAATGATCATTCTAAACTGATCATTGGTGCTCCTTGACTAAAGGCATATAATTGAAGCATAATGCATGGCATCACACAGTTTGGGATACATTGGATTACTTTGAGCTTTTTTGTAGCTCTTTCAGTCTCAAATGTTGTCACAATATAGAAACTTGAGCTAGTTTAATGTTGGCGTTGGATTCTTATCATTCTGAACTCTAAATCAACAATTACGGACAATTTTTTGCAGACATGTCAAGTTGATTAGCTGGTTAAAATGATCATTCTAAACTGATCATTGGTGCTCCCTGATTAAAGGCATATAAATGAAGCATAATGCATGGCATCAAGCAGTTTGGGATGGATTGGATTACTTGGAGGCTTTGCCGTAGATATTTTGGTCTTAAATTTTTCACAATATAGAAAATTGACTAGCTTAACGTGGGCGTTGGATTCATGTCATTTTGAAATCTAAATAAAAAGTTATAGACGATTTAGTGCGGACATGTCAAGTTTATTGGCCAGTTAAAATTATCATTCTACACTGATCATTGGTGCTCCCTGAGTAAAGGCTTATAAATGAAGCGTAATGCATGACATCACATAGTTTGAGATACATTGGATTACTTGGGGACTTTTCCATAGCTCTTTCAGTCTCAAATGGTGTCACAATATAGAAAATTGAGCTAGTTTAACGTGGGTGTTGGATTCGTGTCATTCTGAACTCTAAATAAACAATTACGGACGATATAGTGCGGGCATGTCAATATGATCGGCTGGTTAAAATTATCGTTCTGAACTGATCATTGGTGCTTCTTGAGTAAAGGCTTATAAATGAAGCATAATTCATGGCATCACGCAGTTTTGGATACATTGGTTTACTTGGAAGCTTTTCCGTAGCTCTTTCATTCTTAAATGTTGTCACAATATAGAATTGTGCTAGCTTAACGTGGATGCAGGGCCGGGCCTGGGCCCAACAAAGCAAGCCCGTGCTTGCGGCCCTCAATGTTAATATAAAAAAATCAGCCTTTATTTCAAAAGTACTCTTAGCACAAATGGTAAATATAAGTAAACTGCTTCCTTGAGTTCTTCAGTTCGAATCCTTATAACAACAAAAAATTTTAAAAATTATAACGGCCCAATTTTTTTGGCAGTATAAAACGGCCCATTTTTTTTTGCTTGCGGCCCTATTAAATTCAGGGCCGGCTCTGCGTGGATGTTGGAATTTCGTCATTCAAAACTCTAAGCCAAAAGTTATGGATGATTTAGTGAGGACATGTCGAGTTGATCGTACAGTAAAAATGATCATTCTAAACTGATCATTGGTGCTCCTTGAGGAATGGCCTATAAATGATGCATAATTCATGGCATCACACAGTTTGGGATACAATGGATTACTTGGAGGCTTTTTCATAGCTCTTTCAGTTTGAATTGTTGTACATAATGGAAAATAGAGCTAGCTTAACGGGGGTGTTTGACTCATGCCATTTTGAGCTCTAAATCAAAAGTTAAAGATTATTTAGTGCGGCCATGTCAAGTTGATCATTCTAAACTGATCATTGGTGCACCGTTAAAATGATCATTGGTGCACCGTTAGTAAAGGCTTATAATTGAAGCATAATGCATGGCATAGTGCAGTTTGGGATACATTGGATTACTTGGAGGCTTTGTCATAGCTTTTTCAACCTCAAATGATGTCATAATATTGAAAATTGACTTAGGTTAACGTGGGCATTCCATTCGTGTCATTCTGAACTCTAAATCAAAAGTTACGAACAATTTAGTGCAGACATGTCAAGTTGATCGGCCAGTTAAAATGATCATTCTAAACTGATCATTGGTGCTACTTGAGTAAAGGCTTATAAATAAAGCATAATGCATGGCTCACGCTGTTTGGGATACAATGGATTACTTGGAGGCTTTGATGTAGTTCTTTCAGTTTCATATGTTGTCACAATAGAAAATTGAGATAGCTTAACGTGGGCGTTGGACTCATGTCATATTTCAACACTAAATCAAACGTTGAAGATGATTTTCATGTGTACATGTCAAGTTCATCAGCTAGTTAAAATGATCATTCTAAACTGATCATTGGTGCAGTTCGGGATAGATTGAATTACTTGGAAGCTTTTTCATAGTTATTTCGGTGTTAAATTTGGTCATAATATCGAAAACTGATCTAGCGTAATGTGGGTGCTAGATTCGTGTCATTCATAACTCTCAATGAAAAGTTATGGAAAATTTAGTGCGGACATGGCAAGTTCATCGGTTAGTTAAAATGATCATTCTAAACTGATCATTGGTGCTTCTTGAGTAAACACTTACAAATGAAGCATAATGCATGACATCACGCTGTTTGGGATATATTGGATTTCGAGGCTTTTCCGTAGCTCTTTCAGTCTCAAATGTTGTCAAATATGGAAAATTAAGCTATCTAAATCTGGGCGTTGGAGTCATGTCATTTTCAGCTCTAAATAGAAAGTTAAAAGACGGTTTAGTGCGGACATGTAAAGTTTATCAGCTAGTTAAAATGATAATTCTAAATTGATCATTTGTGTTCCTTGAGTAAAAACTAATAAATGAAGCATAATGCATAGCATCACACAGTTTGGGATAGATTGGATTACTTGGAGGCTTTGTAGTAGCTTTTTCGGTCTTAAAGTTTATCATAATATAGAAAATTGAGCTATCTTAAAATGGGTGTTTGATTCGTGTCATTTTGATCTCTAAATCAAAAGTTACGGACGATTTAGTACAGACATGTAAAATTGATCGGCCAGTTAAAATGATTATTCTAAACTGATCATTGGTGCCCATTGAGTAAAGGGTTATAAATGAAGCATAATGTATGACATCACACAGTTTGGGATACATTTGATTTCTGAGGGATTGTCATAGCCCTTTTAGTCTCAAATGTTGTCACAATATAGAAAATTGAGCTAGGTTAACGTGGGCATTTGATTCATGTCATCGGAACTCTAAGTTAAAAGTAACGGACGATTTAATGCGGACATGTCAAATTGATCGGCCAGTTTAAATGATCATTTTAAACTGATCATTTGTGTCCCATGAGAAAAGGGTTATAAATGAATCATAATACATGGCATCATGCAGGATTTGGAATACAATTGATTACTTGTAGACTTTGTAGTCTCAAATATTGTCACAATATGGAAAATTGAGCTAACTTAACGTGGGCGTCAGACTCATGTTATTTTGAGTTCTAAATCAAAAGTTAAAGATAATTTAGTACGGACTTGTCAAGTGATCTAGTTTGATCATTGGTGCTCCTTGAGAAAAGGCATATAAATGAAGCATAATGCATGGAATCATGTAGTTTGGGATAGATTAGATTACTAGTAGAGTTTGTCATAGCTATTTGGATATTAAATTTGCTCACAATATGAAAATTGAGCTAGCTTAATGTGGGCGTTTGATTTGTGTCATTTTGAATTCTAAATTAAAAGTTACGAACGATTTTGTGTGGACATGTAAAGTTGTTCGGCCAGTTAAAATGATCATTCTAAACTGATCATTGCTGCCCCTTGAGTAAAGGGTTGTAAATGAAGCATAATGCATAGCATCACGCGGTTTGGGATACATTGGATTACTCAGAGGCTTTATCTTAGCTCTTTCAGTCTCAAATGTCTCAGAATATAGAAAATTGAGCTAGCTTACCATGGGCATTGGATTCGTGTCATTCTGAACTCTATATAAAAAGTTACCGACGATTTAGTGCCGACATGTCAAATTGATCGGCCAGCTTAAATGATCATTCGTGTTCCATGAGTAAAGGGACATAAATGAAGCATAATGCATGGCACTCATGGAGTTTGGAATACACTGGATTACTTGTAGGCTTTTTTGGAGCTCTTTCAATCTCAAATATTGTCACAATTTGGAAAATTGAGCCAACTTAACGTGGGCATTGGACTCATATTATTTTGAGCTCTAAATCAAAAGTTAAAGACAATTTAGTACGGACATTTCAAGAATAAGCTAGTCTTATCATTGGTGCTCCTTGAGTAAAGGTTTATAATTGAAGCATAATGCATGGCATCATGCAGTTTGGGATAGATTGGATTACTTTGAGGCTTTTTCGTAGCTCTTTCAGTCTCAAATGTTGTCAAATAAGGAAAATTGAGATAGCTTAATGTGGGCGTTGGACTCATGTCATTTTAATCTCTAAATAGAAAGTTAAAGGCAGTTTAGTGCAGACATGTCAAGTTCATCAGCTAGCTAAAATTATCATTCTAAACTGAACATTGGCGTTCCTTGGGAAAAGACTTATAAATGAAGCATAATTCATGGCATCACGCAGTTTGGGATGGATTGGATTACTTGGATGGTTTGTCGTAGCTATTTTGGTCGTAAATTTGGTCACAATGTAGAAAATTGAGCTAGCTTAACGTGGGCGTTTGATTCTTGTCATTTTGAACTCTAAATAAAAGTTACAAACGATTTACTCCGGACATGTAAAGTTGATCGGCCAGTCAAAAGTTATAAGCTAGTTAAATTAATCATTCTAAACTGATCATTGGTGCACATTAAGTATAGGGTTATAAATGAAGCATAATGCATGGCATGACGCATTTTGGGATATATTGGATTTCAAGGTTTTTTTGTTGCTCTTTCAGTTCAAATATTGAAAATTGAGCTAGTTTAACGTGGGCATTGGACTTATGTCATTTTGAGCTCTTTATAGCATGTTTAGGACAGTTTAGTGCAGACATGTCAAGTTCATCGGTTAGTTAAAATAATCATTCTAAACCGATCATTGGTACTCCTTGAGGTAATGCTTATAACTGAAGCATAATGCATGACATCATGCAGTTTGGGATAGATTGGATTATTTGGAGGCTTTGTCGTAGCTTATTTTAAATCTTGTCACGATATAGTAATTTGAGCTACCTTAACATGGGCATTGGATTCGTGTCATTTTGAACCCTAAATCAAAAGTTACTGATTATTTAGTGAGGACATGTAAACTTGATTGGCCAGTTAAAATGATCATTTTAAACTGATCATTGGTGCCCCTTGAGTAAAGGGTTATAAATGAAGCATAATGCATGACATCACGTGGTTTGGGATACACTGAATTACTTGGAGGTTTTATCGTAGCTCTTTGAGTCTCAAATGTTGTCAGAATATAAACATTTGAAGTAGTTTAATGTGGGCATTGGATTCTCGTCAGTCTTAACTCTAAATAAAAAGTTACGGACAATTTAATCTGGACATGTGAAGTTGGTCGGGCAGTTAAAATGATAATTTTAAACTGATCATTGGTGATCCATGAGTAAAAGGTTATAAATGAATCATAATCCCTTGCATTACGCAGTTTGGGATATATTGGATTACCTGGAGGCTTTTTCATAGCTCTTTCAGCCTCAAATGTTGTCACAATATGGAAAATTGAGATAGGTTAACGTGGGCGTTGGATTCATGTTATTTTGAGTTTTAAATCAAAAGTTAAAGACGATTTAATATAGACATATCAAGTTGATCAGCTAGTTAAAATGATCATTCTAAACTGATCATTGGTGCTCCTTGAGCAAAGGCTTATAAATGATGCATAATGCATGACATCATGTAAATTGGGATAGATTAGATTACTTGTAGACTTTGTCATAGCTATTTCGATCTGAGATGTTGGCACGATATAGAAACTTGAGCTAGCTTAACGTGGGCGTTTGATTCGTGTCATTCTGAACTCTAAATCAAAAGTTACATACGATTTACTGTGGACATGTAACGTTGATCGGCCAGTTAAAATTATCATTCTAACTGATCATTGGTGTCCCTTGAGTAAAGGGTTATAAATGAAGCATAATGCATGACATCATGTAGTTTGGGATACTATGGATTACTTGGAGGCTTTTTCATAGCTCTTTCAATCTCAAATGTTGTTAATATATAGAAAATTGAGCGAGCTTAACATGGGCGTTGGATTTGTGTCATTCTAAACTCTAAATCAAAAGTTACAGACGATTTAGTACGGACATGTCAATTAGAGTTTAAAACTCTAAATCATTCTTAACTGATCATTGGTGCTCATTGAGTAAAAGCTTATAAATGAAGCATAAAAATGCATAGCATCATGCAGTTTGGGATACATTGGATTACTTGAAGGTTTTGTAGTAACACTTTCAGCCTCAAACATTGTCGCAATATGGAAAACTGAGCTAGCTTAACATGGGCATTGGAATCATGTTATTTTGACCTCTAAATCAAAAGTTAAAGATGATTTAGTGCGGACATATCAAGTTGATCGACTAGTTAAAATGATAATATAAATTGATCATTTGTGCTCCTTGAGTAAAGGATTATATCTCTTTATGTCTCAAATGTTATCAGAATATGGAAAATTGAGCTAGGTTAATGTGGGCGTTGGACTCATGTTATTTTGAGCTATGAATCAAAAGTTAAAGGCGATTTAGTGTGGACATGTCAAGTTGATCAGCTAATTAAAATGATCATTCTAAACTGATTGTTGGTGCTCCTTGAGTAAAGGCCTATAAATAAAGAATAATGCATGCCATCACGCAGTTTCAGATAGATTGGATTACTTGGAGGCTTTGTCATAGCCATTTTGGTCTTAAATTTGATAACAATATTGAAAATTGAAATAGTTTAACGTGGTCGTTGGATTTGTGTCATTTTGAACTCTAAATCTGTTGTGAGCATGGCCAGCAAGGAACCACAACCTAAGGATCAGCTTCAACCGGAGGAGAAAGAATCCACTAAAGATGATAAGATGCAGATAGAACCCACGGATATTGGAGATGAAAGCCTACAAATCTTCAATAGCCCCCATTACTCGATCCAATCACGCCAAACTTATGACAACACTACAACACCTTCTCAACACCATTCATGCCAGTTTAGTGTGTGCTAATCCAACCACATTGGATTGTACTCTTTTCCCTATTCTTAGTTTTATCCCAATGGGTTTTCTAATATAGGTTTTTAATGAGGAAAGCACAAGGTACTTTACCACAGCCTCTTGGTGAATCAAGGCCCATTCTATCTCATCATCCACGAAATAATAGAGGAAGAATCAAGTCAAAACATTATTTACTTCTTAGTCTTTGTCTTAGTTGTCTTTGTAAATCCCTAAGTATTTCCTTTAATGTTTTGGTAGAATTTTAGGAGTCATTTTCAGTTTCCAAGACTACTATAATTACTCTCTTGTATCCTTCTTTCTTAATCATCAAACATTTTAATAGCAAATCTCCTTCTTAAACTCGTTTGATCATCCTCTTGAATAAGGAATTTTAGACCACTATCTCATTCCATGCAAGAGCCGAAAATCTAAGGGATCTTCATCACCCTTGGAAGTTTAAATTCGATTCACCCCTTGCCCAACGTGCCTGGCCTTTGTCATTCACACAGAGTAAGCAGATAGTCCAAGGATTTTCCACCATCCTTTAGAAGTATCATCCATTTCCCCTTGTTCTCGGATCCATCCACTCAAGAGCTCACACATACGCAAGTTACAACATCGTTTCACCCATTCCGCAACTTCAATCCATTCATCCACTCTTCCAAGACTATTTGGAGTTGATCAGGGGCTTGATCCTCGTCAGGATCACATCAAGTGGTATCAGATCCCACTCCAAACCAGGTTGCTTCTTTTTACGATTTGTTTTAAAATGTTTCTGGGTGAGTATCTTGTTAAGCTTGATCTTATATCTTTGAAGAACCTGGAATTTAACTTGAAAATAGTTTAGAACCGATTTCTGAAGGACAAAACTTGTGAAACACCCAATCGCCACCCTTAAGGTTCTAAGAAACTGTTTTTGTTAATCTGAGTTTATTACCTTTTGTTTGAATATTTTAGAGATTAAAACCTGAATGAAACTTTTTCTTAAGACTTAATAGAACCATGAATACCAATTAAAAACGTTTAAAACGAATCTAAAGTTGTTAGGCTCACCCATTTCAAAACAAGAGTTCAAAGGGTCTAGAACATGCTTTGCTAGGGTTTGTCTTTGTTCTTGTATCTTTGTTTCAGCGAATTGTTGTGTCAGTTTCTATGTTTTACTTTGAACCTTTTACTTGTTTAGTTGTCTGAATTTTTCAGGTACCATGGTAGGAACCAGAAATAATGGATAAGAACCCTCAAACTCCAACAAACAACTCCTTGATTCCTTTAAAGCCATGATGGATGAAAGTATGGCAACCATGAGAGCTGAAATAGAAAGATCCATCAATGACCGACTTAGAATAAACCAGCCACCTTCTGATACTGAGAAATACTACAGTCACTTATCTAGGTTACACCACCCTAGGAGAAGGCGGCCAAGAGACGACCAACCGCATAGGAATAACCAGCCCAATCCTCGTGACCCTTTGGCTAGCCTTAAAATCAATATTTCCTCTATCCATGACACCAATGATCCTGAGGAGTATCTAGTGTGAGAAAAGGAGATAGAAATAGTCTTTGATTGTAGGGAATACACTCAGGATAGTAAGGTTAGAGTAGCACCAACTGCTTTTTAAAGATTATGCCTTAAGTTGGTGGAATGAATTAGTTACTTCTAGGAGAAGGGCTGGGGATTTGCTATAGATTCGCGGAACCAGATGAATGTAATCATGAAGAAAAGGTTTATACCTAGCCACTACCATAGGGAACTTCACTTTAGGCTTAGAAACCTATGTCAAGGATCTAGAACCGTAGAGGAGCACTTTAAGGAGATGGAAACCTTATTACTTAGGGCTGATGTTCAAGAGGATAGTGAAGCCACTATGGCTAGGTTTATGGGTGGCCTTAACAGGGAAACCATAGATAGGCTAGAGGTTAACCATTATGTCGAAATAGAAGAACTTCTCCATAAGGCTATCATGTTCGAAAAATAACTTAAGAGAAAAAAACCTAAACCCGGATTTAGTTCTACTAGGTTTAGCCAATCTAAGGAGGATAAGTCTAGCAAATATTACAAGCCTTTCACTAAACCTATGGTAGAAAATTTGAAACTTAAGGGAATGGATATGGGTTTTAGCACCAAAACTAGGGAAATTCAGTGTTTTAAGTGTAAGGGCTTTGGTCACTACTCTAGGGAATGTACCAATAAGAGAACCATAGTTATTAGAGCTAATGGTGAGGTAGAGTCAGAGGATGACCATTTGGATGCTGAGTCCTTGGAAGAAAATGTAGTCATGCCCCATGCTGGACAACTCTTAGTCACTAGGAGAACTCTAAACTTAAGGTGAGGTTTTGTGTGATGAGGTTTTGTGTGATGCTTTACCCATGGATGCTGGTCACATCTTGTTAGGTAGACCTTGGCAATCGGATAGAAGGGTTATTCATGATGGGTTTACTAATAGGTACGCATTTGAGTTTAAGGGAAAGAAACATATTTTAGTACATTTATCCCCACAATAGGTTCATTTAGATCATATAGATTTAAAGAAAAACAAAACCCAATCGAACCCAAAAGCAAACCCCATGCAGATGGCACCGCCAAATCACAAACCAAACCACCAGCCAAAAAACTGACTAATCTTATGATTAAGTCCAACCCAGGGAGTAACTTACCACACCTACTCTTTGTGCTTAAGGAATGCTTTCATAGTAACCAATCTATGCAGGACATTCCTACCAAAATTCAACTTCTTTTGCAGGAATTTAAAGATGTGTTTCCGGAAGAGTAACCGCAAGGCTTACCACCAATCCGAGGAATTGAGCACCAAATTGAATTTCTACTAGGAGCATCTCTTCCCAACAAGCCAGCCTACAAAACCAACCCCCTGGAGACCAAGGAGCTTCAACAGCAAGTCACTGAACTCATGGAGAAAGGACATATCCGTGGAAGTATGAGCCCGTGTGTTGTACCTGTTTTGCTTGTCCCAAAAAGGATGGGAGCTGGAGAATGTGTGTTGATTGCAGAGCCATCAACAATATCACTGTAAAGTATCGCCATCCTATACCTAGATTATATGATATGTTAGATTAATTGCATGGTTTTATCATCTTCTCTAAGGTAGATCTTGAGATTGGTTATCACCAAATTAGAATGAAAGAAGGTGATGAATGGAAAACTGCATTTAAAACTAAACAAGGTTTATATGAGTGGTTAGTAATGCTTTTTGGCTTGAAAAATGCACCTAGTACCTTCATGAGATTGATGAACCATGTCCTTAGGGAATTCATATGTCATTTTGTGGTAGTATACTTTGGTGACATTCTAGTTTTTAGCCGAACCTTAGATGATCATCTAGAACACCTTAGAAAGGTTTTTAAAGTGCTTAGAAAAAACCTTGTATGCGAATATTAAGAAATGTACTGTTGTAATAGATAACCTTGTCTCCTTAGGTTTTGTTTTGAGTACAGATGGTATTGAGGTTGATGAGGAAAAGATATAAGCGATTAAGGAGTGGCCGAGTCCAAAGAATGTTGGGGAAGTAAGGAGCTTCCATGGCCTAGCTAGGTTTTACCGGAGATTTGTCATGGACTTTAGCACTATAGCAGCTCCATTCACTGAGGTTAACAAAAAGAATATGGGATTTAAGTGGGAGCAGGCGCAACAGGAGGCATTCCAAACCTTGATAGACAAGCTCACACACTCCCTGGTGCTATCTCTTCCTAACTTTGATAAAACTTTTGAAATTGAATGTGATGCTTCAGGAGTTGGTATTGGTGCTGTTCTTATGCAGGAAAGGAAGACCATAGCCTACTTTAGTGAGAAACTTGGAGTTGCCACACTCAATTACCCAACCTATGACAAAGAACTATATGCGCTTGTGAGGGCCTTGCAAACCTGGCAACATTATCTTTGGCCCAAGGAGTTTATCGATACTTACAATGAGTCACCCAAACATCTCAAAGGGCAATAAAATCTGAACAAAATACATGTTAGGTGGGTCGAATTCATTGAGACCTTACCTTATATGATGAAATACAAGAAAGGTAAAGAGAATGTAGTAGCCGATGCTTTTTCTCGGAGGTATGTGCTCTTGAATTCTTTAGAACTTAAACTGTTAGGGTTTGTAGCAAATCAAAGAGTTATATACTACTGATGATGATTTTAAGGATATTTATGCTTCTTTTGAGAAGTTTGGTACTAGAAAATACTTTAAGAGTGAAGAGTTTTTGTTTTATGATAATCTGTTATATGTACCTAACTCCTCTTTGCGAGACTTGTTTGTTAAAGAAGCACACTCAGGTGGTCTTATGGGTCACTTTGGCGTGGCAAAGACATATGTGTTGCAGGAACACTTCTTTTGGCCACACATGAGGAGTGATGTTGAGAAGGCTTGCCAAAGATGTGTAACTTGCAAGCAAGCCAAATCCACAATTCAAATGGACGGTTTGTATACCCCTCTTCCTATACCTTTGCACCCTTAGCATGACATTTCTTTGGATTTTGTTGTTGGATTTCCTACAACTAAGACTGGAAAGGATTATGTGTTTGTTGTAGTTGATAGGTTTTCCAAATTGGCTCACTTTATTCCCTGTCATAAGATGGATCATGCCATTAACATTGCCGGATTATTTTTTAAGGAGATAGTTAGACTTCATGGCATGCCTAGGATCATAGTATCAGATAGAGACACTAAGTTCCTTAGTTACTTTTGGAAAACACATTGGTCAAAGCTAGGAATTAAGCATTGTTTCTCCACAACTTGTCACCTGCAATCGGATCGTCAAACTGAAGTAGTTAATAGAACCTTGTCTACTTTGGTAAGAGCTTTGATTAAAAAGAATCTTAGGAATTGGGAAGAATGTTTGCCTCATGTTGAATTCGCATATAATCATGGTATGCATACTGCTTCTAAGTACTCACCATTCGAAATTGTTTATGGTTTCAATCCCATCTAACCTTTGGATCTAATGCCTTTACCTTTGAGTGAAAGGACAAGCCTTGATGGAAAGAAAAAGGCTGAGTTGGTTAAAAAACTTCATGAGAAGGCTCGGCTCAATATTGAAGATAAGACTAAGATGTATGCTCAACAAGTCAATAACGGCCAAAAGGAGTTAGCATTTGAGGAAGGAGACTTGGTGTGGATCCATTTGCGCAAAGATAGATTTCCGAATGAAAGGAAATCCAAGCTAATGCCTAGGATTTATGGCTCACTCAAAGTCATCAAGAAGATCAATGACAATGCCTACCAAATGGATCTTCAAGGTAAGTACCAATTGAGTTCAAGCTTCAATATTACTGATTTGGTTCCATATTTTGTAGATGAAACAGATTTGAGGTCAAATCCTTCTCAACTGGGGGAGGATGATGTGAGCATGGACTGCAAGGAACCACAACCTAAGGAGAAGCTTGGACCAGAGGAGGAAGAATTCAATAAAGATGCTAAGGAGAAGCTAGAACCCGCGGATATTGGAGTTTAAAGCCTACAAATCTTCAATGGCCCCATTGAGCGAACTTAACGTGGGTGTTGGATTCGTGTCATTTTGAAATCTAAATCAAAAGTTACGAACGATTTAGGGCAAACATTTCAAGTTGATTGGCAAGTTAAATGATCATTCTAAACTGATCATTGGTGCTCTTTGATTAAAGGCTTTCATGAAGTGTAATACATGGCATCACGTAGTTTGGGATACATTGGATTACTTGGAGTCTTTGTTGTAGCTCTTTCAGTCTCAAATATTGATACAATATGGAAAATTGAGCTAGGTTAACGTGGGCGTTAGATTCATGTAGTTTTGACCTCTAAATCAAAAGTTAAAGACGATTTAGTGCGGACATGGCAAGTGAACAAGCTAGTTAAAATTATCAATCAAAACTGATCATTGGTGCTCCTTGAGTAAAGGCTTATAAATCAAACATAATGTGCGGTATCACGCAGATTGGGATATATTGGATTACTTGGAGGATTTATCGTAGCTATCTCGATCTTCAATTTTTTTCAAAATATAGAGAATCCAGCTACCTTCATGTGGGTGTTGGGCTCGTGTCATTTTGAACTCTTAATGAAAAGTTACGGACAAAGTGATATTTGGTGCTCCTTGAGTAAAGGCTAATAATGAAGCATAATAATTGGCATCACATAGTTTGGGATAGATTGGATTACTGGGAGTCTTTGCCATAGCTATTTTGGTCTTAAGTTTTTGTCACAGTATAGAAATTTAAACTAGCTCAACATGGGCATTGGATTCGTGTCATTTTGCACTCTAAATCAAATGTTACGGATGATTTAGTGTGGACATGTCAAGTTGATCGGCAAGTTAAAATGATCATTCTAAACTGATCATTGGTGCTCCTTGAGTAAAGGCTTATGAATGAAACATAATGCATGGCATCACACAGTTAGGGATACATTGGATTACTTTGAGGTTTTTTCTTAGCCATTTAAGTCCTAACTGCTTTCACAATGTGGAAAATTGAGCTAGCTTGACGTGCGCATTGAACTCGTGTCATTTGAGTTCTAAATCAAAAGTTAAATATGATTTAGTGCGGACATGTTAAGTTGATCGGCCAGTTAAAATGATCATTCTAAACTGATCATTGGTGCTCCTTGAGTAAAGGTTTGTAAATAAAGAATAATGCATTGCATCACGCATTTTGGGATACATTCGATCTTTAAGTCTCAAATTTGTTCAAAATATGGAAAAGTGATCTAGATTAACATGGCGTGGATTCTTGTCATTCTTAATTCTAAATCAGAAGCTACAGACGATTTAATGCAGACATGTCAAGTTGATTGGCCAGTTAATATGATCATTCTAAATAGATCATTTGTGCTCCATGAGTAAAGGCTAATAAATGAAGCATAATGCATGGTATCACGACGTTTGGGATACATTGAGTTATTTGTAGTCTTTGTTGTAGCTCTTTCAGTACCAAATGTTGCCACAATATAGAAAATTGAGCTAGCTTAAAGTGGGCTTTGGATTCAAGTCATTTTCTTCTCTAAATCCAAAGTTAAAGATGATTTAGTGCGTACATGTCAAGTTGATCAGCTAGTTGAAATGATCATTCTAAACTGATCATTGGTGCTCATTGCACAAGGGCGTATAAATGAAGCAGAATCCATAACACTACACAGTTTAACATAGCTTGGATTACTTGGATTATTTGTCATAGCTATTTTGATCATAAATTTTGTCCTAGTATAGAAAATTGAGCTAGCTGAGTGTGGGTGTTGGATTCGTATCATTTTAAAATCTTAATCAAAGGTTATGGACGACTTAGTGCGGACAAGTCAAGTTGATTGGCCATTTAAAATGATCATTCTAAACTAATCATTGGTGCTCCTTTATTAAAGGCTTATCATGAAGGGTAATGCATGGCATCACGTAGTTTGGGATACATTGGATAACTTGGAGTCTTTGTTATAGCTCTTTCAGTCTCAAATGTTGATACAATATGGAAAATTGAGCTAGGTTAACGTGGGCGTTAGATTCATGTAATTTTGAGCTCTAAATCAAAAGTTAAAGAAGATTTAGTGCGGACATGGCAAGTGAATCAGCTAGTTAAAATTTCCAATCAAAACTGATCATTGGTGCTCCTTCAGTAAAGGCTTATAAATGAAACATAATGTGTGGTATCACCCAGATTGAGATATATTGGATTACTTAGAGGATTTATCGTAGCTATCTCGATCTTCAATTTTTTTCAAAATATAGAGAATCGAGCTACCTTCATGTGGGTGTTGGACTCGTGTCATTTTGAACTCTTAATCAAAAGTTACGGACGAAGTGATATTAGGTGCTCCTTGAGTAAAGGCTAATAAATGAAGCATAATAATTGGCATCACATAGTTTGGGATAGATTGGATTACTTGGAGGCTTTGTCATAGCTATTTTGGTCTTATGTTTTTGTCACAGTATAGAAATTTAAACTAGCTTAACATGGGCATTGGATTCGTGTCATTTTGAACTCTAAATCAAATGTTACGGATGATTTAGTGTGGACATGTCAAGTCGGCAAGTTAAAATGATCATTCTAAACTGATCATTGCTGCTCCTTGAGTAAAGGCTTATAAATGAAGCATAATGTATGGCATCACACAATTTGGGATACATTGGATTACTTTGAGGTTTTTTCTTAGCCATTTAAGTCTCAACTGCTTTCACAATGTGGAAAATTGAGCTAGCTTGACGTGCGCATTGAACTCGTGTCATTTGATTTCTAAATCAAAAGTTAAATATGATTTAGTGCGGACATGTCAAGTTGATCGGCCAGTTAAAAAGATCATTCTAAACTGATCATTGGTGCTCCTTGAGTAAAGGTTTGTAAATAAAGAATAATGCATTGCATCACGCATTTTGCGATACATTTGATCACTTAGAGCTCTTTAAGTCTCAAATGTTTTCAAAATATGGAAAACTGACCTAGAGTAACATGGTGTGGATTCGTGTCATTCTTAATTCTAAATCTGAAGCTACAGACGATTTAGTGCAGACATGTCAAGTTGATTGGCCAGTTAATATGATCATTCTAAGTAGATCATTTGTGCTCCTTGAGTAAAGGCTAATAAATGAAGCATAATGCATGGTATCACGACGTTTGGGATACATTGAGTTATTTGCAGTCTTTGTTGTAGCTCTTTCAGTACCAAATGTTGCCACAATATAGAAAATTGAGCTAGCTTAAAGTGGGCTTTGGATTCATGTCATTTTCAGCTCTAAATCCAAAAGTTAAAGATGATTTACTGCGTACATGTCAAGTTGATCAGCTAATTGAAGTGATCATTCAAAACTGATCATTGGTGCTCATTGCACAAGGGAGTATAAATGAAGTAGAATGCATAACACTACGCAGTTTAACATAGCTTGGATTACTTGGATTATTTGTCGTAGCTATTTTGATCTTAAATTTTGTCCTAGTATAGAAAATTTAGCTAGCTGAGTGTAGGTGTTGGATTCGTGTCATTTTAAAATCTTAATCGAAGGTTATGGACGACTTAGTGCGGACAAGTCAAGTTGATTGGCCATTTAAAATGATCATTCTAAACTAATCATTTGTGCTCCTTTATTAAAGGCTTATCATGAAGGGTAATGCATGGCATCACGTAGTTTGGGATACATTGGATAAGTTGGAGTCTTTGTTGCAGCTCTTTCAGTCTCAAATGTTGATACAATATGGAAAATTGAGCTAGGTTAACGTGGGCGTTAGATTCATGTAATTTTGAGCTCTAAATCAAAAGTTAGAGAATATTTAGTGCGGACATGGCAAGTGAATAAGCTAGTTAAAATTTCCAATCAAAACTGATCATTGGTGCTCCTTCAGTAAAGGCTTATAAATGAAACATAATCTGTGGTATCACGCAGATTGAGATATATTGGATTACTTAGAGGATTTATCATAGCTATCTCGATCTTCAATTTTTTTCAAAATATAGAGAATCGAGCTACCTTCATGTGGGTGTTGGACTCGTGTCATTTTGAACTCTTAATCAAAAGTTACGGACGAAGTGATATTTGGTGCTCCTTGAGTAAAGGCTAATAAACGAAGCATAATAATTGGCATCACATAGTTTTGGATAGATTGGATTACTTGGAGCCTTTGTCATAGCTATTTTGGTCTTAAGTTTTTGTCACAGTATAGAAATTTAAACTAGCTTAACATGGGCATTGGATTCGTGTCATTTTGAACTCTAAATCAAATGTTACGGATGATTTAGTGTGGACATGTCAAGTTGATTGGCCAGTTAATATGATCATTCTAAATAGATCATTTGTGCTCCTTGAGTAAAGGCTAATAAATGAAGCATAATGCATGGTATCACGACGTTTGGGATACATTGAGTTATTTGTAGTCTTTGTTGTAGCTCTTTCAATACCAAATGTTGCCACAATATAGAAAATTGAGCTAGCTTAAAGTGGGCTTTGGATTCATGTCATTTTCAGCTCTAAATCCAAAAGTTAAAGATGATTTAGTGCGTACATGTCAAGTTGATCATCTAGTTGAAGTGATCATTCAAAACTGATCATTTGTGCTCATTGCACAAGGGAGTATAAATGAAGCCGAATGCATAACACTACGCAGTTTAACATAGCTTGGATTACTTGGATTATTTGTCGTAGCTATTTTGATCTTAAATTTTGTCCTAGTATAGAAAATTGAGCTAGCTGAGTCAAGTTGTGTTAAAATGGCTCCTTTATTAATGGATTCGTGGTCATTTGGATCTTAATCTTTTATCAAATGTTGATACAATTGAGCTAGTTAATTAGATTCATGTAATGCTCTAAATCTTAGTGTGGTGCAAGTGAATAAGCTAGAACTGATCATTGGTGCTCCTTCAGTAAAGGCTTATTGATGTGTGGTATCACGCAGATTTATATTGGAACTTAGATCGTAGCTATCTAAATCAAAAGTTCGAGCTACCTTCATGGACTGTGCTGAACTCTTAATCAAAAGTTACAGACGAAGTGATATTGGTGCTCCTTGAGTAAAGGCTAATAAATGAAGCATAATAATTGTCATCACATAGTTTTGGATAGAATGGATTACTTGGAGGCTTTGTCATAGCTATTTTGGTCTTAAGTTTTTTGTCACAGTATAGAAATTTAAACTAGCTTAATATGGGCATTGGATTCGTGTCATTTTGAACTCTAAATCAAATGTTACGGATGATTTAGTGTGGACATGTCAAGTTGATCGGCAAGTTAAAATGATCATTCTAAACTGATCATTGGTGCTCCTTGAGTAAAGGCTTATAAATGAAGCATAATGCATGGCATCACACAGTTTTGGATACATTGGATTACTTTGAGGTTTTTTCTTAGCCATTTAAGTCTCAACTGCTTTCACAATGTGGAAAATTGAGCTAGCTTGATGTGCGCATTGAAGTCCTGTCATTTGAGTTCTAAATCAAAAGTTAAATATGATTTACTGCAGACATGTCAAGTTGATCGGCCAGTTAAAATGATCATTCTAAACTGATCATTGGTGCTCCTTGAGTAAAGGTTTGTAAATAAAGAATAATGCATTGCATCACGCATTTTGGGACACATTCGATCACTTGGAGCTCTTTAAGCCTCAAATGTTTTCAAAATATGGAAAATTGATCTAGATTAACATGGCGTGGATTCGTGTCATTCTTAATTCTAAATCAGAAGCTACAGACGATTTAGTGCAAACATGTCAAGTTGATTGGCCAGTTAATATGATCATTGTAAATAGATCATTTGTGCTCCTTGAGTAAAGGCTAATAAATGAAGCATAATGCATGGTATCACGACGTTTGGGATACATTGAGTTATTTGTAGTCTTTGTTGTAGCTCTTTCAGTACCAAATGTTGCCACAATATAGAAAATTGAGCTAGCTTAAAGTGGGCTTTGGATTCAAGTCATTTTCTTCTCTAAATCCAAAGTTAAAGATGATTTAGTGCGTACATGTCAAGTTGATCAGCTAGTTGAAATGATCATTCTAAACTGATCATTGGTGCTCATTGCACAAGGGCGTATAAATGAAGCAGAATCCATAACACTACACAGTTTAACATAGATTGGATTACTTGGATTATTTGTCATAGCTATTTTGATCTTAAATTTTGTCCCAATATAGAAAATTGAGCTAGCTTAGCGTGGGTGTTGGATACGTGTCATTTTTAAATCTTAATCAAAAGTTATGGACGACTTAGTGCGGACAAGTCAAGTTGATTGGCCAGTTAAAATGATCATTCTAAAATGATCATTTTTGCTCATTGATTAAAGGCTTATCATGAAGCGTAATGCATGGAATCACGTAGTTTGGGATACATTGGATTACTTGGAGTCTTTGTTGTGGCTCTTTTAGTCTCAAATATTGATATAATATGGAAAATTGAGCTAGTTTAACGTGGGCGTTAGATTCATGTAATTTTGAGCTATAAATCAAAGTTAAAAATGATTTAGTGCAGACATGGAAAGTGAATAAGCTAGTTAAAATTATCAATCAAAACTTATCATTGGTGCTCCTTGAGTAAAGGCTTATAAATCAAACATAATTTGTGGTATCACACACAGTGGGATTAATTGGATTAGTTGGAGTATTTATCGTAGCTATCTCGATCTTCAATGTTTTTCAAAATATAGAGAATCGAGCTACCTTCATGTGGGTGTTGGACTCGTGTCATTTTGAACTCTTAATCAAAAGTTACGGACGAATTGATATTTGGTGCTCCTTGAGTAAAGGCTAATAAATGAAGCATAATAATTGGCATCACATAGTTTGGGATAGATTGGATTACTTGGAGGCTTTGTCATAGCTATTTTGGTCTTAAGTTTTTGTCACAGTATAGAAATTTAAACTAGCTCAACATGGTCATTGGATTCGTGTCATTTTGAACTCTAAATTAAATTTTACAGATGATTTAGTGTGGACATGTCAAGTTGATCGGCCAGTTAAAATGATCATTCTAACCTGATCATTGGTGCTCCTGGAATAAAGGCTTTTAAATGAAGCATAATGCAAGGCCTCACACAGTTTGGGATAGATGGAATAACTTGGAGGCTTCGTCGTAGCTATTTTGGTATTAAATTATGTCACAATATAGAAAATTGAGCTAGCTTAACGTGGGCATTGGATTCGTGTCATTTTGAACTCTAAATCCAAGTTTACGGACGTTTAGTACGGGCATGTCAAGTTGATTGGCCAGTTAAAATGATCATTCTAAACAGATCATTGGTACTCCTTGAGTAAAGGCCTATAAATGAAGCATAATGCATGGCATCACACAGTTTCTGATACACTGGATTACTTTGAGGTTCTTTCATAGCCATTTAAGTCTCAACTGCTTTCACAATGTGGAAAATAGAGCTAGCTTGATGTGCGCATTGAACTCATATCATTTGAGTTCGAAATCAAAAGTTAAAGATTATTTAGTGCGGACATGTCAAGTTGATCGGCCAGTTAAAATGATCATTCTAAACTGATCATTGGTGCTCCTTGAGTAAAGCTTTGTAAATAAAGAATAATGCATGGCATCATGCATTTTGGGATACATTCGATCACTTAGAGGCTTTTTTGTAGCTCTTTAACACTCAAATGTTTTCAAAATATGGAAAATTGATCTAGATTAATATGTCGTTGGATTCGTGTCATTCTTAATTCTAAATCAGAAGCTACAAACGATTAAGTGCAGACATGTCAAGTTGATTGGCTAGTTAATATGATCATTTTAAATAGATCATTGGTGGTCCTTGAGTAAAGGCTAATAAATGAAGCATAATGCATGGCATCACAACGTTTGGGATACATTGAATTATTTGCAATCCTTGTTGTAGCTCTTTCAGTACCGAATGTTGCCACAATATAGAACATTGAGCTAGCTTAAAGTGGGCTTGGATTCATGTCATTTTCAGCTCAAAATCCAAAGTTAAAGATGATTTAGTGCGTACATGTCAAGTTGATCAGCTAGTTGAAATAATCATTCTAAACTGATCATTGGTGCATACCACTACGCAGTTTAACATAGATTGGATTACTTGGATTATTTGTCGTAGCTATTTTGATCTTAAATTTTGTCCCAATATAGAAAATTGAGCTAGCGTAGCGTTGGTGTTGGATTCGTGTCATTTTTAAATCATAATCAAAAGTTATCGATGACTTAGTGCGGACAAGTCAAGTTGATCGACCAGTTAAAATGATCATTCTAAACTGATCACTAGTTCTCATTGTGTAAAGTCTTCTAAATGAAGCATAATGTATGGCATCATGTAATTTGGGATATATTGGATTACTTGGAGGCTTTGTCGTAGCGCTTTCAGTCTCAAATGTTGTCACACTATTAAAAATTGAGCTAGAGTAACGTGGGTGTTGGATTCATGTCATTTTGACCTCTAAATCAAATGTTAAAGATGATTTAGTGCAGACTTGTCAAGTTGATCAGTTAGTTAAAATGATTATTCTAAATGGATTATTGTACTCATTTAGCAAAAATTTACAAATGAAGCATAATGCGTGGCATCACACAGTTTGAGATAGATTGGATTACTTGAAAGCGTTGTCCTATCTATTTTCATCTAAAATTTAATTACAATATAGAAATTGAGCTAGCTTAACGTGGGCATTGGATTCATGTCATTCTTAATTATAAATAAAAAGTTATGGACGATTTAATACAGACATGTCAAGTTTATTGACTAACTAAAATGACAATTCTAAGCTGATCATTGGTGCTCCTTGAGTAAAGGCTTAAATGAATCATAATGCATGAAATCACGCAGTTTGGGATACATTGGATAACTTAGAGGATTTCGTAGCTCTTTCAGACTCAAATATTATCACAATATTGAAAATTGAGATAGACTAACGTGGCCGTTTGATTTATGTCATTTTGAGCTCTAAATAAAATGTTAATGACGATTTAGTGCCGACATGTCAAGATATTCAGCTAATTAAAATGATCATTCTAAACTGATAATTAGTGTTCATTGAGCAAAGGTTTATAAATGAAGCATAATGCATGCCATGACGTAGTTTGGGATAGATTGGATTACTTGGAGGCTTTTTCCTAGCTATTTTTCTCCTAAAGTTTTTCTTAATATAGAATATTGAGCTAGCTTAACGTTGGCGTTGGATTCGTTACATTCTGAACTCTAAATCAAACGTTACGAACAATTTAGTGTGGAAATGTCAAGTTGATTGGCCAGTTAAAATGATCATTCTTAACTGGTCATTGGTGCTTCTTGAGTAAAGGCTTATAAATAAAGCGTAATGCATGTCATCACCCAGTTTGGCATACATTGGATTACTTGTAGGCTTTTTCATAGCTCTATCAATCTCAAATATTGTCACAATATGGAAAATTGAGCTAGCTTGACGTGCGTGTTGAACTCATGTCATGTTGAGCTCTAAATCTAAAGTTAAAGATGATTTTGAACTCTAGATCAAAAGTTACAGATAATTTAGGGCAAATATATCAAGTTGATCAGCTAGTTAAAATGATCATTTTAAAGTGATCATTGGTGCACCTTGACTAAAGGCTTATAAGTGAAGCATAATGCATGGCACCACTCAGTTTGGGACACATTGGATTATTTGGAGGTTTTGCCCTTGCTCTTTCAGTCTCAAATGTTGTCACAATATGGAAAATTGAGCTAGTTTAATGTCGGCGTTGGATTCATGTCATTTTGAGCTCTAAATAAAAAGTTAAGTACGATTTAGTTCAGACATGTCATCATGCAACTTAGAACAGATTGGATCACTTGGAGGCTTTGTCCTAGCTATTTCGAGTCTTAAACTTTGTCACAATATAGAAAATTGAGCTAGCTTAACATGGATGTTGGATTCGTGTCGTTTTGAACTCTAAATCAAAAGTAAATGATGATTTAGTGTGGACTTGTCTAGTTGATCGACCAGTTAAAATGCTCATTCTAAACTGATTATTGGTGCTCCTTGAGTAAAGGCTTATAAATGAAGAAAAATGTATGACATCACACAGTTTGGGATACATTGGATTACTTGGAGACTTTGTCATAACTCTTTCACTCTCAAATCTTGTCGCAATACAAGGAAATTGAGCTAGTTTTACGTGGGCATTGGATTCATTTCATTCGGAAGTGTAAATCAAAAGTTACAGAAGATTTAGTGCGGACATGTAAGTTCATGAGCTATTTAGAGCGGACATGTAAGTTTATTGGTGCTCCTTAAGTAAAGGCTAATAAATGAAGCATAATGCATAGCGTCACGTAGTTTGTGATATATTGGATTACTTGGAGACAATTTTGTAGCTCTTTCAGTCTCAAATTAAAATAGCTGAATGTGGGCGTTAGATTCATGTCATTTTGAGCTCTAAATAAATAGTTAAATACGATTTAGTGCGGAGATTTCAAGTTATCAGCTAGTTAAAATGATCATTCTGAACATATCATTGGTGTTCCTCAGTAAGGACTTATAAATGAAGCATATTGCATGGCATCATAAAGTTTGAGATAGATTGGATTACTTGGAGGCCTTTTCGTAGCTATTTCGATCTTAAATTTTGTCACAATATTGAAAATTGAGCTAGCTTAACGTGGGTGTTGGATTCGCGTCATTTTGAACTCTAGATCAAAAGTTACAAAAAATTTAGGGCGGATATATCAAGTTGATCAGCTAGTTAAAATTATCATTTTAAACAGATCATTGGTGCTCCTTGAGTAAAGGCTTATAAGAGCAGCATAATGCATGGCATCACTCAGTTTGGGACACATTGGATTATTTGGAGGTTTTGTCATTGCTCTTTCAGTCTCAAATGTTGTCACAATATGGAAAATTGAGCTAGTTTAATGTGGGCATTGGATTCATGTCATTTTGAGCTCTAAATAAAAATTTCAGTACGATTTAGTGCAGACATGTCATCATGCAACTTAGAACAGATTGGATCACTTAGAGGCCTTGTCTTAGCTATTTCGAGTCTTAAACTCTGTCTCAATATAGAAAATTGAGCTAGCTTAGCGTGGACGTTGGATTCGTGTCATTCTGAACTCTAAATCAAAAGTAAAAGACGATTTAGTGCGAACATGTCTAGTTGATCGCCCAGTTAAAATGCTCATTCTAAACTGATTATTTGTGCTCCTTGAGTAAAGGCTTATAAATGAAGAAAAATATATGGAATCACACAGTTTGGGATACATTGGATTACTTGGAGATTTTTTCGTAACTCTTTCACTCTCAAATCTTGTCGCAATACAAGGAAATTAAGATAGCTTAATGTGGGCATTGGATTCATGTCATTCTGAAGTCTAAATCAAAAGTTACAGATGATTGAGTGCGGACATGTAAGTTCATTGGTGCTCCTTAAGTAAAGGCTAATAAGTGAAACATAATTCTTGGCATCATGCAGTTTGGGATAGATTGGATTACTTGGAGCTTTGTGTTAGTTATTTCGGTTTAATATAGAAAATTGAGCTAGCTAAATGTGGGCGTTGGATTCGTGTTAGTTTGAACTCTCAATCAAAAGTTACGGACAATTTAGTGTGGACTTGTCAAGTTGATCAGCATGTTAAAATGATCATTTTAAACTGATCGTTGGTGCTCCTTGAGTAAAGGCTTATAAGAGAAGCATAATGCATGGCATCACTCAGTTTGGGACACATTGGATTATTTGGAGGTTTTGTCGTTGCTCTTTCAGTCTCAAATGTTGTCACAATATGGAAAATTGAGCTAGTTTAATGTGGGCGTTGGATTCATGTCATTTTGAGCACTAAGTAGGATTTGGTGCAAACATGTCATCATGCTACTTCGAACGGATTGGATCACTTGGAGGCTTTTTCCTCGCTATTTCGAGTCTTAATCTTTGTCACAATATATAATATTGAGCTAGCTTAACGAGGACGTTGGATTTATGTCATTCGAAACTCTAAATCAAAAGTAAAAGACGATTTAGTGCAAACATGTCTAGTAGAACGGCCAGTTAAAATGCTCATTCTAAACTGATTATTGGTCCTCCTTGAGTAAAGGCTTATAAATGAAGAAAAATGTATGGCATCACACAGTTTCTGATACATTGGATTACTTGGAGACTTTTTCGTAACTCTTTCACTCTCAAATCTTGTCGCAATACAAGGAAATTGAGCTAGCTTAACGTGGGCTTTGGATTCATGTCATTCTGAAGTCTAAATAAAAAGTCACAGACGATTTAGTGCGGACATGTAAGTTCATGAGCTATTTAGTGCGGACATGTATGTTCATTGGTGCTCATTAAGTAAAGGCTAATAAATAAAGTATAATGCATAGAGTCACGCAGTTTGTGATATATTGGATTACTTAGAGACAATTTTGTTGCTCTTTCAGTCTCAAATTAAAATAGCTTAACGTGGGCGTTAGATTCATGTAATTTTGAGTTCTAAATAAATAGTTAAATACGATTTAGTGCGGAGATGTCAAGGTTATCAGCTAGTTAAAATGATCATTCTGAACTGATAATTGGTGTTCCTAAGTAAAGACTTATAAATGAAGCATATTGCATGGCATCACAAAGTTTGAGATAGATTGGATTACTTGGACGCTTTGTCGTAGATATTTCGTTTTTAAATTTTGTCACAATAGAGAAAATTGAGCTAGTTTAACCTGGGTGTTGGATTCGTGTCTTTTTGAACTCTAGATCAAAAGTTATAGACGATTTAGGGGGGATATATCAAGTTGATCAGCTAGTTAAAATGATCATTTTAAACTGATCATTGGGGCTCCTTTAGTAAATGCTTATAAGAGAAGCATAATGAATGGTATCACTCAGTTTGGGACACATTGGATTATTTGGAGGTTTTGTCATTGCTCTTTTAGTCTCAAATGTTATCACAATATGGAAAATTGAGCTAGTTTAATGTGGGCGTTGGATTCAAGTCATTTTGAGCTCTAGATAAAAAGGTAAGTACGATTTAGGGCAGACATATCATCATGCAACTTAGAATAGATTGGATAACTTGGAGGCTTTTTCCTAGCTATTTCGAACCTTAAACTTTGTCACAATATAGAAAATTGAGCTAGTTTAACGTGGACGTTGGATTCGTGTCATTTTGAATTCTAAATCAAAGCTAAAATACGATTTAGTGCGGACATATCTAGTTGATCGCCAGTTAAAATGATCATTCTAAACTGATCATCGGTGCTCCTTGAGTAAATGCTTATAAATGAAGCATAATGCATAGCATCATGCAGTGTGGGACACCTAGATTGGATTACTTGGAAGTTTTGTCGGAGCTATTTCTATCTTAAATTTTCTCACAATATAGAATATTGAGCTAGCTTAACATCGGTGTGAATTCATGTCATTTTGAACACTAAATGAAAAGTTATAAACGATTTAATGCGTACATGTCAAGTTGATCGGCCAGTTAAAAGGATCACTCTAAAATGATCATTGGGGCTCCTTGATTAAAGGCTTATAAATGAATCATAATGAATGGCATCACGCAGTTTGGGATGCATTGGATTACTTGGAGGCTTTGTAGTAGATCTTTCAGACTCAAATGTTGTGAACGTATGTAAAATCGAGCTCGCTTAACATGGGCATTGGATTTTTGTCATTTTGAAGTCTAAATAAAAAATTATGGACAATTTATTGCAGTCATCTCAAGGTGATAAGGTAGTTAAAATGATAACTCTAAAATGATCATTCATGCTGCTTGAGGCTATAAATGACGCATAATGCATGACACCACGCAGTTTGGGATATATTGGATTACTTGAAGGCTTTGGCATACCTAGTTTGGTCTTAAATCTTTTCACAATATAGAAAATTGAGCTAGCTTAACGTGAGCATTGGATTCGTTCATACTGAACTCTAAATAAAAAGTTACGGACGATTTAGTCGGACATGTCAAATTGATCGGAGAGTTAAAATGATCATTCTAAACTGATCATTGGTGCTCTTTGAGTAAAGGCTTATAAATGACGCGTAATGGATGGTATCACACAGTTTGGGAAAAATTAGATTTCTTGGAGGCTTTATAGTAGCTCTTTCAGTCTCAAATGTTGGCACAATATGGAAAATTGAGCAAGCTTAACAAGAGCGTTGGACTCATGTCATTTTGAGCTCTAAATCAAAAGTTAAAGACGATTGATTGCGGACATGAGAAGTTGATCAGCTAGTTAAAATAATCATTCTAAACTGATCATTGGTGCTCTTTGAGTAAAGGCTTATAAATGAAGCATAATGCATGGCATCACGCAGTTTGGAATAGATTGGATTAGTTGTAGGTTTTATCATAGCTATTTGGAAGTTAAATTCTGTCACAATATTGAGCTAGCTTAGCGTGGCGTTGGATTCGTGTCATTTCAAACTATAAATCAAAAGTTACGAACGATTTAGTGCGGACATGTCTAGATGATCGGCCTGTGAAAAATATAATTCTAAACTGATCATTGATGCTCCTTGAGTAAAGGCCTAATACTGAAGCATAATAAATGGCATTACTCAGGTTGGGATACATTGGATTACTAGGAGGCCTTGTAGCAGCTCTTTCAGTCTCAAATGTTGATACTATAATGGAAACTGAGTTAGCATAACGTGGATGTTGGACTCATATCATTTTGAGCTCTAAATCAAAAGCTAAAGACGATTTAGTGCGTACATGTCAAGTTGGTCAGCTAGTTAAAATGATCATTCTAAACTGATCATTAGTGCTCCTTAATTAAAGGCTTATAAATGAAGCATAATGCATGGCATCGTGCAGTTTGAGATAGATTGGGTTACTTGGTGGCTTTCTAGCAGCTTGTTCGGTCTTAAATTTTGTCACAATACAGAAAATTGAGCTAGCTTAACGTGAGTGTTGGTTCGTGTTATTCTGAACTCTAAATCAAAAGTTACGGAAGATTTAGTGCTGACTTGTCAAGTTGATCAGCTAGTTAAAATGATCATTCTAAACTTATCATTGGGTCTCCTGGAGTAAAGGCTTTGGGATAGATTGGATTACTTGGAGGCTTTGTTGTAGCTATTTTGGTATTATATTTGGTCACAATAAAGAAAATTGAGCTAGCTTAACATGGGTGTTGGATTCGTGTCATTATGAACTCTAAATCAAAAGTTATGTACGATTTAGTGCGGACATATCAAGTAGATCAGCCAGTAAAATGATCATTATAAACTGATCATTGGTGCTCTTTGAGTACAAGCTCATAAATGAAGCATAATGAATGGAATCACGCATTTTCGGATACAATGAGGCATAACGTGGGTTTTAGATTCATAACATTTGGAGCTCTAAATCAAAAGTTAAAGATGACTTAGTGCGGATATGTCAAGTTGATCAGCTTGTTAAAATGATCATTCTTAACTGATCATTGGTGCTCCTTGAGTAAATGCTTATAAATAAAGCATAATGCATGACATCATGCAGTTGGGATACATTGGATTACTTTGAGTCTTTGTTGTAGCTCATTCAGCCTCAAATTTTGTCACAATTTGGAAAATTGAGCTAGCTTATTGCAGGCAATGGAGTCGTGTCATTATGAACTCTAAATCAAAAGTTACTGACGATTTAGTGCGGACATGTCAAGTTGATCGGCAAGTTAAAATAATCATTCTAAACTGATCATTGGTACCCCTTGATTAAAGGCTTATAAATGAAGCAAAATGCATGGCATCTTGCAGTTTTGGATACATTGAATTACTTGGAGGCTTTGTCGTAGGTATTTTGGTTTTAAAATTTGTCACAATATAGAAAATTGAGCTTGCTTAATGTGGGTATTGGATTCGTGTCATTCTGAACTCTAAATCAAGAGTCACGGACGATTTACTGACCACATCTCAAATTGATCGGCGACTTAAAATGATCATTCTAACTGATCATTGGTACTCCTTGAGTAAAAGCTTCTAAATGAAGCATAATGCATGGCATCACACTGTTGGAAAACATTGGATTACGTTAAGACTTTGTCGTAGCTCTCAGTTTCAAATGTTGTCACAATATAGAAAATTGAGCTAAATTAATGTGGGTGTTGGATCAAATGTTAAAGACGATTTAGTGTGGACATTTCAAGTTGATCAGCTAGTAAAAATGATCATTGGTTCTCATTGAGTAAAGATGTATAAATGAAGCATAATGCTTGGCATCACGCAATTTGGGATAGATTGGATTACTTGGAAGCTTTATCGTAGCTATTTTGGTTTTAAATTTTTCACAATATAGAATATTTAGCTAGCTTAACGTGGATGTTGGATTCGGATCATTCAGAACTCTAAATCAAATGTTACTGACAATTTAGTGCGGACATGTCAAGTTTATCAGCTAGTTAAATTGAGCATTCTAAACTTATAATTGGTGCTCATTGAGCAAAGATTTACAAATGAAGAAGCATAATGCATGGCATCCCGCAGTTTGGGATACATTGGATTACTTGGAGGCTTTGTCGTAGCTCTTTCAGTGTCAAATGTTGTCACAATATAGAAAATTGAGCTAGATTAATATGGGTGTGGGATTCATGTCATTTTTTTTATCTCTAAATATAATGTTAAAGAAAATTTAGTGCGGACATTTCAAGGTTATCATCTACTTAAAAGGATCATTCTAAACAGATAAATGGGTCCTCATGGAGTAAAGGTGTATAATTGAAGCATAAATCATGGCATCACGAAATTTGGGATAGATTGGATTACTTGGTCGCTTTGTCGTAGGTCTTTCAGTCTCAAATGTTTTCACCATATAGAATATTGAGCCAGGTTAACGTATGCGTTGGATCTGTGTCATTCGTAACTCTAAATCTGAAGTTACGGGCGACTGAGTGCTAACATGTTAAGTTGATCGGCTAGTTAAAGTGATCATTCGAAACTGATCATTGTAAACTGATAATTAGTGCTCCTTGAGTAAAGGCTTATAAATGAAGTATAATCCATGGGATCACGGAGTTATGATATATTGGCTTACTCAAAGCATTTGTGGTAGCCCTTTTAGTCTCAAATTTTGTAAGAATATAAAAACATTGAGCTAGCTTAATGTGGGTGTTGGATTCGTGTCATTCTCAACTCTAAATCCAAAGTTACGGACAATTTAGTGCGTACATATCAAGTTTATCGGCCAGTTAAAATGATCATTCCAAACTGATCATTGGTGCTCCTTGAGTAAAGGCTAATAAATGAAGCATTACGCATTGCATCACGCAGTTTGGGATACATTGAATAACTTGGAGGCTTTGTTGTACCTTTTTCAGCTTTAAATGTTGTCACAATATAAAATATTGAGCTAGCTTAACGCGGGTGTTGGATTCGTGTAACTCTGATCTCTGAATCAAAAGTTACGGACAATTTAGTGCTAAATTTTTAAGTTGGTCGGCTAGTTAAAGTGATCATTCAAAATTGATCATTCTAAACTGATCTTTAGTTCTCCTTGAGTAAAGCCTTATAAATGAAGCATAATGCATGGCATCACGTATTTTAGGATATATCGGCTTACTCGAAGCCTTTTTGGTATCTCTTTAAGCCTAAAATGTTGTCACAATATAGAAAATTGAGCTAGGTTAACGTGGGTGTTGGATTCTTGTCATTCTGAAATATATATGAAAAGTTACGGACGATTTAGTGCGGATATGTCAAGTTTATCAGCTAGTTAAATTGATCATTCTAAACTGATCATTGGTGCTCATTGAGTAAACGTGTATAAAGGCAGCATAATGCTCATCATCACGCAATTTGGGATAAATTGGATTACTTGGAGGCTTTGTCGTAGCTCGTTCAGTCTCAAATGTTGTCAAAATATTGAAAATTGAGCTAGATTAACGTGGCTGTTGGATTCATGTCATTTTGAGCTCTAAATCAATTGTTAAAGACGATTTAGTGCGTACATGTCAAGGTTATCTGCTAGTTAAATGATCATTCTAAGCTGATCATTGGTGCTCCTTGAGCAAAGGTTAACAGATGAAGCATAATGCATTGCATCACACAGTTTAATTGGGATAGATTGGATTACTTGGAAGATTTGTTGTAGATATTTCAGTCTTAAATTTTGTCAAAATATAGAAAACTGAGCTACCTTAACGTGGGCATTGGATTCGTGTCATTTTGAGCTCTAAATCAAATGTTAAAGACGATTTAGTGTGAACATGTCAAGTTGATCAGCTAATTAAAATGATCGTTCTAAACTGATCATTCTAAACTGATCATTGGTGCTCTTTGAGCAAAGGTTTACAAATGAAGTACAATGCATGACATCACATAGTTTGGGATAAATTGGATTACTTGGAGGCTTTCTCATAGCTATTTAAGTTTTAATGTTTCTTACAATATAGAATATTGAGATAGCTTATCGTGGGCGTTGGATTCGTGTCATTGTGAACTCTAAATCAAAAGTTACAAACGATTTAGTGCAGACATGCCAAGTTGATCGGCCTGTTAAAATGATCATTCTCAACTGATCATTGGTGCTCCTTGAATAAAGGCTTCTAAATGAAGCATGATGTATGGCATCACGCAGTTTGGGATACATTGGATTACTTGGAGTTTTGTCATAACTCTTTTAGTTTTCGAATGTTGTCACAATATTAAAAATTGAGCTACACTAACGTGGCCGTTGGATTCATGTCGTTTTGAACTTTAAATCAAAACTTACGTACGATTTAATGCAGAAATGTCAAGCTGATCGGTTAGTTAAAATGATCATTCTAAACAGATCACTGGTACTCCTTGAGTAAAGTCTTCTAAATGAAGCATAATGAATGGCATTACGTAATTTGGGATACATTGAATTACTTAGAGGCTTTGTCGTAGCGCTTTCACTCTCAAATGTTGTCACACTATTGAAAATTGAGCTTGAGTCACGTGGGTGTTGGATTCATGTCATTTTGAGCTCTAAATCAAACGTTAAAGACGATTTAGTGCGGACATGTCAAGTTGATCACCTAGTTAAAATGATCATTCTAAATTGATCATTGGTACTCATTTAGCAAAAGTTTACAAATGAAGCATAATGCATGGCATCACACAGTTTGAGATAGATTGGATTACTTGAAAGCGTTGTCGTTTCTATTTTTGTCTAAAATTGAATCACAATATAGAAATTGAGCTAGCTTAAAGTGGGCATTGGATTCGTGTCATTCTGAAATATATATAAAATATTACGGACGATTTAGTACATACATGTCAAGTTGATCAGCCAATTAAAATGATAATTCTAAACTGATCATTGGTGCTCCTTGAGTAAAGGCTTAAATGAAGCATAATGCATGGCATCACGCAGTTTGGGATACACTGGATAACTTGGAGGATTTTTCATAGCTCTTTCAGACTCAAATATTTTCACAATATTGAAAATTGAGCTAAACTAACGTGGCCGTTTGATTTATGTCATTTTAAGCTCTTAATAAAATGTTAATGATGATTTAGTGCCAACATGACAAGTTATTCAGGTAGTTAAAATGATCATTCTAAAATGATAATTAGTGTTCATTGAGCAAAGGTTTACAAATGAAGCATAATGCATGGCATCACGCAGTTTGGGATAGACTAGATTACTTGGAGGCTTTTTCCTAGCTATTATCTCCTAAAGTTTTTCTTAATATAGAATATTGGGCTATCTTAACGTTGGCGTTGCATTCTGAACTCTAAATCAAAAGTTATGAACGATTTAGTGTGGACATGTCAAGTTGATCGGCCAGTTAAAATGATCATTCTAAACTGAGCATTGGTGCTTCTAGAGTAAAGGGTTATAAATGAAGTGTAATGCATGGCATCACGCAGTTTGGGATACATTGGATCACTTCGAGGCTTTGTCGTAACTCTTTTAGGCTCAAATGTTGTCACAATATTGAAAATTGAGCTAGACTTACGTGGCCATTGGATTCATTGCATTTTTAGCTATAAATCAAATTTCAAAGATGATTTAGTGTGGACATGTCAAGTTGATCAGCTAGTTGAAATGATCATTCTAAACTGATCATTGGTGCTCATTGAGAAAAGGTTTACAAATCAAGCATAATGCATTGCATCACACAGTTTGGGATAGATTGGATTACTTGGAGGCTTTGTTGTACCTATTTCGGTCTTAAATTTTGTCCCAGTATAGATAATTGAGCTAGCTTATCGTGGGCTTTGGATTCATGTGATTCTGTACTCTGAATCAAAAGTTTCAGAGGATTTAGTACGGAAATTTTAAGTTCATCGGCTAGTTAAATTGATTGTTCTAAACTGATCATTCGTGCTATTTGAACAAAAGTTTACAAATGAAGCATAATGAATAGAATCACATAGTTTGGGGTAGAATGGATTACTTAGAGCCTTTGTCGTAGCTCTTTCAGTCTCAAATGGTTTCACAATATTGAAAACGGAGCGAGATTAGCATGGGCGTTCGATTCTTGTCATTTTGAGCTCTAACATATGTTACAAATGATTTAGGGCGGACCTGTTCAGTTGATCAGGTAGTTAAAATGATCATTATAAAATGCTATCGGTGCTCATTGAGCAAAGGTTTTCAAATGAAGCTTTGCCGTAGTTATTTGGATCTTAAATTTAATTATGATATATAAAACTGAGCTAGCTTAATGTATGCGTTGGAATCGTGTCATTCTGAACTCTAAATAAAAAGTTATGGATGATTTAGTGCATATATGTTAAGTTGATCGGCCAGTTAAAATGATCATTCAAAACTAATCATTGGTGCTCCTTGAGTACATGCTTATAAAAGAAGCATAATGCATGGCATCACGCAGTTTGGGATACAACGGATTACTTCGAGGCTTTGTCGTAGCTCTTTCAGTCTCAAATGTTGTCACAATATTTAAAATTAAGCTAGACCAACGTGGCCGTTTGGTTCATGGCGTTTTGAGCTCTAAATCAAATGTTAAAGACGACTGAGTGCGGACGATTTCGTGAGGATACATCAAGTTGACTGGCCAGTTAAAATGATAATTCTAAAATGATCATTGGTTCTCCTTGAGTACAGGCTTATAAATGAAACATAATGCATGACATCACATAGTTTGGGATACATTGGATTACTTGCAGGCTTTCTCATAGCTCTTTCAGTCTCAAGTGTCGTCACAATATAGAAAATTGATGTAGATTAAAGTGGGCATTGGATTCAAGTCGTTTTGAGCTCAAAATCAAAGGTTACAGGCGATTTAGTGCGGACACATCATGATACAAGCCTCGATTCAAGGCTTATATGTGCATGGGCTGTTTGGAGTAGGTTAGGTGAGAAACTCGACCTTAGACTTCTTGGATAGGGGTTTTTAGGTTGGTATTCGATGGAAGGGTGAAGTGAACCACACAAGGGGTGATGAACCTTTAGAGCTAGGAGGGCTGGTCTCAACTACGTTCTAAGCGCACAAGATTCTGAGGGAGAAAACTTGTTGGAAGAAAGTTCTACTTTATTAATATCAAAAAGGTTGTCGAACTACAATGCTGGAAGGAGCCTTATTAATATGCTCGACCGCTTGACCTTCTAGGGTCGACTCAAAGAATGAAAAGGAAAGATTACAAAAGTGCACAAATGGAAAATGTACAAAAGTGCATAACCAAAAAATGACCTATTCCTAAAATGTATTTGACTCAAAAAATGTAAATATTCTAGATCCTACTCTGCAAAACAGAAAGAGGCAAATATTCAAATTGAAAACTTACCTTACTTACCTCACGGCCAAGAAATGGAAGGTGGCCGTCGTTGTGGCATGCACGCGTCTTGCTCCTAGTCTTCGACTTGGAGTAGGGTTAGGAATCTTTGGACCCTGACCTCTCTTACCACTAAAGCCAAAGTCTCTGAAGTCCCTTGCATTGTTGAGAAGCCTTTGGTCTCTTCTTTGCACTTCTGGCCCATTGTCCTTAGTCAATCTTCCTCTAGGAGCTTGTCGACCCATAAGCTGAACTTGTGGAAGAGTGCTCTTGATCTGCTCCTTGTCATTGCTTCTGGTGGCACTACTGGTGAGACTTCCTCTAGATGCATGTCCTGAAGCTGGTAGCTTACATGGTCCGAGTCTCCTTCTGTCGAAGTTGAAATGCTCGTGTACTCGGCTGGATCGGCTGTACCGGCTGGACTGTGCGAGGTACTGACCGGAATGCCTTCTTGACCGGCCAAGTTGATCCCAGAGTCGGCGGCGTCACTAAGGGGGCCGGTGGTGTCATCCACATTGCCACCAATTGTGCCGGAAGCTTGGGCCTCTCCGCCGGCAATGCTGATCGGTCCGGTCCTATTGGTCGAGGGTCCGGCGCTACTGCTTGGGCCGGCAGACATGCCATATGGCCCGGCTGTCTCGGGTAAGCTTTTTGGTCGGCCAGTCTGGTCTCTTGGCCGGACATACGACCTGATTTCCTCATCATCCCCTCCCTCTTCAGTAGGTTTTGACCTCTAAACTGGTTCATCTGCATGGAAAGGGGCTAAGTCAGTTACGTTGAACGTGTTGGACACATTAAACTCACCTGGGAGCTCGATCCGGTAGGCATTGTTGTTGATCCTCTCCAGCACGCTTAATGGTCCATCTCCTCTTGGTGCTAGCTTGGAACTCCTTAGGTTGGGGAACCTCTCCTGCCGTAGGTGTAGCCACACCCAATCGCCTAGTTGAAAGATCACCGCCTTTCTTCCCTTGTTGGCATGAGTCACGTGCTGCCCGGTACTCTTCTCCAAGTTCTCTGCTACCTTCTGGTGTAACTTCCTTATGAATTCTGCCTTGGATGCTCCGTTGAGGTTGGTCATCTCTGCTGGTGGCAGTGGCGTTTGCTCCAATGGGGTGAGAGGGTTGAAGCCGTATACTACTTCAAATGGTGTCTTCTTGGTTGCTGAGTGCACGGCTTGGTTGTAAGCAAACTCTATGAATGGCAGGCACTCCATCCAATTCTTGAGGTTCTTCCCTAGTGTAGTCCTAAGAAGAGTTGATAGTGTCCTGTTGACAACTTCAGTTTGGCAATCGGTTTGAGGGTGGCAGGTGGTAGAGAAGATTAGCTTTCTGCTTAGATTCCTCCAAAGGGTCCTCCAGAAATGGCTGAGTAACTTGGTGTCCCTGTCTGATACGATGGTCCTTGGCACTCCATGAAGCCGTACTACCTTCCTGAAGAACAGCTCGGCTGTTTGCGTGGCATCATTGACATTGGCACACGGAATGAAGTGTGCCATCTTGGAGAATCTGTCCACCACTACAAAGATTGCATCTTTGTGGTTGATATTGGGCAGACCTAGAACAAATTCCATCGATATATCCACCCATGGATGCGTCGGTATGGGCAGTGGGAGATACAACCTGTGAGGTTGCACTCGGGACTTTGCCTTCTTGCAAGTGATGCACCTTGCACAATGAGCTTCTACTGTCCTCTTGATGTGTGGCCAGTAGAAGTGCTCCTTGACCACTGCTAGAGTCTTGTAGACACCAAAGTGGCCCATGAGTCCTCCTCCATGTGCTTCTCAGATGATAAGCTCCCTTAATGATCCTTGTGGTATGCACAGCCTTCTTTCACGGAACAAGAATCCCTCATGGATGTAGAACTTGCCATGACTCCCTGTGCCACACTCCTTGTACCTCTCAGCAAAGTCATGATCATCCTTGTACAGGTCCTTGATGTGCTCGAATCCTAGGACCATTGCCTCCATGGTGGATATCAAGGCAAACCTCCTTGATAGTGCATCAGCTACCACATTGTCTTTGCCCTTCTTGTACTTGATGACGTACGGGAAGGTCTCTATGAACTCCATCCACCTGGCATGTCTCCTCTTGAGATTGGTTTGCCCTCTGAGGTGTTTGAGAGTCTCGTGATCAGTGTGGATCACAAAATCCTTGGACAGCAAGTAATGCTGCCAAGTCTCCAATGCTCGGACAAGGGCATAAAGCTCCTTGTCGTACGTGGGGTAGTTCAGTGAGGCACCACCTAGCTTCTCACTGAAGTATGCCACTGGTCTCCGTCCTTGGGTTAGCACTGCTCCCATGCCTATTCCAGAGGCATCACACTCCACTTCAAACGTCTTGTTGAAGTTGGGCAGGACTAGCACTGGTGCATGTGTAAGGCTGTCCTTCAAGGCCTGGAATTTTTTCTCCTGAGCTTCTCCCCAGCTGAATCCCACGTTCTTCTTCACTACTGCCATCAATGGTGAGGCAATACTGCTGAAGTTGGGCACGAATCTCCTGTAGATGCTGGCCAGTCCGTGGAAGCTCCTTACTTGGCTGATGTTGCTTGGTGTTGGCCATTCTTGTATGGCTCGAATCTTCTCTTCATCAACCTGTAGGCCCTGTGAACTTACAATGAATCCTAAAAAGACAAGCTTATCAGTACAAAAGATGCACTTCTTGAGATTGGCATAAAGCTCTTCTTGTCGAAGGGTTTTAAGTACCATCTCAAGATGTGTGAGGTGTTCCTGTAGGCACTTACTATAAACTAATATATCATCAAAATAAACCACTACAAACTTACTGATGTACGCCCTAAGAACTTGGTTCATAAGGCGCATGAAGGTGCTTGGGGCATTAGACAAGCCGAATGGCATGACTGTCCACTCGTAGAGCCCTTACTTTGTCTTGAAAGCAGTCTTCGATTCATCACCTTCCTTCATCCTGACCTGGTGGTATCCACTCTTGAGGTCTATCTTGGAGAAGACCGTGGCTCCACTCAGCTCATCTATCATGTCATCCAGCTGTGGTATCGGATGCCGGTACTTGACTATGATGTTGTTGATTGCTCGGCAGTCCACGCACATTTGCCAAGTCCCATCCTTCTTGGGCACTAGTAGCACTGGTACAGCACATGGACTGAGGCTCTCTCGAACATAGCCTTTCTCCAGGAGCTCCTTGACTTGCTTCTCAAGCTCCTTGGACTCCTTTGGACTCATCCGGTAGGCTGGCCGGTTGGGCAGGGCTGCTCCGGGCACTAGGTTGATCTGGTGTTCTATGCCACGTAAAGGAGGCAAGCCTGCTGGTATCTCCTCTGGAAACACATCCTGGAACTTGTTGAGGAGAGTTGCCACTCCAGGAGGTAGCTCTACCTGTTCTTTTTCTACATTAAACACTTCTTTGAAAACCATTAGTAGCAGTAGATCCTTCCAGGCTAAAGCTCTCCGGACATGACTCGGTTGAATAAGAAAATTAGATTTAATGATCTTCTTTTCCTTAATCATTTGCTGTTCAAGCTCATGTACCTGGGCAGGTGTGAGAGGAGCTAGGCTGACCTTTCTCTTGTTATGCACGAAAGTGTAGAGATTGGTTCGGCCATCATGCCTGGTCTCCTTGTCAAACTGCCATGGCCTTCCTAGCAGAAGATGACCAGCTTGCATGGGCACCACGTCGCACACGACTTGGTCTTGGTACTTGCCCACACTGAATGGCACAGTGACTTGCTCTTGGATCTTGAGCTCCACTTTGTCATCGAGCCATCTCAGTCTATATGGTCGAGGATTCCTTGTCTTTTCTAGACCTAGCTTATCAACCATATATGCACTAGCAACGTTAGTGCAAGAACCACCATCTATGATGAGGTTACATACCTTGCCCTTGATGGTGCAACGGCTGTGGAAGATGTTCTCCCTTTGATGGTCTCTGAAGGATCCACCATTGCACTGAGGAGGCATCTAGTGACCAGCACTTCCCCCACATCAGGGTACTCAATGTCACCATATTCTTCTTCTGGTTCATAGTCCTCTTCATCTTGGGAATCATATTCTCCAGCCTCCGTAATCAGCATGACCCGGTTCTTTGGGCACTCCCTTGAGATGTGTCCACGACCCCTACACTTGAAACAAGTGATGTCACGTGATCTTTGAGGGTTAGAAGACTTACTAGGCTCTCTCTGGTCACGGGTTGGTTCAGAAGGCTTGCTCTTGAACCTTGACTCGATCTCTATGCTCTTGCCTTTGTGTACGGGCTTGGGAATGTTGCTTGGGGCCCAAGGCGTCTTAGGCTTGCTGCGGATGTCTTGGCTCTTACGTTTGATGTGCTGCTCAGCCTGGACAGATAGGTGGAACAAGTCTTTGAAGTCATTGTAGATTTGCCTTTCCACCTTGCGGCTGATTCTTTCTTGGAGTCCATCCAAGAATTGTGCCATCAACGCTTCTTCATCATCATTGAGCTCTAGCCTGTTCCTTAGCTTCTCGAACTCTTCATAGTACTCCTCTACCGATCTGGTACCCTACTTAAGAGTACGAAAACGATGTTGCAAGTCCCTATGAAAGTAAGGTGGAACAAACCTTTGTCGCATTACATCTTTCATGTCGACCCATGAGTCTATGGGCCTCATTCTTTTCCTCCTTCTGTCCGATACTTCACGATCCCACCAGATGAGGGCATTTTCCATGAGTTGTTGTACTGTCATTGAGACTCTCCTAGGCCCTGGTTGGTTGTAATGATCAAAGATATGATCCATTCTTCTCTCCCAATCTAGGTAAGTATTGTAGTTAGCTTAACATCAGGATGAGTTACCCGGTTGTAGGCATGTTCATCTCCATCCTCATGATGTCTAGGAGGAATCCTTGGTCTCTGGTGAAGACCATATGGCTCGAAGCCATCATCTTCTGCCTCTGGTTGCAGTGGAGGTCCTCTCGGCCTATGGTGATAGTTATGAGGTTGTGTGTCCTCATCTTCATCTGGCTGGGGCTCCTCCTAAGGTGCTCAGGACCCTCAGCACGGTCTTGCTCAGCTCTCACGTGCCTAATGGCCTGGAATCTCACAGGCCTCTCCATGCGTTCCAATCTCTCGCCTATGGATGCGAGTTGCGTTTGGAGGGTGGTGAACATGGCCATCATGGTTTCGGTTGCTTCTCTATTCTCTTCTGCCATTGCGTACTACAAGGAAAGAAGACGAGTTATGCTTCTCCTAAATTATTAGGAGGGTTTTCTTTTATCATTCTAAACTGATCATTCTAAATTGATCATTCTAAACTTATCATTGGTGCTCCTTTAGTAAAGACTTATAAATGAAGCATAATGCATGACATCACGCAGTTTGGGATACCTTAGATTATTTGGTGGCTTTGTCATAGCAATTTCGTTCTTAATTTTTGTCATACTATAGAATATTGAGCTAGCTTAACGTGGGCATTGGATTCGTGTCATTTTGAATTCTAAATCAAAAGCTATGGATGATTCAGTGCGGAAATGTCAAGTTGATCAGCCAGTTAAAATAATCACTCTAAACTGATCATTGGTGCTACTTGAGTAAAGGCTTATAAATGAAGCATAATGTATGGCATCACGCAATTTGGGATACATTGGATTACATGGAGACTTTTTTTGTAGCGTTTTTAGTCTCAAATGTTGTAAGAATATTGAAAATTGAGCTAGATTAACATTAGAGTTGGATTCATGTCATTTTGGGCTTTAAATAAAATGTTAAAGACGATTTAGTTCGGACATGTCAAGTTTATCAGTTAGTTAAAATGATCATTCTAAAGTGATCATTGGTGCTCATTAAAAAAAGGTCTACAATTGAAGCATAGTTCATGGCATCACCCAATTTGGGATATTTATGATTACTGGAGGCTTTGTCTTAGCTGTTTCGGTCTTAAAATTTTCCACAAAATAGAATATTAAGCTATTAAGCTAGCTTAACGTGGGCGTTGGATTCATGTCATTCTGAACTCTAAATCAAAACTTACGGAAAATTTAGTGTGGACATGTCAAGTTGATCGGCCAGTTAAAATGATCATTCTAAACTGATCATTGGTGATCCTTGAATAAAGGCTTATAAATGATGCATAATGCATGGCATCACGCAGTTTATGATACATTGAATTAGTTGGAGGCTTTGTCATAGCTATTTCTGTCTCATTTTGTCAAATATAGAATATTGATCTAGCTTAATGTGGGCGTTGGATTCGTGTCTTTCTGAACTCTAAATCAAAATTTTTGGACAATTTAGTGCTGAGATGTCAAGTTAATCGGCCAGTTAAAATGATCATTATAAACTGATCATTGGTGCTCCTTGACTAAAGCCTTATAAATGAAGCATAATGCATGGCATCACGCAGTTTGGGATACATTGGATTACTTGGAGGCTGTGTCGTAGCTATTTTTGTCTTAAATTTTGTCACATTATAGAAAATTCAGCAAGCTTACCATGTTCGTTGGATTCATGTCATTCTGAACTCTAAATCAAAAGTTACGGATCATTTAGTGCGGACGTGTTAGTTGATGAGCTAGTTAAAATGATCATTCCAAAATGATAATTCTAAACTGATCACTGGTGCTCATTGAGCATAATACATGCCATCACGCAGTTTGGAATAGGTTTGATTACTTGGAGGGTTTGTCATAGCTACGTTGGTCTTATATTTTGTCACAATATATAATATTGAGCTAGCTTAATATGGGCGTTGGATTCGTGTGATTCCGTACTCTAAATCAAAAGTTATGGACATGCAGTTTAGGATAGATTGGACTACTTGAAGGCTTTGGGGTAGCTCTTTTGGTCTTCAACGTTGTCATAATATAGAAAATTGAGATAGCTTTATGTGGGCGTTGGATTCGTGTCATTCTGAACTTTAAATCAGAAGCTAATGACGATTTAGTGCGTACATGTGAAGTTGATCGGCCAGGTAAAATGATCATTGTAAACTAATCATCAGTGGTTCTTGAGTAAAGGCTTATAAATGAAGCATAATGCATGGCATCATGCAGTTTGGGATACATTGGATTACTTGGAGGCTTTGTTGTAGCTTAACATGGGCGTTGGATTCATATCATTCTGGATTGTAAATAAAAACTTACGGAAAATTTAGTGCGGACATATCATGTTTATGGAAGAGTTAAATTGATCATTCCAAAGTGATCATTCTAAATTTATCATTGAGCAAAGATTTACAAATGAAGCATAATCCATGGCAACACGCAGTTTGGGATAGATTTGATTATTTCGAGAGTTTTTCGTGGCTATTTTGGTCTTTAATTTTGTCACAATATAGAATATTGAACTACTTTAACGTGGGCATTGGATTCGTGTCATTCTGAATTCTAAATAAAAAGTTACGGAAAATTTAGTGCATACATGTCATATTGAGGCCAGTTAAAGTCGTCATTCTAAACTGATCATACCAAACTGATTATTAGTGCTCCTTGAGTAAAGGCTTATAAATGAAACGCAATGCATGACATCACGAAGTTTAGGATAGATTAGTTTACTTGAAGGATTTGTGGTAGTTGTTTCAGTCTCAAATGTTGTCACAATATAGAAAATTAAGGTTGTTTATCATGGGCATTGGATTCATGTCATTCTGAAATTTTTTTAAAAAGTTATGGACGATTTAGTGCGGACATGTCCAGTTGATCCGTGAGATAAAGTGGTCATTCTAAACTGATCGTTCAAAACTGATTATTAGTGCCTTGAGTAAAGGCTTATAAATGAAGCATAATGCATGCCATCACGTAGTCAGCGATTGATTTCATTACTTGGAGGCTATGTCATAGCTACTTCGGTCTTAAATTTTGTAATAAGATATAATATGAAGCTAGCTTAATTTGGGCGTTGGATTTGTGTCATTATGAACTCTAAATCATAAATTACAAACAATTTAGTGCGGATATGTCAAGTTGATCGGCAAGTTAGAGAGATTTTTCTACACTGATCATTCTAAACTGATCTTTCTAAACTGAATACTAGTGCTCCTTGAGTAAAGGCTTATAAATGAAGCATAATGCATGGCATCACACAGTTGAGGATAGATTGGAGTACTTGAAGGTTTTGTGATAGCTCTTTCGGTCTTAAATGTGGTAACAATATAGAAAATTGAGCTAGCTTAATGTGCATGTTGGATTCATATCATTCTGAGCTCTAAATCAAAAGGTACGGACGATTTAGTGCGCGTACATCAAGTTGATCGGCCAGGTAAAATGTTCGTTCTAAATTGATGACATCACATAGTTTTGGTGCTCCTTGAGTAAAGGCTTATAAATGAAGCATAATTAATGACATCACACAGTTTGGGATACATTGGATTACTTGGAGGCTTTTTCGTAGCTATTTTGGACTTAAATTTTGTCACCATATAGCAAATTTAGCTTGCTTAACGTGGGTGTTGCATTCCTGTCATTCTGGACTGTAAATTAAAAGTTACGAAAGATTTTGTGCGGACAAGTCATGTTTATCAGCTAGTTAAATTGATCGTTCCAAACTGATCATTCAAAACAAATCATTGGTGCTCATATAGCAAAGGTTTTCAAATGAAGCATAATGCATGGCATCATGCAGATTGGAATTGATTGGATTACTTGGAGTCTTTGTCGTAGCTATATCGGTCTTAAATTTTGTCAACATAAAGAATATTGAGAAAGCTTAACGTGGGCGTTGGATCCTTATAATTCTGAACTCCAAATCAAAAGTTACAGATGATTTAATGCGGTCATGTCAAGTTGATCGGCCTGTTAAAATGATCATTCTTAACTAATCATTGGTGCTCCTTGAGTAAAGGTTTATAAATGAAGCATAATACATGTCCTCAGGCAGTTTGGGATACATTGCATTACTTGGAGGCTTTGTCGTAGCTATTTCCGTCTTAAATTTTGTCACAATATAGAAACTTCAGCAAGCATAACATGGGCATTGGATTCATGTCATTCTGAACTCTAAATCAAAAGTTACTGACCATTTAGTATGGACATGCCAAATTGATCAGCCAGTTACATTGATCATTCGAAACTGATCATTATTGCTCCTTGAGTAAACGCTTACAAATGAAGCATAATGCATGGCATCAAGCAGTTTGGGATAGATTGGATTACTTGGAGGCTTTGTCGTAGCTATTTCTTTCTTGAATTTTATCACGATATAGAAAATTGAGCTAGCTTAACGTGGGCATGGAATTTGTGTAATTTCGAACTCTAAATTAAAAGTTACGGATGATTTAGTGCGGACATGTCAAGCTGAGCAGCTACTTAAAGTATCATTCTAAACTGATCATTAGTGCTCCTTGAGTAAAGGCTTATACATGGAGCATAATGCATGAAATCACGCTGTTTAAGATATATTGGATTCGTTTAAGGCCTTGTGGCAGCTATTTGAGTCTCAAATGTTTTCATAATATAGAAAATTGAGCTAGCTTAACGTTGGTGTTGGTTTCGTGTCTTTCAGAACTGTAAATAAATAGGTACGGACGATTTAATGCGTACATTAAAGTTGATCGGCCAATTAAAATCATCATTCTTAACAGATCATTGGTGCTCATTGAACAAAGCTTTACCAATGAAGCATAATGCATGGCATCACGGAGTTTGGGATAGATTGGATTACTTGGCGGCTTTGCCGTAGCTATTTTTTTATTAAATTTTGTTATAATATAGAATATTGAGATATCTTAATGTGGTGTTGGTTTCGTGTAAGTCTGAACTTAAATCAAAAGTTACGGAAGATTTAATGCGGTCAAGTCAACTTGGTCGGCCAGTTAAAATAATCATTCTTAACTGATCATTGGTGCTCCTTGAGTAAAGGCTTATAAATTACGCATAATGCATGGTATCACTCAGTTTGGGATACATTGGATTACTTGGAGGCTTTGTTGTACCTATTTCTTTCTTAAATTTTGTTACAATATAGAAAAATGTGCTACCTTAAAATGGGCGTTGGATTCATATCATTCCGAACTGTAAATAACAAGTTACAGATGATTTAGTTCGGATATCTTAAGTTTATCGGCTAGTTAAACTGATCATTCTAAACTTACTATTGGTGCTCATTGAGAAAAGGTTTGCAAATGAAGCATAATGCATTGCATCATGCAATTTGGGATAGATTGGACAATTTTGAGGTTTCGTGGCTATTTCGGTCTTAAATTTTATCACAATATAAAAAATTGAGTTCGCTTAATATGGGCGTTAGATTCGTGTCATTCTGAACTCTAAATCAAAAGCTATGAACGATTTAGTGCAGACATGTCAACTTCATCGGCCAGTTAAAATGATCATCCTAAACTGATCATTGGTGCTCCTTGAGTAAAGGCCTATAAATGAAGCATATTGCATGGCATCGTGCAGTTTGGGATACATTGGATTACTTGGAGGCTTTCTCGTAGCGTTTTCAGTCTCAAATGTTGTCACAATATTGAAAATTAAACTAGATTAACGTGAGCATTAGATTCATGTCATTTTGAGCTCTAAATCAAATGTTAAAGACGATTTAGTGCGCAAATGTAAAATTCGTCAGCTAGTTCAAATGATCATTCTAAACTGATCATTGGTGTTCATTGAGCAAAGGTTTAACAATGAGGCATAATACATGGCATCACGCAGTTTGAGATAGATTGAATTACTTGAAAGCTTTTTCAAGCTATTTCGGTCTTAAATTTTGTAACAATAAAGAAAATTGAGGTAGATTAACGTGTGTGTTCGATTCGTGTCATTCAGAACTCTAAATCAAAAGTTACAGACGATTTAGTGCAGACATGTCAAGTTGATCGGCCCGTTAAAATGATCATTCTAAACTAATCATCGGTACTCCTTGAGAAAAGGCTTATAAGCATAATGGACGGCATCACGCGGCTTGGGATACATTGGATTACTTAGAGACTTTGTCGTAGCGGTTTCTGTCATAAAAGTTGTCACAGTATTGAAAATTGAGCTAGATTAATGTGGGTGTTGTATTCATTCCATTTTGAGCTCTAAATACGATTTAGTGCGGACATGTCAAGTTGATCACCTAATTAAAATGATCATTCTAAACATATCATTGGTGGTCATATAGCAAAGGTTTACAAATGAAGCATAAGGCATGGCTTCACGCAGATTGGGATTTTGGATTACTTGGAGACTTTGTCGTAGCTATTTCTGTCTTAAATTTACCCATAAAGCATATTGAGAAAGCATAACGTGGGCGTTGGATCCTTATAATTCTGAACTCCAAATCAAAAGTTATAGATGATTTAATGCGGTCATGTCAAGTTGATCGGCCTGTTAAAATGATCACTCTTACCTAATCATTGGTGCTCCTTGAGTAAAGGCTTATAAATGAAGCATAATACATGTCCTCATGCAGTTTGGGATACATTGCATTACTTGGAGGCTTTGTCGTCGCTATTTCCGTCGTAAATTTTGTCACAATATAGAAAATTCAGCAAGCATAACGTGGGCGTTGGATTCATGTCATTCTGAACTCTAAATCAAAAGTTATTGACCATTTAATGAGGACATGCCAAATTGATCAGCCAATTACATTGATCATTCTAAACTGATCATTATTGCTCCTTGAGTAAACGCTTACAAATGAAGCATAATGCATGGTATCAAGCAGTTTGGGATAGATTGGATTACTCTGAGGCTTTGTCGTAGCTATTTCTGTCTTGAATTTTATCACAATATAGAAAACTGAGCTAGTTTAACGTGGGCGTTGGATTCGTGTAATTTTGAACTTTAAATTAAAAGTTACGGATGTTTTAGTGCGGACATGTCAAGCTGATCAGGTAGTTAAAGTGATCATTCTAAACTGATCATTAGTACTCCTCGAGTAAAGGCTTATACATCACATAGTTTAAGATATATTGGATTAGCTTAAGGCTTTGTGGTAGCTATTTCAGTCTCAAATGTTTTCATAATATAGAAAATTGAGCTAGCTTAACGTTGGCGTTGTATTCGTGTCATTCAGAACTGTAAATAAACAGTTACAGATGATTTAGTGCGTACATTCAAGTTGATCAGCCAGTTAAAATTATCATTCTTATCAGATCATTGGTGCTCATTGAGGAAAGGTTTACCAATGAAGCATAATGCATGGCATCACGGAGTTTGGGATACATTGGATTACTTGGAGGCTTTTTTGTAGCTATTTATGTCTTAAATTTTGTCACAATATAGAATATTGAGATAGCTTACTGTAGGCGTTGGATTCGTGTAAGTCTGAACATAAATCAAAAGTTACAGAAGATTTAATGAAGTCATGTCAAGTTGATCGGCTAGTTGAAATGATCATTCTTAACTGATCATTTGTGCTCCTTGAATAAAGGCTTATAAATGACGCATAATGCATGGTATCATTCAGTTTGGGATACATTGGATTACTTGGAGGCTTTGTCGTAGCTATTTCTTTCGTAAATTTTGTCACAATATAAAAAATTGAGCTACCTTAAGGTGAACGTTGGATTCATATCATTTTGAACTCTAAATCAAAAGTTACAGTCGATTTAGTGTAGACCTGTCAAGTTTATAATTCAATATTGGATTACTTGGAGGCTTTGTCTTAGCTATTTCAGTCTTTAATTTTGTCACAATATCAAATATTGAGCTAGCTTAACGTGGGCGTTGGATTCGTGCCATTATGAACTCTAAATCAAAAATTACGGATGATTTAGTGCAGAAATGTCAAGTTGATCAGCTAGTTAAATTGATATTCTAAACTGATCATTGGTGCTCATTGAGCAAAGGTTTACAAATGAAGCACAATGCATGGTATCACGCAGTTTGGGGTATTTGGGTTACTTGGAGGATTTGTCGTAACTATTTTGTTCTTAAATTTTATCACAATATATAATACTGAGCTAGCTTAACATATGGGTGTTGTATTCGTGTCATTCTGAACTCTAAATCAAATGGTACGGACGATTTAGTTCGGACATGTAAAGTTGATCGGCCAGTTAAAGTAGTCATTCTAAACTGATCAGTGGTGCTCCTTGAGGAATGGCTTATAAATGAAGCATAATGCATGGTATCATGCAGTTTAGGATATATTGGATTTTTTGGAGGCTTTGTCATATCTCTTTGAATCTCAAATGTTGTCATTATATTGAAAATTGAGCTATCTTAACGTGGGCATTGGATTCATCTGATTCTAAAGTCTAAATCAAATGTTAAAGACGATTTACTACGGACATGTCAAGTTGATCAGCTAGTTAAAATGATCATACTAAACTTATCATAGGTGCTCATTGAGCAATGGTTCACAAATGAAGCATAATGCATGGCATTACCCAATTCGGAATAAATTGGATTACTTGGACACTGTTTCGTAGCTATTTTGTTATTAAATTTTGTAACAATGTAAAATATTGAGCTTGGTTAACGTGGTTGTTGGATTTATGTCATTCTGAACTATAAATCAAATGTTATAGACGATTTAGTGCGGACATGTCAAGTATATCCGCCAGTTAAAGTGATCACCAGTGTTCCTTGAGTAAAAGCTTATACATGAAATATAATGCATGGCATCACGCAATTTAAGATATATTGGATTAATTGAAGGCTTTCTAGTAGCTATTTCAGTCTCAAATATTGTCCCAATATAGAAAATTGAGGTATATTAACGTGGGCGTTGGATTCGTGGCATTATGAAATCTAAATCAAATGTTAAAGATGATTTTTTGTGGACTTGTCAAGTTGATCAGCTCTTTAAAATGATCATTCTAAACTGATCATTGGGGATCATTGGTGCTCATTGAGCAATGGTTTACAAATAAAGAATAATGCATGGTATCACGCCCTTTGGGATAGATTGGATTATTTGGAGGCTTTGTCGTAGCTATGTTGGTCTTAAATTTTATCACAATATAGAATATTGGGCTAGGTTAACGTGGGCATTGGATCCTTATAATTCTGAACTCCAAATCAAAAGTTATAGATGATTTAATGCGGTCATGTCAAGTTGATCGGCCTGTTAAAATGATCACTCTTACCTAATCATTGGTGCTCCTTGAGTAAAGGCTTATAAATGAAGCATAATACATGTCCTCATGCAGTTTGGGATACATTGCATTACGTGGAGGCTTTGTCGTCGCTATTTCCATCTTAAATTTTGTCACAATATAGAAAATTCAGCAAGCATAACGTGGGCGTTGGATTCATGTCATTCTGAACTCTAAATCAAAAGTTATTGACCATTTAATGTGGACATGCCAAATTGATCAGCCAATTACATTGATCATTCTAAACTGATCATTATTGCTCCATGAGTAAACGCTTACAAATGAAGCATAATGCATGGCATCAAGCAGTTTGGGATAGATTGGATTACTCTGAGGCTTTGTCGTAGCTATTTCTGTCTTGAATTTTATCACAATATAGAAAACTGAGCTAGTTTAACGTGGGCGTTGGATTCGTGTAATTTTGAACTTTAAATTAAAAGTTACGGATGTTTTAGTGCGGACATGTCAAGCTGATCAGGTAGTTAAAGTGATCATTCTAAACTGATCATTAGTACTCCTCGAGTAAAGGCTTATACATCACATAGTTTAAGATATATTGGATTAGCTTAAGGCTTTGTGGTAGCTATTTCAGTCTCAAATGTTTTCATAATATAGAAAATTGAGCTAGCTTAACGTTGGTGTTGTATTCGTGTCATTCAGAACTGTAAATAAACAGTTATAGACGATTTAGTGCGTACATTCAAGTTGATCATCCAGTTAAAATTATCATTCTTATCAGATCATTGGTGCTCATTGAGGAAAGGTTTACCAATGAAGCATAATGCATGGCATCACGGAGTTTGGGATACATTGGATTACTTGGAGGCTTTTTCGTAGCTATTTATGTCTTAAATTTTGTCACAATATAGAATATTGAGATAGCTTACTGTGGGCGTTGGATTCGTGTAAGTCTGAACATAAATCAAAAGTTACAGAAGATTTAATGAAGTCATGTCAAGTTGATCGGCTAGTTGAAATGATCATTCTTAACTGATCATTTGTGCTCCTTGAATAAAGGCTTATAAATGACGCATAATGCATGGTATCACTCAGTTTGGGATACATTGGATTACTTGGTGGCTTTGTCGTAGCTATTTCTTTCTAAATTTTGTCACAATATAGAAAATTGAGCTACCTTAAGGTGAACGTTGGATTCATGTCATTCTGAACTCTAAATCAAAATTTATAGTCGATTTAGTGTAGACCTGTCAAGTATATAATTCAATATTGGATTACTTGGAGGCTTTGTCTTAGCTATTTCAGTCTTTAATTTTGTCACAATATCAAATATTGAGCTAGCTTAACGTGGGCGTTTGATTCGTGCCATTATGAACTCTAAATCAAAAATTACGGATGATTTAGTGCAGAAATGTCAAGTTGATCAGCTAGTTAAATTGATATTCTAAACTGATCATTGGTGCTCATTGAGCAAAGGTTTACAAATGAAGCACAATGCATGATATCACGCAGTTTGGGGTATTTGGGTTACTTGGAGGATTTGTCGTAACTATTTTGTTCTTAAATTTTGTCACAATATATAATACTGAGCTAGCTTAACATATGGGTGTTGTATTCGTGTCATTCTGAACTCTAAATCAAATGGTACGGATGATTTAGTTCGGACATGTAAAGTTGATCGGCCAGTTAAAGTAATCATTCTAAACTGATCAGTGGTGCTCCTTGAGGAATGGCTTACAAATGAAGCATAATGCATGGTATCATGCAGTTTAGGATATATTGGATTTTTTGGAGGCTTTGTCATATCTCTTTGAATCTCAAATGTTGTCATTATATTGAAAATTGAGCTATCTTAACGTGGGCATTGGATTCATCTCATTCTAAAGTCTAAATCAAATGTTAAAGACGATTTACTACGGACATGTCAAGTTGATCAGCTAGTTAAAATGATCATACTAAACTTATCATAGGTGCTCATTGAGCAATGGTTCACAAATGAAGCATAATGCATGGCATTACCCAATTCGGAATAAATTGGATTACTTGGACACTGTTTCGTAGCTATTTTGTTATTAAATTTTGTAACAATATAAAATATTGAGCTTGGTTAACGTGGTTGTTGGATTTATGTCATTTTGAACTATAAATCAAAAGTTACAAACAATTTAGTGCGGACATGTCAAGTTTATCCGCCAGTTAAAGTGATCACCAGTGTTCCTTGAGTAAAAGCTTATACATGAAATATAATGCATGGCATCACGCAATTTAAGATATATTGGATTAATTGAAGGCTTTCTAGTAGCTATTTCAGTCTCAAATATTGTCCCAATATAGAAAATTGAGGTATATTAACGTTGGCGTTGGATTCGTGGCATTATGAAATCTAAATCAAATGTTAAAGATAATTTTTTGTGGACGTTTCAAGTTGATCAGCTCTTTAAAATGATCATTCTAAACTGATCATTGGGGATCATTGGTGCTCATTGAGCAATGGTTTACAAATAAAGAATAATGCATGGTATCACGCCCTTTGGGATAGATTGGATTATTTGGAGGCTTTGTCGTAGCTATGTTGGTCTTAAATTTTATCACAATATAGAATATTGGGCTAGGTTAACGTGGGCATTGGATTCTTTTCATTCTGAACTCTACAACAAAAGTTACGGACTATTTAGTGCAAACATGACAAGTTGATCGACCACTTAAAATGATCATTTTAAACTGATAATTGGTGCTCCCTGAGTAAATGCTTATAAATGAAGCATAATGCATGGCATCACAAAGTTTGGGATTCATTGGATTACTTGGAGGCTTTTTCGTAGCTTTTTCCAACTCAAATTTTGTGACAATATAGAAAATTGAGCTAGCTTAATATTGGCACTCGATTCCTGTCATTTTGAACTCTTAATCAAATGTTAAAGACAATTTTGTGTGGACATGTCAAGTTGATCAGCTAGTTAAAATGATCACTATAAAAAGATTTTTGGTGTGCATTGACCAAAGGTTTACAAATGAAGCATAATGCATGGCGTCTCGCAGTTCGGGATACATTGGATTACTTGAAGGCTTTGACATAGCTCTTGCAGTCTCAAATGTTCTCACAATATTGAAAATTTAGATAGATTAACGTTGTTGTTGGATTCATGTCATTTTGAGCCCTAGATCAAATGTTAAAGACGATTTAGTGCGGATATGTCAAGTTGATCGGTCAATTAAAATGATCATTTTAAACTGATCATTGGTGCTCGTTAAGCAAAAGTTTAGGAATGAAGAATATTGCATGCCATCACGCATTTTAGGATAAAATTGATTTCTTGGAGGCTTTTTCATAGCTTTTGAGTCTCAAATGTTGTCACCATATAGAAAATTGAACTAGCTTAACGTGGGTGTTGGATTTATGTCATTTTGAGCTCTAAATCAAATGTTAAAGACGATTTAGTGCGGACATGTCAAGTTTATCGTCTAGTTAAAATGATCAGTCTAATCTAATCATTGGTGCTCATTAAGCAAAGGTTTACAAATGAAGTATAATGCATGGCATCATGCAGTTTGGGATAGATTGGGTTACTTGGAGGCTTTGTCGTAGCTATTTTGGTCTTAAATTTTGTCACAATATAGAGTATTGAGTAAGCTTAACGTGGGTGTTGGATTCGTGCCATTATGAACTCTAAATGAAAAGTTACCGACGATTTACTACATAAATGTCGTGTTTATCTGCTAGATAAGTTGATAATTCTAAACTGATCCTTCGCGCTCATTGAGCAAAGGTTTACAAATAAAGCATAATGCATGATATCACGCATTTTGGGGTATATTGGATTATTAAGAGGCTTTGTCCTAGCTATTTTGGTCTTAAATTTTATCACAATATAGAAAATTGAGTTAGTTTAACGTGAGCGTTTAATTCGTGTCATTCTAAACTATAAATCAAAAGTTACAGACGATTTAGTACGGAAATGTCAAGTTGGTTGGCCACTTAAAATGATCATTCTAAACTAATCATTAGAACTCCTTGAGTAAGGGCTTATAAATGAAGCATAATGCATGGCATCATCCAATTTAGTATATATTGGATTACTTGAAGGCTTTGTTGTAGCTCTTTCAGTCTCAAATGTTGTAACAATATAGAAAATTGAGCTTGCTTAACGTGGATATTAGATTCGTTTCATTCTGAAATCTAAATCAAATGTTAAAGACGATTTAGTGCAAAGATGCAAAGTTGATCAGCTAGTTAAACTGATCATTCTACACTGACCATTGGTGCTCATTGAGCAAAGGTTTACAAATGAAGATAATGCATGGCATCACACAGTTTGGGATAGATTGGATTACTTGGAGGCCTTGTCTTAGCTATTTTGGTTTTAAATTTTGTCACAAAATAGAATCTTGAGCTAGCTTAACACGTGGGCGTTGGATTCGTGTCATTGTGAACTCTAAATCAAAAGTTACGGACGATTTAATGCGGAGATATCAAGTTGATCGGACAGCTAAAGTGATCGTTCTAAAGTGATCATTCTAAACTAATCATCAGTGCTCCTTGAGTAAAGGCTTATAAATGAAGCATAATGCATGGCAACATGAGATTTAGGATATACTGGATTACTTGAAGGCTTTGTGGTAGCTCTTTCAGTCTCAAATGTTGTAACAATATAAAAAAATTGATCTAGCTTAACGTGGGCGTTGGATTAGTGTCATTCTGAACTCAATCAAAAGTTAAAGACAATTTGGTGCAGAGATGTCAAGTTGATCAGCTAGTTAAAATGATCATTCTAAACTGATCATTGGTGCTCATTGAGCAAAAATTTACAAATGAAGCATAATGCATGGCATCACGCAATTTAGGATAGACTGGATTACTTGCTGGAATTGTCATAGTTATTTTGATCTTAAATTTTTTCACAATATATAATATTGAGCTACCTTAACGTGGGTGTTGGTTTCCTGCCATTCTGAACTGTAAATAAAAAGTGATGGACGATTTAGTGCCGGAATGTCAAGCTTATTGGTTAGCTAAATTGATCATTCTGAACTGATCCTTCGTGCTCATTGAGCAAAGGTTTATAAATGAAGCATAATGCATGGTATCACGCAATTTGGGCTACATTAAATTATTTGGAGGCTTTGTACTAGCTATTTTGATCTTAAATTTTATCGCAATACAAAAAATTGAGCTAGCTTAACGTGGGTGTTGAATTCGTGTCATTCTGAGCTCTAAATCAAATGTTAAAGATGATTTAGTGCATAGATGTCACGTTGATCAGCTAGTTAAAATGATCATTCTCAACTTATCATTGGTGCCCATTGAGCAAAGCTTTACAAATGAAGTATAATGGATGACATCACGCCGTTTGGGATAGATTGGGTTACTTGGAGGCTTTGTCGTAGCTATTTCTGTCTTAAATTTTGTCACAATATAAACTATTGAGCTACCTTAACATGGGGGTTGGATTCGTGCCATTTTGAACTCTAAACCAAAAGCTACGGACAATTTAGTGCAGAAATGTCAAGTTTATCGGCTACCTAAATTGATCATTCCAAACTGATCATTCGTGCTCATTGAGCAAAGGTTTGCAAATGAAGCATAATGCATAATATCACCCATTTGGGCTAGATTGGATTATTTGGAGGCTTTGTCCTAGCTATTTTTGTACTTAAATTTTATCACAATATAGAAAATTGAGGTACCTTAACGTGGGCGTTGAATTCGTGTTATTCTGAATTCTAAATAAAATGTTTAAGACGATTTAGTGCAGAGATGTCAAGTTGATCAGATAGTTAAAATGATCATTCTAAACTGATCATTGATGTTCATTTAGAAAACGTTGAAAAATGAATTATAATGCATGGCATCACGCAGTTTTGGATAGATTGGGTTAGTTGGAGGCTTTGTCGTAGCTATGTTGGTCTTAAATTTTAACACAATATAGAATATTGAGCTAGCTTAACGTGGGCGTTGGATTTGTGCCATTCTGAACCCTAAATCAAAAGCTATAGACAATTTAGTCAAAAATTTCAAGTTTATCGGCTAGCTAAATTGATCATTCTAAACTGATCCTTCGTGCTCATTGAGCAAAGGTTAGCAAAATGAAGCATAATGCATGGTATCACCGAGTTTGGGCTAGATTGGATTTTTTGGTGGCTTTTTCCTAGCTAATTTGGTCTTATATTTTATCACAATATAGAAAATTGAGCTAGTTTAATTTTGAACTCTAAATATGAACTCTAAATCAAATGTTAAAGACGATTTAGTGCAAAGATGTCAAGTTGATCAGCTAGTTAAAATGATCATTCTAAACTGATCATTGGTGATCATTGAGCAAATTTTTACAAATGGAGCATAATGCATGGCATCACACAGTTTGGGATATATTGGATTACTTGGAGGCTTTGTCATAACTATTTCGGTCTTCAATTTTGTCACAATATATAATATTGATCTAGCTTAACACATGGGCATTCGATTCGTGTCATTGTGAACTCTAAATCAAAAGTTATGAAAGATTTATTGCGGACATGTCAAGTCGATCACCCTGTAAGAGTGATCATTCTAAACTAATCATTAGTGCTCCTTCAGCAAAGGCTTGTAAATGAAGCATAATGCATGGCATCATGCAATTTAGGATATATTGGATATCTTGAAGGCTTTGTGGTAGCTCTTTCAATCTAAAATGTTGTAACAATATAGAAATTTGAGCTAGCTTAACATGGGCATTGGATTCGTGTCATTCTAAACTCTAAATCAAATGTTAAAGACGATTTAGTGTAGAGATGTCAAGTTGATCGGATAGTTAAAATGATCATTCTAAACTGATCGTTGGTGCTCATTGAGCAAAAGTTTACAAATGAAGTACAATGCATGGCATCTCGCAATTTGGGATAGATTTGATTACTTGAGGCCTTGTCGTTGCTATATTTGTCTTAAGTTTTGCCAAAATATAGAATATTGAGCTAGCTTAACGTGGGCATTGGATTCGTGCCATTCTCAACTCTAAATCAAAAGTTTTGGACAATTTAGTGTAGAAATGTAAAGTTTATCGGCTAGTTAATTGATTATTCTAAACTGATCCTTCGTCATCATTGAGCAAACGTTTGCAAAGGAAACATAATGCATGGTATCACCTAGTTTGGGCTAGATTGGATTATTTGGAGGCTTTGCCCTACTTATTTTGGTCTTATATTTTATCACAATATAGAAAATTTTGCTAGCTTAACCTCGGCGTTGGATTCATGTCATTCTGAACTCTAAATCAAATGTTAAATACAATTTGGTGAAGATATGTCAAGTTGATCAACTAGTTAAAATGATCATTCTAAACTGATTATTGGTGCCCATTGAGCAAAGGTTTACAAATGAAGTATAATGCATGACATCACGCTGTTTGGGATAGATTGAGTTACTTGGAGGCTTTGTCATAGCTATTTTGGTTTTAAATTTTGTCACAATATAAAATATTGAGCTTGCTTAACGTGGGCATTGGATTCGTGCCATTCTGTACTCTAAACCAAAAGTTATGGACAATTTAGTGCAGAAATGTCAAGTTTATCAGCTAGCTAAATTGATCATTCTTAACTTATCCTTCGTGCTCATTGCGCAAAGGTTTTCAAATGAAGCATAATGCATGGTATCACCCAGTTTGGGATAGATTGGATTATTTAGAGGCTTTGTCCTAGCTATTTTGGTGTTAAATTTTATCACAAGATAGGAAATTTAAATAGCTTAACGTGGGCGTTGAACTCGTGTTATTCAAAACTCTAAATCAAATGTTTAAGACGATTTAGTGCAGAGATGTCAAGTTGATCAGCTAGTTAAAATGATCATTCTAAACTGATCATTGGTGTTCATTGAGCAAATGTTTACAAATAAAGCATAATGCATGGCATCACGCAGTTTAGGATATATTAGATTATTTGGAGGACTTTTCATAACAATTTCAGTCTTAAATTTTGTCACAATATAAAATATTGATCAAGCTTAACACGTGGGCGTTGTATTCGTATCATTGCGAACTCTAAATCTAAAGTTACAGACGATTTATTGTGGACATGTCAAGTTGATCGGCTAGTTAAAGTGATCATTCTAAACTAATCATTAGTACTCCTTGAATAAAGGCTTATAAATGAAACATAATGCATGGCATCATGCAATTTTGGGTACATTTGATTACTTGAAAGCTTTGTGGTAGCTCTTTCAATCTAAAATGTTGTAACAATACTGAAAGTTGAGCTAGCTTAACGTGGGCGTTGAGTTTGTGTCATTCTGAACTCTAAATCAAATGTGAAAGACGATTTAGTGTAGAGATGTCAAGTTGATCGGCTAGTTAAAATGATCATTCTCAATTGATCATTGGTGCTCATTGAGAAAAAGTTTACAAATGAAGCATAATTCATGGGATCACACAGTTCGGGATAGATTGGATTAGTTGGAGGCCTTGTCATTGCTATTTTTGTTTTAAATTTTGTCACAATATAGAATGTTAGGCTAACTTAACATGGGCGTTGGATTCGCGCCATTCTCAACTCTAAATCAAAAGTAGCGGACAATTTAGTGCAGATATGTCAAGTTTATCGGCTAGCTAAATTAATCATTCTAAACTGATCATTCGTGCTCATTAAGCAAAGGTTTTCAAATGAAGCATAATGCATGGTATCACCCAGTTTGGGCTAGATTGGATTATTTGGAGGCTTTGTCCTAGCTATTTTGGTCTTATATTTTATCACAATATAGAAAATTGAGCTAGCTTAACCAAGGCGTTGGATTTGTGTCATTCTGAACTCTAAGTCAAATGTTAAAGACGATTTAATGCAGAGATGTGAAGTTGATCAGCTAGTTAAAATGACCATTTTAAACTAAACATTCGTGCTCATTGAGCAAAGGTTACAAATAAGTGCAATGCATGGCATCATGTAGTGTGGGATTGATTAGGTTACTTGGATGCTTTGTCGTAGCTATTTCAATCTTAAATTTTGTCACAATATAAATATTGAGCTAGCTTAACTTGGGCGTTGGATTCTTTCTATTCTGAACTCTAAATCAAAAGTAACGGAAAATTTAGTGCAAAAATGTCAAGTTTATCGGCTACTTAAATTGATCATTCTACACTGATCCTTCGTGCTCATTGAGCAAAGGTTTACAAATGAAGCATAATGCATGGTATCACGCAGTTTGGGCTAGATTAGAGTATTTGGAGGCTTTCTCCTGGCTATTTTGGTCTTAAATTTTATCACAATATAGAAAACTGAGCTAGGTTCACGTGGGCGTGTTATTCGTGTCATTCTAAACTCTAAATCAAAAGTTACTAATGATTTAGTGCGGACATGTCAAGTTGATCGGCCAGTTGAAATGATCATTCTAAACTGATCATTAGTTCTCCTTGAGTAAAGGCTTATAATTGAAACATAATGCATGGCATCACATAGTATGGGGTACATTGGATTATTTAGAGGCTTCGTTGTAGCTCTTTTAGTCTCAAATGCTGTCACAGTATTGACAATTGAGCTAGATTAGTGTGGTTGTTGGATTCATATCATTTTTAACTCTAAATCAAATGTTAAAGACGATTTAGTGTGTACATGTCAAGTTGATGAGGCGGTTAAAATGATAATTCTAAACTAATAATTGATGCTCATAACGGAAAGATTTACAAATGAAGCATAATGCATGGCATCAGACAGTTTGGGATACATTGGATTACTTGGATGCTTTATCGTACCTCTTTCATTCTCAAATTTTACCACAATATTGAGAATTGAGATAGATTAACATGGTTGGATTCATGTCATTTTGGGCTATACATCAAATTTTAAAAAAGATTTAGTGGGGACATGTCAAGTTGATCAGCCAGTTAAAATGATCATTATAAACTGATCATTGGTGCTCATTGAGCAAAGGATTACTAAGGAAGCATAATGCATGACATCACACAGTTTGGGAGAGATTGGATTACTGGGAGGCTTTGGCGTAGCTATTTCTGTCTTAAATTTTGTCACAATATAGAAAATTGAACTAACTTAACGTGGGCATTGAATTCTTATCATTCTGAACTCTAAATAAAAAGTTACGGAAGATTTAGTGGACATGTAAAGTTTATCGGCTAGTTAAATTGGTCATTCTCAACTAGTATTTGGTTTTCATTGAGCAAAGGTTAAGAAATGAAGCATAATGCATGGCAGCACGCAGTTAAGGATAGATTGGATTACTTGGAGGCTTTGTCGTAGCTTGGTCTTAAATTTAATCACAATATAGAAAATAGAGCTAGCTTAACGTGGGCATTGGATTCGTGTCATTCAGAACTCTAAATCAAAAGTTTTGAACGATTTAGCGTAGACATGTCAAGTTGATCGGCTAGTTAAAATGATTATTTTAAACTAATCAATTGTGCTCCGTGAGTAAAGGCTTATAAATAAAGCTTAATACATGGAATCACGCTGTTTGGGATTCATTGGATTACTTGCAGGCTTTGTCGTAGCTCTTTGAGTCTTAAATGTTGTCACTATATTTAAATCTGTGATAGATTAACGTGGATGTTGGATTCATGTCATCTTGAGCTCTAAATCAATTGTTAAAGACGATTTAATGTGGACATGTTAAGTTGATTAGCTAGTTAAAATGGTCATTCTAAACTGATCATTGGTGCTCATTGTGCAAAGGTTTTAAAGTGAAGCATAATGCATGGCATCACGCAGTTTTAGGCAGATCGGATTACTTGGCGGTTTTTCATAGCTAATTCAGTCTTAAATTTTGTCACAATATAGAAAATTGAGCTTGCTTAACATGGGCGTTGGATTCATATCATTTTAAACTCTAAATAAAATTACGGACGATTTAGTGTGCACATCTAAAGGTTATCAGCTAGTTAAATTGATCATTCTAAACTGATTATTGGTGCTCCTTGAATAAAGGCATATAAATGAAGCATAACGCATGGCATCATGCAGTTCGGGATACATTGGATTACATGGAGGCTGTGTTTAGCACTTTTAGTCTCAAATTTTGTCACAATTTTGAAAATTGAGCTAGCTTAACGTAGGCGTTGGAATCATGTCATTCTAAACTATAAATCTGAAGTTACAGACGATTTAATTCGAACATATCAACTTTATCGGTCTGTTAAAATTGATCATTGGTGCTCCTTGAGTAAAGCCGTATAAATGAATCATAGTTCATGGCATCACGCAATTCAGGATACATTGGATTACTTGGAGGCTATGTCGTAGCTCTTTTAGTTTCAAATGTTGTCACAATATTGAAAATTGAGCTAGATTAATGGGGTCGTTGAATTCATGTCATTTTTAGCTCTAAATCAAATGTTAAAGACGATTTAGCTCAGATATGTCTAGTTTATCAGCAAGTTAAAGTGATCATTCTAAACTGATTATTGGTGCTCATTGAGGAAAACTTTACAAATGAACCATAGTGCATGGCATCACGCAGTTTGGGATGATTGGATTTGTTGGAGGCTTTGTTGTAGCGATATCCATCTTAAATTTTGTCACAATATAGAAAAAAGAGCTAGCTTTACGTGGGCATTGGATTCATGACATTCTCAACCCTAATTCAAAAGTTACTGAAGATTTAGTGCAGACATGTCAAGTTTATCGGCTAGTTAAATATATCATTCTAAAATGGTCATTGGTGCTTATTAAGCAGAGGATTACAAATGAAGCATAATGCATGGCATCACGCAGTTTAGGATAGAGTGGATTAATAGAAGGTTTGTTGTAGCTATTTAAGTCTCAAATTTAACGTCGATGTTGGTTTCGTGTCATTCTTAACTCTAAATCAAACGTTACGGATGATTTAGTGCAGACAAGTCAAGTTGATCAACTAGTTAAAATGATATTTCTAAAGTAATCAACTGAGCTCCTTGAGTAGAGGCTGATAAATGAAACTGAGCTAGCTTAACGTGGGCGTTGGATTCATGTATTTTTGAAGTCTATATCAAATGTTAAAGATGATTTAGTGCGGAAATGTCATATTGATCAGCTTGTTAAATTGATTATTGTAAACTAATCATTGGTGTTCATTGAGAAAAAGTATACAAATGAAGAATAATGCATGACATCAAGTAGTTTGGGATATATTGGATTAATTGGAGGATTTTTTGTAGCTATTTCAGTCTTAAATTTTGTCACAATATAGAAAATTTAGCTAGCTAAAAATGGGCATTGGATTCATGTCATTCTGAACTCTAAATAAAGTTACGGACGATTTATTGTGGACTATCAAGTTGATCGACCCGTTAAAATGATAATTCAAAACTGATCATTGGTGCTCATTGAGTAAAGGCTTATAAATGAAGCATTATGCATGGCATCATGCAGTTTGGGATACATTACATTACTTGAAGGCTTTATCGTAGCTCTTTTAGTCTCAAATGTTGTCGCAATATTGAAAACTGAGCTAGAGTAACGTAGTCATTGGATTCATGTCATTTTGAGCTCTAAATAAAATGTTAAGAATGATTTAGTGCAGACATGTCAACTTGATCAGCTAGTTAAAATGAACATTCTAAAATGATCATTGGTGCTCATTGAGCAAAAGTTTACAAATAAAGCATAATGCATGATATCACGTAATTTGGAATAGATTGGATTAATTGGAGGCTTTGTTGTAGCTATTTCGATTTTAATGTTTTTCAAAATATCGAAAAATTCAGAGATTTTTACGTGGGCATTCGACTCGTGTAATTTTGAGCACTAAATCAAATGTTAAAGACGATTTAGTGCAGACATGTCAAGTTGATCAGCTAGTTTAAACAACCATTCTAAACTGATCATTGGTGCTCATTGAATAAATATTTACAAATGAAGCATAATGCATCGCATCATGCAGTTTGGGATAGATTGGATAACTTGGAGGTTTTCTCGTAGCTAGTTTGGTCTTAAATATTGTCGCAATATTGAAAATTGAGCTAGATTAACGTGGCTGTTGGGTTAATGTCATTCTGAACTTTAAATCAAAAATTACGAATGATTAAGTGCGGACATGTCAAATTGATCGGCCCGTTAAAATGATCATTGGTGCTCCTTTAGTAAAGGCTTATAAATGAAGCATAATGCATGGCATCATGCAGTTTGGGATACATTGGATTACTTGGAGGCTTTGTCGTAGCTCTTTCAGTCTCAAATGTTATCACAATATTGAAAATTGAGCTAGATTAAAGTGGCCGTTGGATTCATCTCATTTTTATCCCTAAATCCAATGTTACTGACGATGTAGTGCGAACATTTCAAGTTGATCAGCTAGTTAAAATGATCATTCCAAACTTATCATTGGTGCTCACCGAGCAAAGGTTTACAAATGAAGCATAATGCATGGCATCATGGAGTTTGGGATAGATTGGATTATGTGGCGGCTTGGTCGTAGCTATTTTGGTCTTAAATTTAATCACAACATAGAAAACTGAGCTAGCTTAACGTTAGCATTTGATTGCGAACTCTAAATCAAAAGTTATGGATAGTTTACTGCGGACATGTCAAGTTTATCGCCAGGTAAAATGATAATTCTAAACTGATCGTAGGTGCTCCTTGAAAAAATGCTTATAAATGAAGGATAATGCATGGCATCATGCAGTTTGGGATACATAGGATTACTTGGAGGCTTTGTCGTAGGTCTTCAGTCTCAAATGATGTCACAATATTGAAAACTGAGATAGATTAACAAGGGCATTCGATTCATGTCATTCTGAAATCTACATCAAAAGTTACTGACGATTTAGTGCGGACATGTCAAGTTTATCCAGCTAGTTAAATTGATCTTTCTAAGTTGATCATTGGTGGTCATTGAACAAAGGTTTACAAATGAAGCATAATGCATGACATTACACAGTTTGGGATGGATTGGATTACTTGGAGACTTTGTCGTAGCTATTTGGGTCTTAATTTTTTTCACAATATAGGATATTTAGCTAGCTTAACGTGGGTGTTCGTGTCATTCTAAACTCTAAATTAAAAGTTACGGACGATTATTCGGACATGTTAAATTAAGCATAATGCATGGTATCACACTGTTTGCAAGAGATTGGATTACTAGAAGGCTTTGGCGTAGCTATTTCTGTCTTAAATTTTGTCACAATATAGAAATTGAGCTACCTTAACGTGGGCATTGGATTCATGTCATTCCGAACTCAATATCAAAAGTTACGGAGGATTTAGTGTGGACATGTTAAGTTGATCGGCCAGTTAAAATGATAATTCTAAAGTAATCAATTGTGCTCCTTGAGTTAAGGCTTATAAATGAAGCATAATGCATGGCATCACGCAATTTGGGATACGTTTGCTTACTTGGAGGCTTTTTCGTAGCTCTCTGAGTCTCAAATGTTGTCCCAATATTGAAAATTTAGGTAGATTAATATGGGCATATGACTAATGTCATTTTCAGCTCTAAATCATTCGTTAATGATTTAGTGCGGACATGTCAAGTTGATCAGCTAGTTAAAATGATCATTCGAATAATTGGTGCTCATTACGGAAAGATTTACAAATGAAGCATAATGCATTGCATCAAGCAGTTTTGGATACATTGGATTACTTGGATGCTTTGTCGTACCTCTTTCAGTCTCAAATGTTGTCACAATATTGAGAATTGAGATAGATTAACGTGGCCATTGGATTCATGTAATTTTGAGCTATAAATCAAAATTTTAAAAACGATATAATGTGGACATGTTAAGTTGATCAGCTAGTTAAAATGATCATTATAAACTGATCATTGGTGCTCATTGAGAAAAGGTTTACAAATGAAGTGGACATGTTAAGTTGATCAGCTAGTTAAAATGATCATTATAAACTGATCATTAGTGCTCATTGAGCAAAGGTTTACAAATGAAGCATAATGCATGGCAGCACACAGTTTGGGATAGATTGGATTACTTGCAGACTTTGTCGTAGCTATTTGGTCTTAAATTTAATCACAATATAGAAAATGGAGCTAGCTTAACTTGGGCGTTGGATTCGTGTCATTCAAAACTCTAAATCAAACGTTACAGACGATTAAGTGCATACATGTCAAGTTGATCGGCTAGTTAAAATGATTATTTTAAACTAATCAGTTGTGCTCCTTGAGTAAAGGCTTAGAAATGAAGCTTAATGCGTGGAATCACACTGTTTGGGATTCATTGGATTACTTGCAGGCTTTTTCGTAGCTCTTTGAGTCATAAATGTTCTCACTATATTTAAAATTGAGTTAGATTAACATGGGTGTTGGATTCATGTCATTCTGAGCTCTAAATCAATTGTTAAAGACGATTTAATGTGGACATGTTAAGTTGATCAGCTAGTTAAAATGATCATTCTAAACTGATCATTGGTGCTCATTGAGCAAAGGTTTAAAAATGAAGCATAATGCATGGCATGACACAGCTTTAGATAGATTAGATTACTTGGAGGTTTTGTCATAGCCAATTCAGTCTTAAATTTTGTCACAATATAGAAAATTGAGCTAGTATTAACATGGGCATTGGTTTCGTATCATTTTGAACTCTAAATAAATGTACAGACGATTTAGTGCGCACATGTAAAGTTTATCGGCTAGTTAAGTTGTTCATTCTAAACTGATTCTTGGTGCTCCTTGAATAAAGCGTATAAATGAAGCATTTAGCATGGCATCATGAAGTTTGGGATACATTGGATTACTTCGAGGCTATGTTTAGCTCTTTGAGTCTCAAATTTTGTCACAATTTTGAAAATTCAGCTAGCTTAACGTAGGCGTTGGAATCGTGTCATCCTAAACTCTAAATCAAAATTTACGGATGATTTAATGCGGACATGTCACGTTTATCGGCCTGTTAAAATTGATCATTGGTGCTCCTTGAGTAAAGTCGCATAAATGAAGCATAATTCATAGCATCACGCAGTTCGGGATACATTGGATTACTTGGAGGCTATGTGGTACCTCTTTCAGTCTCAAATTTTGTCACAATATTGAAAATTGAGCTACATTAACGGGGTCGTTGAATTCATGTCTTTTTGAGCTCTAAATCAAATGTTAAAGACGATTTAGTGCAGACTTGTCTAGTTTATCAGCTAGTTAAAGTGGACATTCTAAACTGATTATTGGTGCTCATTGAGGAAAACTTTACAAATTAACAATAATGCATGGCATCACGCAGTTTGGGATCGATTTGTTTAGTTGGAGGCTTTGTCGTAGCTATTTCGGTCTTAAATTTTGTCACAATATAGAAAAATGAGCTAGTTTTACATGGGCATTGGATTCATGAAATTCTGAACTCTAAATAAAAATTACAGAAGATTTAGTGCGGACATGTCAACTTTATCGGCTAGTTTAATTTATTGTTCTAAACTGATCATTGGTGCTCATTAAGCAAAGGATTACAAATGAAGCATAATGCATGGCATCACACATTTTGGGATAGAGTGGACTAATTGGAGGATTTTTGTTGCTATTTCGGTCTCAAATTTAACGTGGATGTTGGTTTCGTGTCATTCTGAACTCTAAATAAAACGTTACGGAGGATTTAGTGTGAACATGTTCAGTTGATCGGCCAGTTAAAATGATAATTCTAAAGTAATCAATTGTGCTCCTTGAGTTAAGGCTTATGAATGAAGCATAATGCATGGCATCACGTAATTTGGGATACGTTTGCTTACTTGGAGGCTTTTTCGTAGCTCTCTGAGTCTCAAATGTTGTCCCAATATTGAAAATTTAGGTAGATTAATGTGGGCGTTGGATTCATGTATTTTTGAGCTCTAAATCAAATGTTAATGACGATTTAGTGCGGACATGTCATATTGATCAGTTTGTTAAAATGATCATTGTAAACTGATCATTGTTGTTCATTGAACGAAAGTATACAAATGAAGCATAATGCATGGCATCAAGTAGTTTGGGATAGATTGGATTAATTGGAGGCCTTTTCGTAGCTATTTCAATCTTAATTTTGTCACGATATAATAAATTGAGCTAGGTAAACATGGGCATTGGATTCATGTCATTCTAAACTCGAAAAAAAGGTATGGACTATTTATTGGGGACTATCAAGTTGATCGACCCGTTAAAATGATCATTGTTGCTCATTGAGTAAAGGCTTATACATGAAGCATTATGCATGGCATCATGCAGTTTGGGATACATTAGATTACTTGGAGGATTTATCGTTGCTCTTTCAATCTCAAATGTTGTCAGAATATTGAAAATTGAGCTAGATTAACGTAGTCGTTGGATTCATGTCATTTTGAGCTCTAAATCAAATGATAAGAATGATTTAGTGCAAACATGTGAAGTTGATCAGCTAGTTAAAATGATCATAGGCAAACTGAAACAACAGGAAACCGATCTTCCCTGGCTTGTTGACTTGTTGACTGGTTGACTTTCTAACTCTATTGGTCATAGTTTCCTGCTGTTGCGGCTGGTACTCGTTTGCGCGCACGTGAACCAACTCAACAAAGAAGGAAAGGATGCCCGGGGAGGCATCTTCTAAAATGATCATTGGCGCTCATTGAACAAAGGTTTAGAAATGAAGCATAATGCGTGACATCACATAATTCGGGATAGATTGGATTACTTGGAGGCTTTGTTGTAGCTATTTCAGTTTTAATGTTTTTCACAATATCGAAAATTGAGCGAGTTTTACGTGGGCATTGGACTCGTGTAATTTTGAGCTCTAAATCCAATGTTAAAGACGATTTAGTGCGCACATATCAAGTTCATCAGCTAGTTAAAACGACAATTCTAAACTGATCCTTGGTGCTCATTGACTAAATGTTTAGAATTGAAGCATAATGCATTGCATCTTTCAGTTTGGGATAGATTGGATAACTTGGAGATTTTGTCGTAGTTATTTTGGTCTTAAATATTGTCACAATATTGAAAATTGAGCTATATTAACATGGCTGTTGGGTTCATGTCATTCTGAACTTTAAATCAAAAATTACGGATGATTTAGTGCGGACATGTCAAGTTGATCGGCCAGTTAAAATAATTATTCTAAAATGATCATTGGTGCTCCTTGAGTAAAGGCTTATAAATGAAGCATAATGCATGGCATCATGCAGTTTGGGAAACATTAGATTACTTGGAGGCTTTATCGTAGCTCATTAAATTTCAAATGTTGTCACTATATTTAAAACTAAGTTAGATTAATGTGGGTGTTGGATTCATGCCATTATGAGCTCTAAATCAATTGTTCAAGACGATTTAATGCGGACATGTTAAGTTGATCAGCTAGTTAAAATGATAATTCTTAACTGATCATTGGTGCTCATCGAGAAAAGGTTTACAAATGAACCATAATGGATGGCATCACGCAGTTTGGGATAGATTGGATTATCTAGCGCTTGTTTTTAGCTATTTCAGTCTTAAATTTTGTCACAATATAGAAAACTGAGTTAGCTTAATGTGGTCATTGGATTCATATCATTTTGAACTCTAAATAAAGTTACGGAGGATTTAGTGCGCACATGTAAAGTTTATCGGCTAGTTAAATTGATCATTCTATACTGATTCTTGGTGCTCCTTGAATAAAAGCATATAAATGAAGCATAACGCATGACATCATGCAGTTGGGGATACATTGGATTACTTGGAGGCTATGTTTAGCGCTTTCAATCTCAAATTTTATCACAATTTTGAAAATTGAGCTAGCTTAATGTAGGCGTTGGAATCCTGTAATTCTAAACACCAAGTCAAACGTTGGTGTTGGAATAATGTTAAAAGGATATTTCTAAAGTTCAAGTGTGCTCCTTGAGTAAAGGCTTATAAATAAAGTATAATGCATGGCATGACGTAGTTTGGTATACATTGGATTACTTGGAGCCTTTGTCGTAACTCTTTGAGTCTCAAATGTTGTCACAATATTAAAAATTGTGGTAGATTAACGTGGGCATTGGATTCATGTATTTTTGAGCTCTAAATCAAATCTTAAAGATGATTTAGTGCGGACATGTTATATTGATAGGCCTGTTAAAATGATCATTGTAAACTGATCATTGGTGTTCATTTAGCAAAAGTATACAAATGAAGCATAATGCATGGCATCAAGTAGTTTGGGATATATTGGATTAATTGGAGACTTTTTCGTTGGTATTATATCTTAAATTTTGTTACAATGTAGAAAATTGAGGTAGCTAAACATGGGCGTTGGATTCATGTCATTCTAAAATCTAAATAAAGTTACAGACGATTTAGTGCGGACATGTCAAGTTAATCGACCAGTTAAAATAATCATTCGAAACTGATCATTGGTGCTCCTTGAGTAAAGGCTTATAAATGAAGCATTATGCACGATATCATGCAGTTTGGGATACATTAGATTACTTGGAGGCTTTTTTGTAACTCTTTCAGTCTCAAATGTTGTCACAATATTGAAATTGAGCTAAATTAACGTAGCCGTTGGATTCATGTCATTATGAGCTCTAAGTCAAATGTTAAGGATGATTTAGTGCAGACATGTCATGTTGATCAGCTAGTTAAAAGGATCATTCTAAACTGATCATTGGTGCCAATTGAGAAAAGGGTTACAAATGAAGCATAAGCATGACATCACGTAATTTGGGATAGATTGGATTACTTGGAGGCTTTTTGTGGATATTTTGGTTTTAATGTGTTTCATAATATCAAAAATTGAGCGAGTTTTACGTGGCATTGGATTTGTGTAATTTTAAGGAATACCCAGTCAGCAAATTCTGTAAGATATACGATGGGTCCCAGTCAGCAAATTCAGAACGTTAAATAGTCAAATTTACGATGGGTTGAAATTCATTCCGTCAGTGACTTTTTGATGGATTTATAACGATCAATATATAATATGGAGTTAACCGATGACATCACGATGAAATAAGATTTCCGACGGACATGATTCCGTCGGTAATTTCTGACGATTGCATCTGTCAAAAATAACCAAATAATTGAAAAAAAATTGAATAATTATTTTCTTAAAATTATTCATTAAATATTTTTAAAAATATATTTATCAAAAATATTAAAAAACTAATATTTATATTAAATTTAATGAATATTTTTAAATATTTAATAAAAAATATTAATAAAAATAATATTTCTTATTATAAATATACGAATTGTTTAATTGTTTTGAAATATTCAAATTACATTGTAGGAGCAGGAGGAGAAGGAGGAGAAGGAGGAGAAAAAAAATCATTGGGAAATTTGGTTTTCATCATATCTACAATATTTCTAAGTTTTGTCATCTCTATCTGCATAGCCGCCATATTTTATTTGAGTTGGACATTCTCCTCATTTCTAGCCGTAGTTGGACATTCGCCACCGGTATCTACGACTCTCCCGAGTCCTGGATGACGATCCTTAGAAAATGGTAGTTCCTGTACAAACAAATAATATTATTAAAAAAGTATTATAATATTAACTATAAAAATAAATAAAAAGAAAAATCAAACTTACATAAAGAACCAGACGATTAATCTCAGAACAAGGCAATTCGGCGACCGAAGATGAAGAACAAACTTGAGACTGGTGAGTTAAAATATCACTTTTTCAGTTTTTCGATGATCTTACTAACGAGACCATCTTTGATGCGACCAATCTTTTTGTTCGTGTGCACGACCTCAAGAAGTTGCAAGTGATCTGGAGGCACTCCAAATTCTTGTGCCTAAAAGTACAAAAATACTAAATTAATAATTTAAAATTTTTTAAATAATAATAAACAAAATTAATATAATAATTATTTTACCAATTGATTGGCTCGTCTCTAACAAAATCAGCTATCGCATTCACATAATCTTCAGATAAGTTGAAATCCGTCTTTATCGTCATCAACCTGCTTGCAGCAGATAAAGGCGATGATCGATATCTACATCCTTTATACAAAGGTTGCGTGGATGCATCTATCATATCAAAAAATTTCCGGGCTTCCAAATTAGGTTCTTCTATTCTACTCCTATCTTCAATGTACGATGCTATTTATTCACAAAATGCATCATTAACCATCTGAACAGTAGCTCTGTTTATATCAACTTGTGATGCCGGTTCCTCTACCCTAACATTAGTATTATCTAACCTTTTTGAAGTACAACCATAATATTGCATCGTTTCGTCAGTTTCTCCATGTGAATACCAAATTTTGTAACCTGCCATAAATCCAGTCCTATAGAAATGATTTCATACTTCTCTAACAGAGATTAATATATGAATTCGACATTTAATAGACGGATAATACATTTTACCGTATTTCGATGTCATGCTATTGTTTGATGCAAATGTCATGAACTCTTCAACACCTTGCGCAAATTCATACGTCAATTTCCCTTGTTATTGAATCATACCAAGGTTTATCCATCCAATATCAAAAATAATCATAAGAACCAGAAGAAGACATTTTTTCAGATTTTTTGTTCTGGTGAAATTGTGAAGGAGCAGAGCGTATTTATATTGAAAATTAGAATATTATCACGAATTTTTAACAGATTATTATGAATTTTTAACAGATTATTACAAATTTTTAACAAATTCTTAAGAATTTTTAACAGATTCTTAAGAAATATTAATAGATAATCACAATTTTTTTAATAGATTATTCTTAAGAATATTCCTGTTTCTGACGGATTTCCAATGGTTGCCGACCACTGCCGGATATTTCCAATGACCAACCGACGATCCTCGATGTCAGCCCACCGATATGTTCCCGACGAATTCCAGACAGACAGTAAAAACCACATTCCGTCGGGAAAGTCGGAACAAAACCGACGGTTTATATTTCAATGGTAATGTGCGATGGTTTTGAGAGGATATCCTGACGCCTATGTTTTTGTCGGAAACCGGACGGAAAGCCATCAGTTTTTACCATCGATTTCCTAACGGTAGTGCAAACGTCGGTATTTACCGGCGGAACACCAAAAACTGACTTCCCTCCGTAGTTCGTCCGAAAACCATCGCATAAGCGTTGGAAAATTCCGACGGTTTTATTTCCATTGGAAATGCCGTCGGCAATATTAATGTTTTCTTGTGGTGATGTCAAGTTGATCAGCTAGTTGAAAAGAGAATTTTAAACTGATCATTGGTGCTCATAGAGCAAATGTCTACAAATGAAGTATAATGCATCACCTTATACAGTTTGGGATACATTGGATTACTTACAGGCTTTGTCGTGTATATTTTAGTCTTAAATATTGTCACAATATTGAAAATTAAGCTAGATTAACATGGTTGTTTCGTTCATGACATTATGAACTTTAAATCAAAAGTTACAGATGATTTAGTTCGGACATGTCAAGTTGATGGGTAAGTTAAAATGATCATTTTAAACTGATCATTGGTGCTCCTTGAGTAAAGGATTATAAATGACACATAATGCATGGTATCACGCAGTTTGGGATATATTGGATTACTTGGAGGATTTTTCGTAGCTATATCAGTCTTAAATTTTGCCACAATATAGAAAATTGTGCTACCTTAACGTGGGTGTTGGATTCATGTCATTTTGATTCCAAAATCAAAAGTTACGCTCGATTTAAAGCAGACAAGTCAAGTTTATCGGCTAATTAAATTGATCATTCTAAACTAATCATTGGTACTCATTAAGTAGAAGGTTCTAAATGAATCATAATGCATAACATCATGCAGTTTGGGATAGATTGGATTAGTTGGAGGCCTTGTTGTAGGGCTTTCTGCCTTAAATGTTGTCACAATATTGAAAATTTATCTAGATTAACGTGGGCGTTGAATTCATGTCATTTTGAGCTCTAAATCAAATCTTAAAGACAATTTAGTGCAGACATGTCAAGTTGATCAGCTAGTTAAAATGATCATTCTAAAATAATCATTGGTGCTCATTGAGCAAAGGTTTACAAATGAAGCATAATGCATGACATCACAAAGTTTGGGATATATTGGATTACTTGTAGCCTTTTTCATAGCTATTTTGGCCTTAAATTTTGTCACAACATAGATTATTGAACTAGCTAAATATAGGCATTGGATTCATGTCATTCTGAACTCTAAATAAAGTTACGGACGATGTAGTGCGGACATGTCAAGTTGATTGGCCAGTTAAAATGATCATTCGAAACTGATCATTGGTAATCCTTGTGTAAAGGCTTATAAATGAAGCATTATGCACAGCATCATGCATTTTTGGGATACATTATATTACTTGGAGGATTTTTCGTAGCTCTTTTAGTTTCAAATGTTTTCACAATATTGAAAATTGAGCTCTAAATCAAATGTTAAGGATGATTTAGTGCAGACATGTCAAGTTGATCAGCTAGTTAAAATGATCATTCTAAAATGATCATTGGTGCTAATCGAGATAAGGGTTTGTTGTGGCTATTTTGGGATAGATTGGATTACCTAGATGCTTTGCTGTGGCTATTTTGGTTTTCACAATATCAAAAATTGAGCGAGTTTTACGTGGGCACTAAATTCTTGTAATTTTGAGCTCTAAATCAAATGGTAAAGACGATTTAGTGCGAACATCTATTTCCCAACGGAAAAATTCGTCGGTAATCCATCGGGAATAGCAATTCCCCTCTACTTTCCGACAAAAAATATATGTTGGGACTATTTCGTCGGAAACCAATTTCCGTCAGGAAGTTTTCTGGAAATCTGGATGGGTTGGCGATAAAGGACCCCGTCGGCAAATTCCAACGGATATATGATTGGTTGAAGCCGTCGGCAAATACCGACGGATATTCGATTGGTTTATTCCGTCAGAAATTCCTGATGTATTTGCGATGGATTTAGTCAGTCGGGCCATCGAGGACTTCCAATGACTGTTGGCATCTGGAATGATAAGGTATATCCCGAAGGTTTTCACCCGTCAAGAGTTAACCGACGACATCGCGATGAAATAAGATTTCCGACGGACATGATTCTAACAAATTTAGCTATTGCATTCACACATTCTTCAACCAAGTTAAAATCCATCTTTATCGTCATCAACCTGCTTGCAGCAGATAAAGACGATAATCCATCTCTACATCCTTTATACAAAGGCTGCTTGGATGCATCTAACATATCAAAAAATTTCCGGGCTTCCAAATTAGGTCCCCCTATTCTACTCCTATATTCAGTGTACAATGCTCTTTGTTCATGAAATTATAATTCTAAACTGATCATAGGTGCTTCTTAAGTAAATGCCTAAAAATGAAGCATATTGCATGGCATCACTCATTTTGGGATAAATTGGATTACTTGGAGGCTTTGACGTAGGTTTTTCAGTCTCAAATGTTGTCACAATATTGAAAATTAAGGTAGATTAACGTGGGCATTGGACTCATGTCATTCTGAACTCTACATCAAAAGTTATGGACGATTTTAGAGCGGACATGTAAAGTTTATCCGCTGGTTAAATTGATCATTCTAAACTGATCATTTGTGCTCATTGAGCAAAGGTTTACAAATGAAGCATAATGCATGGCCTCACGCAGTTTTGGATAGATTGGATGACTTGGAGGCTTTGTTGTAGCTATTTTGGTTTTGAATTTAATAAAAATACAAAAAAAACTAAACTAAGTTAACGTGGGCATTGGATTCGTGTCATTCTGAACTTTAAATCAAAAGTTACGGACGATTTAGTGCGGACATTTCAAGTTGATGGGCCAGCTAAAATGATAATTCTGAACTGATTATAGGTGCTCCTTGAGTAAATGCATATAAATGAAGCATAATGCATGGCATCTTGCAGTTTGGGATACATTGGATTAGTTGGAAGCTTTTTCTTAGCTCTTTCACACTCAAATGTTGTCACAATATTGAAAATTGAGGTAGATTAACGTGTGCATTGGATTCATGTCATTCTGCTCTCTACATCAAAAGTTACGGACAATTTAGTGTGGACATGTCAAGTTTATCGGCTTGTTAAATTGATAACTCTGAACAGATTAAGTAAATGCTTAAAAATGAAGCAGAATGCATGGCATCACGCAGTTTGTGATACATTGGATTACCTGGAGGCTTTGTCGGAGGTCTTTCAGTCTCAAATGTTGTCATAGTATTGAACATTGAGGTAGTTTAACGTGGGCATCATGTCATGCTGAACTCTACATCAATAGTTATGGACGATTTAGTACGGAGATGTCAAGTTTATCGGCTAGTTAAATTGATCATTCTAAACTGATCATTGGTGCTCATTGAGCAAAGGTTTACGAATGAAGCATAATGCATGGCAGCACGCAGTTTAAGATAGATTAAATTACATGGATGCTTTGTCAAAGCTAATTCTCTCTTAAATTTAATCACAATATAGAAAACTGAACTAGCTTTACGTGGGCATTGGATTCATGTTATTTTGAACCCTAAATCAAAAGTTACGGACAATTTAGTGCGGATATTTTAAATCGATATGCCAGCTAAAATCATAATTCTAAACTGATCATAAGTGCTCCTTGAGTAAATGCTTATAAATGAATCATAATGCATGGCATAATGCAGTTTGGGATACATTGGAATACTTGGAGGCTTTTTCCTAGGTCTTTCAGTCTCAAATGATGTCACAATATTAAAACTGAGGTAGATTAACGTGGGCACTGGATTCATGTCATTGTGAACTCTACATCCAAAGTTACGGACGATTTTGTGCGGACAAGTTTATTGGCTAGTTAAATTGATCATTCTAAACTGATCATTGGTGCTCATAGAGCAAAGGTTTACAAATGAAGCATAATGCATGGCATCACGCAGTTGGAGATAGATTGGATTACATTGAGGCTTTGTTGTAGCTATTTCGGTCTTACATTTACTCACAATATAGAAAACTGAATTAGCTTAACGTGGGCATTGGATTCATGTCATTTTGAACTCTTAATCAAAAGTTACGGACCATTTTAGTTTGGACATGTTAAGTTGATCGGCCAGTTAAATGATAATTCTAAACTAATCAATTGTGCTCCTTAAGTTAAGGCTTATAAATAAAGCATAATGCATGGCATCACGCAGTTTGGGAAATGTAGGATTACTTGGGGTCTTTTTCGTACCTCTTTGAGTCTCAAATGTTGTCCCAATATTGAAATTGAGGTAGATTAACGTGGGCGTTGGATTCATGTCATTTTGAGCTCTAAATCAATTGTTAAAGACGATTTAGTGTGGACATGTCAAGTTGATCAGCTAGTTAAATGATCATTCTAAACTGATCATTGGTGCTTATTGAGCAAAGGTATACAAATGAAGCATAATGCATGGCATCACGCAGTTGGGGATAGATTGGATTACTTCAAGGCTTTGTCGTAGCTATTTTGGTCTTAAATTTAATCATCATATAGAAAACCGAACTAGCTTATCGTGGGCGTTGGATTCGTGTCATTCTCAACTCTAAATCAAAAGTTATAGACGAATTTAGTGCAGACATGTTAAGTGCATGGGCCACTTAAAATGATAATTCTAAACTAATCATATGTGGTCCTTGAGTAAATGCTTATAAATGAAGCAAATGCATGGCATCATGAAGTTTGGGATACATTGGAAGAATTTGAGCCGTTGTCCTAGGTCTTTCAGTCTCAAATATTGTCACAATATTGAAAATTGAGGTATATTAACGTGCGCGTTGGATTCAACTCATTCTGAACTCTACATCAAAAGTTATGGACGATTCAGTGTAGACATGACAAGTTTATCGGCTACTTAAATTGATCATTGGTGTTCACTGAGCAAAGGTTTACAAATGAACCATAATACATGGCATCATGCAATTTGGGATAGATGGGATTACTTGGAGGCTTTGTCGTAGCTATTTCGATCTTAAATTTAATTAAAATATAGGAAACTTAACTAGCTTAACATGGGGGTTGAATTCATGTAAATCTGAACTCCAAATCAAAAGTTACAGATGATTTAATGTAGACATGCTAAATTAATCGACCAGTTAAAATAATAATTCTAAACTAATCAATTGTGCTCCTTAAGTTAAGGCTTATAAATGAAGCATAATGCATGTCATCACATAGTTTGGGAAACGTTGGATTACTTGGAGTCTTTCTCGTAGCTCTTTGAGTCTCAAATTTTTTCACAATATTTAAAATTGAGGTAGATTAACGTGGGCGTTGGATTCATGTCATTTTGAGCTCTAAATCAATTGTTAAAGATGATTTAGTGCGGACATGTCAAGTTGATCAACTAGTTAAAATGAACATTCTAAACTAATCATTGGTATTTATTGAGCAAAGGTTAACAAATGAAGTGTAATGCATCACAACACGGAGTTTGTGATAGGTTGGATTACTTGGACGCTTTTTTGTAGCTATTTCAATCTGAAATTAAATCAAAATATTGAAAACTAAGCTACTTTAACGTGGGCATTGGATTCATGTCATTCCGAACTTTAAATCAAAAGTGACAGACAATTTAGTGTGGGTATGTCAAATTGTTCGCCCGGATAAAATGATAATTCTAAACAGATCACATGTGCTGCTTGAGTAAATGCTTATAAATGAAGCAAAGTGCATGGCATCACGAAGTTTGGGATAAATTGGATTACTTCGAGGCTTTGTCATAGGTTTTTTAGTCTCAAATGTTGTCACAATATTGAAAATTTAGGTAGATTAATGTGCACGTTGGATTCATGTCATTCCAAACTCTGCATCAAAAGTGACATACGACTTAGTGCGGAAATGTAAAGTTTATGGGCTAGTTAAATTGATCATTCTAAACTGATCATTGATGCTCATTTAGCAAAGGTTTACAAATGTAGCATAAAGCATGGCATCACGCAGTTTGGAATAGATTGGATTACTTGGAGCCTTTATCGTAGCTATTTTGGTCTTAAATTTAATAACAGTATAAAAAACTGAACTAGCTGAACGTGGGTATTGGATTTGTGTAATTCTGAACTCTAAATCAAAAGTTAGGGACGATTTAGTGTGGACATGTTAAGTTGATTGGCAGTTAAAATGATAATTCTAAACTAATCAATTGTGCTCCTTTAGCTAATGCTTATAAATGAAGCATAATGCATGGCATGACGCAGTATTTGATACGTTGGATTACTTGGAGGCTTTGTCGTAGCTATTTGAATCTCAGATGTTGTAAGAATATTGAAAATTGAGTTACATTAACGTGGGTGTTGGATTCATGTCATTTTGAGCTCTAAGTCAACTGTTAAAGATGATTTAGTGCGGATATGTCAAGTTGATCAGCTAGTTAAAATAATCCTTCTAAACTGATCATTGGTGCTTATTGAGAAAAAGTTTACAAATGCAGCATAATGCATGGCATCATAGATTTTGGGATAGATTGAATTACTTGGAGGCTTTGTCGTAACTATTTCTGCCTTAAATTTAATCACAATAAAGAAAACGGAGCTAGCTTAAAGTAGGCATTGGATATCGTGTCATTCCTAACTCTAATCAAATGCAACGGACAACTTAGTGTGGACATGTCAAGTTGATCGGCCAGCTAAAATTATAATTCTAAACTGATCATAGGTGCTCCTTAAGTAAATGCCTAAAAATGAAGGATATTGCATGGCATCACTCATTTTGGGATAAATTGGATTACTTGGAGGCTTTGTTGTAGGTCTTTCAGTCTCAAATGTTGTCACAATATTGAAAATTGAGGTAGATTAACGTGGGCATTGGACTCATGTTATTCTGAACTCTACATCAAAACTTATGGACGATTTAGAGCGCACATGTAAAGTTTATCCGCTAGTTAGATTATTCTAAACTGATCATTGGTGCTCATTGAGCAAATGTTTACAAATGAAGCATAATGCATGGCCTCACGCAGTTTGGGATAGATTGGATTACTTGGAGGCTTTGTCGTAGCTATTTTGGTTTTAAATTTAATCACAATAGAGAAAACTAAACTAGGTTAACATGGGCATTGGATTCGTGTCATTCTGAACCTTAAATCAAAAGTTACAGATGATTTAGTGCGGACATCTCAGGTTGATCGGACAGCTAAAATGATAATTCTAAACTGATCATAGGTGCTTCTTGAGTAAATGAAGCTTAATGCATGGTATCTTGTAGTTTGGGATACATTGGATTACTTGGAGGTCTTGTCGTAGCTCTTTCACACTCAAATGTTGTCACAATATTGAAAATTGAGGTAGATTAAGGTGTGCATTGGATTCATGTCATTCTGCTCTCTACATCAAAAGTTTCGGACAATTTAGTGTGGACATGTCAAGATTATCAGCTAATAAAATTGATAATTCTAAAGAGATCATAGGTGCTCATTAAGTAAATACTTAAAAATGAAGCATAATGCATGGCATCACGTAGTTTAGGATACATTGGATTACCTGGAGGCTTTGTTGTAGGTCTTTAAGTCTCAAATGTTGTCACAATATTGAAAATTGAGAAAGATTAACGTGGGCATCATGTCATTCTGAACTCTACATCAAAAGTTATGGACGATTTAGTACAGACATGTCAAGTTTATCGGCTAGTTAAATTGATCATTCTAAACTGATCCTTAGTGCTCATTGAGCAAAGGCTTGCGAATGAAGTATAATGCATGGCATCACACAATTTGGGATAGATTAAATTACATCGAGGCTTTGTCGTAGCTATTTCGGTCTTAAATTTAATCACAATACAGAAAACTGAACTAGCTTTACGTGGGCATTGGATTCATGTAATTTTGAACCCTAAATCAAAAGTTACGTACGATTTATAATTGACATTATAAGTTGATCTGCCAGCTAAAATCATAATTCTAAGCTGATCATAGGTGCTCCTTGAGTAAATGCTTATTAATGAAGCATAATGCACGGCATCACGCAGTTTGGGATACATTGGATTACTTGGAGGCTTTGTCATAGGTCTTTGAGTCTCAAATGTTGTCACAATATTTAAAATTGAGGTAGATTAACGTGCGCATTGGATTCATGTAATTCTGAACTCTACATCCTAAGTTACGGACAATTTTGTGCCGACTTGTCAAGTTTATTGGCTAGTTAAATGGTTCGTTCTAAACTGATCATTGGAGCTCATTGATCAAAGGTTTACAAATGAAGCAAAATGAATGGCATCATGCAGTTTGGGATAGAATGGATTACTTGAAGGATCTGTCGTAGCTATTTCGGTCTTTAATCATAATATAGAAAACTGAACTAGCTTAACATGATCGTTGGATTCGTGTTATTCTTAACTCTAAATCAAAAGTTAGGGACGATTTAGTTCGGACATGTTAAGTTTGATTGACTAGTTAAAATGATAATTCTAAACTAATCAATTGTGTTCCTTACGTTGGGGCTTATAAATGAACCATAATTCATGGCATCACGCAGTTTGGCATACGTTGGATTACTTGGAGGGTTTGCGTAACTCTTTGAGTCTCAAATGTTTTCATAATATTGAAAATTGAGGTAGATTCACGTGGGCGTTGGATTCATGTCATTTTGAGCTCTAAATATATTGTTAATGACGATTTAGTGCGTACATGTCAAGTTGATATGATAGTTAAAATGATCATTCTAAACTGATCATCGGTGTTTATTGAGCAAAGGCTTACAAATGAAGCATATTGCATGGCATCACGAAGTTTAGGATAGATTGGATTACTTAGGGGCTTACTCTTAGCTATTTTGGTCATAAATTTAATCACAATATAGAAACCTGAGGTACCTTAACATGGGCATTGGATTCGTGTCCTTCAGAACTTTATATCAAAAGTTATGGACAATTTAGTGTGGACTTGTCAAGTTGATCGGTCATCTAAAATGATAATTCTAAACTGATCATAGGTGCTCCTTGAGTAAATGCTTATAAATGAAGCATAATGCATGGCATCACGCAGTTTGGGATACGTTGGATTACTTGGAGGCTTTGTCGTAGGTCTTTCTGTCTCAAATAATGTTACAACATTGAAAATTTAGGTAGATTAACGTGGGCATTGGATTCATGTCATTTTGTACTCAACATCAAAAGTGACGGAGGATTTAGTGTGGACATGTCAAGTTTATCAGCTAGTTAAATTGATCATTCTAAACTGATCATTGGTGCTTATTGAGCAAATGTTTACATATGAAGCATAATTCATTGGATTACTTGGAGGCTTTGTCATAGCTGTTTTGGCCTTAAATTTAATCACAATATAGAAAACTGAACGAGCTTAACGTGGGCAATGGATTCGTGTCATCATGAACTCTAAATCAAAAGTTACGGAGGATTTAGTGCGTACATGTTAAGTTGAGCATCCAGTTAAAATGATAATTCTAAACCAAGAAACTGTGCTCCTTGCGTTAGGACTTATAAATGAAGCATAATGCATTGCATCATGCAGTTTGGGATATGTTGGATTACTTGGAGGCTTTGTCGTAGCTCTTTGAGTGTCAAATGTTGTCACAATACTAAAAATTGAGGTAGATTAACGTGTGCGTTATATTCATGTCATTTCCAGCTTTAAATCAGCTGTTTAAGAAGATTTAGTGTAGACATGTCAAGTTGATCAGCTAGTTTAAATGATCATTCTAAACTAATCATTGGTGCTCATTGAGGAAAGGTTTGCAAAAGAAGCGTAATGCATGGCATCACAAAGTGTGGGAGAGCTTTGATTACTAGGAGGCTTTGGCATAGCTATTTCTGTCTTATATTTGGTCACAATATAGAAAATTGAGCTAGCTTAATGTGGGCATTGGATTCATATTATTCTTAAATCTAAATACAAAGCTACGGACGATTTAGTGCGGACATATGAAGTTTATCGTCTAGTTAAATTGATCATTCTAAACTGATCATTGGTGCTCATTGAGCAAAGGTTTACAAATGAAGCATAATGCATGGCGTCACGGAGTTTGGGATAGATTGGATTACTTGGAGGCTTTTTCGTAGCTATTTCGGTTTTAAATTTTATTACAATACAGTAAACTGAACTAGGTTAGTGTGGGCATTGGATTCGTGTCAATCGAACCCTAAATCAAAAGTTACAGATGATTTAGTGCAGACATGTCAAGTTGATCGGCCAGCTAAAATGATAATTCTAAACTGATCATAGGTGCTCCTTGAGTAAATGCTTATAAATGAAGCATAATGCATGGCATCACGCAGTTTGGGATACATTGGATTACTTGGAGGGTTTGTCGTAGGTCTTTCAGTCTCAAATATTGTCACAATATTGAAAATTTTGGCCGATTAACATGCGCATTGGATTCATGTCATTCTGAGCTCTACATCAAAAGTTACGGGCGATTTAGTGCATACATATCAAGTTGATCGGCCACATCAAATGATCAATCTAAACCAATCACTTGTGCTCCTTGAGTAAAGGCTTATAAATGAAGTATAATGCATGGCATCACGCAGTTTGGGATACATAGGATTACTTGGAGGCTTTGTCGTAGGTCTTTCAGCCTCAAATGTTGTCACAATATTGAAAATTGAGGTAGATTAACATGCACATTGGACACATGTCATTATGAACTCTACATCCAAAGTTAAGGACGATTTTGTGTTTGGACATGTCAAGTTTATTAGCTAGTTAAATTTTTCATTCTAAACTAATCTTTGGTGCTCCTTCACTAAAGGCATATAAATGAAGCATAATGCATGACATCACGCAGTTTGGGATAAATTGGATTACTTTGAGGCTTTGCCGTAGCTATTTCGGTCTTAAATTTTGTCAAAATATTGATAACTGAGCTACTTTAACGTGGGCGTTGGATTCGTGACATCACAGAGTTTGGGATAGATTAGATTCTTTTGAGGCTTTACCGTAGCTATTTCAGTCTTAAATTTTGTCAAAGTATAGAAAACTAAGCTACTTTAACATGGGCGTTGGTTCGTGTCATTCTGAAATCTAAATAACCAGTTATAGATGATTTAGTGCGGACATGTCAACTTGATTGGCCATTTAAAATGATCATTTTAAACTAATCATTGGTGCTCCTTGAGTAAAGGCTTATAAATGAAGCATAATGCATGGCATCACGCAGTTTGGGATACATTGGTTTACTTGGAGGCTTTTTCGTAGCCCTTTCAGACTCTATTGTTGTTACATTATACAAAATTGAGGTAGGTTAACGTGGACGTTGGATTCGTGTCATTCTGAACTCTAAATCAAAAGTTACATACGATTTACTGCAAATGTGTCAAGTTGTTCGTGAAGTTAAAATGATCATTCTAAACTAATTATTGGAGCATTTAAGTAAAGGCTTATAAATGAAACATATTGCATGGCATTACGCAGTTTGGGATACATTGGATTACTTTGAGGCTTTGTCGTAGCTATTTCAGTCTCAAATGTTGTCACAATATAGAAAATCCAGCTAGGTTAACGTTGACTTTGGATTCGTGTCATTCTGAACTCTAAATCCAAAGTTACAAACGATTTAGTGTGGATGTGTCAAGTTAGTCATCCAGTTAAAATGATAATTCTAAACTGATCATTGGTGCTCCTTGAGTAAAGGCTTATAAATGAAGCATAATGCATGACATCACACAGTTTGGGATACATTGGATTACTTGGAGGCTTTTCCATAGCTCTTTTTGTCTCAAATGAAAATTGACCTAGTTTAACGTGGACGTTGGATTCGTATCATTCTGAACTCAAAATCAACTATTACAGACAATTTTTGCGCACATGGCAAGTTGATCAGCTAGTTAAAATGATCATTCAAAACTGATCATTGGTGCTCCTTCATTAAAGGCTTATAAAAGATGCATAATGCATGACATCACGCAGTTTGGGATAGATTGATTACTTCGAGGCTTTGCCGTAGCTATTTCAGTCTTAAATTTTGTCAAAATATAGAAATTTGAGCTAGTTTAACGTGGGTTTTGGATTAGTGTCATTCTGAACTCTAAATAACCAGTTACAAATGATTTAGTGCAGACATGTCAAGTTGATCGGCCAGTTAAAATGATCATTCGAAACTAATCATTGGTGCTCCTTGAGTAATGGCTTTTAAATAAAGCATAATGCATGTCATCATGCAGCTTGGGATACATTTGATTTCAGAGAGTTTGTCATAGCTCTTTTAGTCTTAAATGTTGTCGCAATATAGAAAATTGGGCTAGTTTAACGTGGGCATTGGATTCATGTCATTCTGAACTCTAAGTCAAAAGTTTCGGATGATTTAGTACGGACATATGAAGTTGATCGGCAAGTTAAAGTGACCATTCTAAACTGATCATTGGTGCTCCTTGACTAAAGGCTTATAATTATAAATGAAGCATATTGCATGATATCATTTAGTTTGGGTTACATTGGATCATTTAAAGGCTTTGTCCTAGCTGTTTCGCTCTTAAATTGTATCACAATATAGAAAATTGAGCTAGCTTAACATGGACATTGGATTTATGTCATTCTGAACTCTAAGTCAAAAGTTTCGGACGATTTCGTGCGGACATGTCAAGTTGATCGGCCAGTTCAAATGACCATTCTAAACTGATCATTGGTGCTCCTTGAGTAAAAGCTTATAATTATAAATGAAGCATAATGCATGGCATCATGGAGTTTGGGTTACATTGGATTCTTTGGAGGCTTTGACGTAGCTATTTCGGTCTTAAATTTTGTAACAATATAGAAATCTGAGCTAGGTTAATGTGGGCATTGGATTCATGTTATTTTGAACTCTAAATGTACGGATAATTTAGTGCAGACACGTGAAGTTTATCGGCTAGTTAAATTGATCATTCTAAGCTGATCATTGGAGCTCATTGAGTAAAGGCTTACAAATGAAGCATAATGCATGGCATCACGCAGTTTGAGATAGATTGGATTACATGAAGAATTTTTCGTAGCTATCTCGTTCTTAAATTTTTTTCTAAATATAGAAAATTGAGCAAGCATAACATGGGCATTGGTTTTGTGTCATTTTGAACTCTGAATCAAAAGTTAAGGACATTTAATTCTGACATGTCAAATTGATAAGCTAGTTAAAATGATCATTCTAAACTGATCATTGGTGCTCATTCCGCAATGGTTTACAAATGAATCATAATGCATGGCATTATGCTGTTTGGGGTATATTAGATTACTCAGAGGTTTTGTCATAGCTATTTTGTTCTTAAATTTTGTAACAATATAATTATTGAGCTTGCTTAATGTGAGCTTGCTTATTGAGCTTGCTTAATGTGGTCTCAACTAGGTTCTAAGCGCACAAGATTCTTGAGAAAAAACTTGTAAGAAAATTCGATCTTTATTAATTAGCAAAAGGTTGTCGAACTACAATGCTGGAAGGAGCCTTATTAATATGATCGACAGCTTGACCTTCTAGGGTCCACTCAAATAAAGAAAATAAAAGTTTACAAAAGTGCACAAAAAGAAAAGATACAAAAGTGTATAACCGAAAAAGGACCTATTCCTAAAATGTTCTTGACTCAAATATGTAAAGAATCTAGATCATACCCTGCAAAACAGAAAGAGGCATATATTCGAATTGAAACTTACCTTACTTACCTCACGGCCAAGAAGTGGAAGGTGGCCGTCCTTGTGGAATGCACACGCCTTCCTCCTAGTCTTCGACTTGGAGTAGGGTTAAGAATCTTTGGGCACTGACCTCTCTTGCCACTAAAGCCCAAGTCTCTGAAGTCCCTTGCATTGTTTAGAAGCCTTTGGACTCTTCTTTGCACTTCTGGCCCATTGTCCTTAGTCGATCTTCCTCTAGGAGCTTGTCGACCCATAAGCTGAACTTGTGGAAGAGTGCTCTTCATCTGCTCCTTGTCATTGCTCTTGGTGGCACTATTGGTGTGGAGACTTCCTCTAGATGCATGTCCTGGTAGCTTATCTGGTCCGAGTTTCCTTGTGTAGAAGTTGAAGTTCTTGTGTACTCGGCTGGATTGGCTGTACCGGCTGGACTGTGCGAGGTACTGGCTGGAATGCCTTCAGGACCGGCCAAGTTGATCCCGGAGTCGGCGGCATCACCAAGGGGACCGGCGGTGTCATCCATGTCGCCACCAAGTGTGCCGGAAGTTTGGGCCTCTCCGCCGGCAATGCTGGTTGGTCTGGTCCTATTGGTCGAGTTTCCGGCGGTACTGCTTGGGCCGGCAGGCGTGCCAGATGGCCCGGCTGTCTCGGGCATGCTTCCTGGTCGGCCAGTCTGGTCTCCTGACTGGACATACGACCTGATGTCCTCATCACAAACGCTTCAAGTACTTTCATGAGACTCATGAACGACGTCCTAAGAGCATTTATCTGTAAGTTTGTAGTAATTTATTTTGATGACATTCTAATCTATAGCTCTATTCTGGAAGATCACTTACGACATCTTGAGCAGGTACTTGAAACGCTTAAGGCTGAAAACCTTTATGCTAACCTTAAGAAATGTACTTTCTGCAGTGATCAAGTTGTATTCCTTGGATTTGTTGTAAGTTCTCAGGGCTTAAAGGTCGATGAAGAAAAGATCAAAGCAATTCATGATTGGCCAACCCCAACAACAATCGGACATGTGAGGAGTTCCCATGGATTGGCTAGTTTCTATAGAAGATTTGTCAAGGACTTTAGTACTCTTGCTGCACCCCTCAGTTCAGTAATTAAGAAGAATGTGGAATTCGAATGGGGACCAGCACAAGAGAGGGCATTCAACAAGCTGAAAGATAGTCTCACACATGCGCCTGTTTTGGGAGGAAAACCAGTGGCTTACTTCAGTGAGAAACTTAGTGGAGCTTCACTTGACTATCCCACATATGATAAAGAGCTCTATGCTTTGGTAAGGTCTCTTGAAAATTGAGCTAGCTTAATGTGGGCACTGGATTCATGTCATTCTGAACTCTAAATCAAAACTTACAGATGGTTTAGTGCGGACATACGCATGTTTTGCTACTTCCTAACTTTGATAAAACCTTTGAAATTGAATGTGATGCTTCTGGAACAGGTATAGGAGCTGCCCTCATGCAAGGAGGAAAACCAGTTGCTTACTTCAGTGAGAAACTTTGTGGAGATTCACTTAAGTATCCACATATGATAAAGAGCTCTATGCTTTGGTAAGGTCTCTTGAAACTTGGCACCATTACCTACTGTCAAAGGAGTTTGTTATTCATACAAATCATGAGACGGTCAAGCACTTAAGAGGACAAACTAAGCTTAAGAAGAGGCATGCAAAGTGGCTTGAGTTTGTGGAGACTTTTCCCTATGTGATCAAATATAAGAAAGGTAAATATAACGTTGTGGCTGATGCTTTATCAAGGAGACATGCTCTCATCAGCCCAATGGAAACTAAGATTATGGGATTTGAACACATCAAGGTAATGTATGAGGCTGATCCAGAATTTCAAGAAATGTTTAAGGAGACCAAAGAGGCTGCATCTGCTATGTTTTATCAACATGATGGATTTTTGTTTAAGGAAAAGCGTCTTTGTATTCCTCAGGGATCAATGAGAGAACTATTGATTGGAGAAGCTCATGGAGGAGGAATCATGGGACATTTTGGCCAAGATAAGACTTTGAGTGTACTTATGGAACATTTCTACTGGCCACATCTAAAACGAGATGTTGAAAGATTCTGTGCTAAGTGCATCAATTGCTTGAAAGCAAAATCCAGGTCACACCCCTAAGGTTGTTATATGCCTTTGCCCATTCCTAACCTACATTGGGTAGATATCTGATGAGGGCATCAGATCGTCTGGCCGGCCAGGACAGCAGAATGGCCGACAAGAATGCTTGCCCGAGACAGCCGGGCCATTTGGCGCGTCTGCCGGTCCAAGCGGTACCGCCGGCCCTACGACCAGCCAGGCCGGACCGATCAACATTTTCGGCAGAGAGGCCCAAACCTCCTGCCCAACTGCCAGCGACGTGGATGACACCGCCGACCCAATTGGTGACGCCGCCGGCTCAGGAATCAATCTGGCCGGCTCCGATGATCTCTCTAGCTAGCTCCTCGCACAGTCCAGCTGATCCAGCCGATTGCACCACCATTTCCACATCTACACAAGGGGACTCAGATCAGCTAAGCTACCAGCTTCAAGGCATTAACCTGGATGAAGTCTCTACACCAGTGGTGCAACCAGGAGCCATGACAAGGAGCAGAATAAGGGCACTCTTCTACAAGTTCAGTTTTTGGGTAGACAAGCTCCTAGAAGATGATCGACAAGGAGCATTGGGCCAAGAGTACAAGGAAGAGTCCAAAGGCATCTCAACATTACAAAGGACTCCAGAGAGTTGGGATTTAGTGGCAAAAGAGGTCAGGGCCCAAGGATTCGTAACCCTACTCCAAGTCAAAGACTAAGAGCTACACGCATGCATGCCACAAGGTCAGCCACCATCCATTTCTTGGCCGATAGGTAAGAATAGTAAGTTTTCAATTATATGCTTGCCTTTTATGTTTTGCAGGGTAGGAATCAGAAGTTTTACATTTTTGAGTCAAGAACAAATTTAGGTAGCAGTCCTTTTTCGGTTATTTCCTTTTTGTAATTTTTCCATGTGCACTTTTGTAAGTTTTCCATTTTTCTTTTTGAGTCGACTCTAGAAGGTCAAGCTGCCGAGCATATTAATAAGGCTCCTTCAGCATTGTAGTTCGGCAACTTTTTGATATTAATAAAGATAGAACTTTCTTCCTACGAGTTTTCTCTTAAAAAACTTGAGCGCTTAGAACCCTAGTCGAGACAAGCCCTCCTAGCTTCTAAGTTATGATTTATCACGAGGTTCATCACCCCTCGTGTGTTTCACTTCACGTCTCCATCCAAAACCCACCAGTAAACCCCTATCCAGAAGCCTAAGGTCGAGTTTCTCACCTAATCTTTTCCAAGCAGCCCATGCGTGTTACGGCCTTGATTCAAGGCTTGTATCAATTTGGTATCAGAGCTCAAAGCTCCTAAAACCAGGTTGTTTCTATCCATTACTTAGTCTTATTTCCAGTTCGTGCATTAGTTCAAGTTTCATTCAAAAAATAAAAAAATAACATCTAAGTTGAAACCGAGTGCATCTAGCTCCTACGTGCATCACTAGGGTTTAGATACATCCTTTACATTGCAATTTCATTATTTCTTTTTGTTAAAAGCATATTACCATTCATCATTAAGTTAAATTAAAAAGCCAAAAAAAAAGAAAACTAACAAGAAAAATCGACCAAAAGAGAATCTAAGATCTTTCGCATTAATTGTTAGAAAAATTTCCACTTTTCTACTCTTTCCTTTTTCTCAAATTTTTCCTTTTTCTTCTATTTGCCTCTTTTACTATAAAAGAAAACTCTCCTAATAAATTTAGGAGCAAATTAACTTGTGTTTTTCTTCTTGTACCACACAATGGCTGAAGGAAACCAAGATGCAACCGAGGCCATGATGGCCATGTTCACCACCCTCCAAACACAATTCGCATCAATCAGCGAGAGGTTGGAGCGCGTGGAGAAGCCGATGAGATTCCAGGCCATAAGGAACGTGAGGGCTGACCAAGACCCTGCTGAAGGTCCTGATCACCCTAGGACACGGCCAGAACAGGAGAAGCCCCAACTGGATGGAGATGAAGACGCAGAGCCTCACGGCTATCACCCTAGGCCGAGAGGACCTCCACGACAACCAGAAGCAGAGGGCAATGGCTACGAGCCTTATGGTCATCACCAGAGACCAAGGATGCCCCGTAGACATCATGAGGATGGAGATGACTACGCCTACAATCGGGTAAACAGTCATGATGTTAAGCTAACACCTCCTAGTTTTGCAGGAAAAGTAGACCCCAAGGCCTATCTAGATTGGGAGAGGAGGATAGATCACATCATCGATCATTACAACCAACCAGGCCCTAGGAGAGTCTCCATGGTAGTAGCACAACTTCGTTTATTTGCATCAAGCTTTCGAGGGGCTCATTAATTATTTACACGAACTGTGACTCAACAGAGAATAAGAGCTTTAGTTTTGGCTCATCGGGATAGGGGTAAAAGAAAAAGAGATTTTCGCTGTTTATGGATCACTCGAATAAATGCCGTAATTCACGAAACGGAGGTATTCTATAGTTATAACCAATTCATACACAATCTGTAACGAAACAATTACTTCTTAACCGGAAAATACTTGCACAAATAGTTCTATTAAATAGGAATTGTCTTTATACAATTGCGAATGAGATAAAAATCTAAGGGGATTGGAAGAAATCCACTAAAATATTTGAAATAGAGTTCTACGGAGAATGAGCTCGGGGAAGGTAGAGTAGAAAGTAGTATTATAAAAAACGTCGTCAAAATAAAACGTGGGTATATAGTCGCTAAAAAAGGTTGTATTCGAAATCGTAATGATCATTCTAAACTGATCATTAGTGCTCCTTGAGTAAAGGCTGATAAATGAATAGTAATGCATGGCTTCGCGTAGTTTGGGATACATTGGATTACTTGTAGGCTTTTTCATAGCTCTATCAATCTCAAACGTTGTCACAATATGGAATATTGAGCCAGCTTGACGTGCGCGTTGAACTCATGTCATTTTGATCGCTAAATAAAAAGTTAAAGACGATTTAGTGCGGACATGTCAAGTTGATCAGCTAGTTAAAATGATCATTCTAAACTGATCATCGGTGCTACTTGAGTAAAGGCTAATAAATGAAGCATAATGCATGGTATCACAGAATTTGGGATATATTGAATTACTTTGAGGCTTTTTCGTAGCTATTTCGGTCTTAAACTTTGTCACAATATAGAAAATTGAACTAGCTTAACATGGGTGTTGGATTCGTGTCATTATGAAATCTAAATCAAACATTCCAAACGATTTGTGCGGACATGTCAATTTGATCGGCCAATTAAAATGATCATTCTAAACTGATGATTGGTGCTCCTAGAGTAAAGGCTTAAAATGAAGAATAATGCATGACATCACGCAGTTTGGGATACATTGGATTACTTGGAGGCTTTATCATAGCTCTTTAAGTCTCAAATGTTTTCACAATATGGAAAATTGAGCTATATCAACATGGCATTGGATTCGTGTCATTCTTAACTCTAAATCAAAAGCTACAAACGATTTAGTGCAGACATGTCAAGTTGGTTGGCCAGTTAATATGAACATTCTAAATAGATCATTGGTGATCCTTGAGTAAAGGCTAATAAATGAAGGATAATGCATGTCATCACGACGTTTGGGATACATTGAATTATTTGGAGGCTTTGTTGTAGCTCTTTCAGTCTTAAATGTTGTCACAATACGGAAAATTGAGCTACCTTAATGTGGGCGTTGGATTCATGTCATTTTTAGCTCCAAATCAACAGTTAAATATGATTTAGTGCGTACATGTAAAGTTCATAAGCTAGTTAAAATGATCATTCTAAACTGATCATTGGTGCTCATTGAGCAAGTGTTTATAAATGAAGCAAAATGCATAACACCACACAGTTTGGGATATATTGGATTACTTGGATTATTTGTCGTAGTTATTTTGATTTTAAATTTCGTCACAATATAGAAAATTGATCTAGCTTAGCGTGGGTGTTGGATTAGTGTCATTGTTTAACTCTTAATCAAAAGTCACGGATGACTTAGTGCATTCAAGTCAAGTTGATCCTGCAGTTAAAATGATTGTACTAAACTGATCATTGGTTCTAATTGTGTAAAAGCTTGTAAATGAAGCCTAATTCATGGCATCATGCAGTTTGGGATACATTGGAATACTTGGACGCTTTTTCGTTGCTCTTGACATGCGTGTTGGACTCATGTCATTTTGAGCTCTAAATCAAAAGTTAAAGATGATTTAGTGCGGACATGTCAAGTTGATCAGCTAGTTAAAATGATCATTTTAAACTGATATTTGGTGCTCCTTGAGTAAAGGCTAATAAATGAAGAATAATGCATGGAATCACGTCGTTTGGGATAGATTGGATTACTTGGATGCTTTTTCATAGCTAATTCGGTCTTAAAATTTTGTCACAGTATAGAAAAATGAAGTAGCTTAACATGGGCGTTGGATTCGTGTCATTTTCAACTCTAAATCAAAAGTTACGGATGATTTACTTCCTGCATGTCAAGTTGATCGGCCAGTTAAAATGATCATTCTAAACTGATCATTAGTGCTCCTCGACTAAAAGCTTATAAATGAAGCATAATGCAAGGCATCATGGAGTTTGGGATAGATGGAATTACGTGGAGGCTTTGTCATAGCTATTTCGGTCTTAAATTTTTGTCACAATATAGAAAATTGAACTAGCTTAACGTGCGTGTTGGATTCGTGTCATTTTGAACTCTAAATCAAAAGTTCCAGACGATTTGTGCGGAAATGTAAGGTTGATCAGCTAGTTAAAATGATCATTCTAAACTGGTCATTGGTGCTCTTTGAGTAAAGGCTTATAAATGAAGAATAATGCATGGCATCACACAGTTTGGGATACATTGGATTACTTGGAGACTTTGTCATAGCTCTTTAAGTCTCAAATGTTTTTACAATATTGAAAAATGAGCTAGGTTAACATGGCGTTGGATTCATGTCATTCTTAACTCTAAATCAAAAGCAACAAATGATTTAGTGTTGACATGTCAAGTTGATATGCCAGTTAAAATGATCATTCTCTGTAGATGATTAGTACTCTTGGAGTAAAGGCTTATAAATGAAGCATAATGGATGGCATCACACAGTTTGGGATACATTGGATTATTTGGAGGCCTTGTCGTAGCTCTTTGAGTCTCAAATGTTGTCACAATATGGAAAATTGAGCTACCTTAACGTGGGCTTTGGATGCATGTCATTTTGAGCTTTAAATCAAAAGTTAAAGACAATTTAGTGCGGACATGTCAAGTTGATCAGTTAGTTAAAATGATAATTCTAAACTGATCATTGGTGCTCATTGAGAAAGTGCGTATAAATGAAGTAGAATGCATAACACCACAGAGTTTGGGATAGATTGGATTACTTGGAGTATTTTTCGTTCATATTTTGATCATAAATTTTATCACAATATAAAAAATTGAGCTAGCTTAACGTGGGTGTTGGATACGTGTCATTTTGAACTCTAAATCAAAAGTTAAAGATGACTAAGTCAAGTTGATCAGCCAGTTAAAATGATCATTATGAACGTGGGCTTTGATTCGTGTAATTCTAAACTATAAATCAAAAGTTACAAACAATTTAGTGCATAAATGTCAAGTTGATCGGACACTTAATACAATCGTTCTAAACTGATGATTGGTGCTCCTGAGTAAAGGTTTATAAATAAAGCCTAATGCATGACATCACGTAGTTTGTGATACATTGGACTACTTGGAGGCTTTTTCGTAGCTCTTTTGGTCTCATATGTTTTCACAATATGGAAAATTGAGATAGCTTGACATGAGGGTTGGACTCATGTAATTTTGAGCTCGAAATCAAAAGTAAAAGACTATTTAGTTCGGACATGTCAAGTTGATCATATAATTTAGGTTTCAAGGCATTAATTGTGACTACTTTGTGATAAAAGCCTCGATTCAAGGCTTGGATGCGCGTGGGCTGTTTGGAGAAGGTTATGTGAGAAACTCGACCTGAGCCTTCTGGATAGGGGGTTTTTGGTTTGGTATTGGGTTAGGGGTGAAGTGAACCACACGAGGGGTGATGAACCTTGTGATAAATCACAAACTTAGAGCTAGGAGGGCTGGTCTCAACTAGGTTCTTAACGCACAAGTCTCTTTGAGAGAAAAACTTGTAGAAGAAAATTTTCACTTTATTAATATCAAAAAGGTTATCGAACTACAATGCTGGAAGGAGCCTTATTAATATGCTTGACAGCTTGACCTTCTAGGGTCGACTCAAAGAAAGAAAAGGAAAATTTACAAAAGTGCACAAATGGAAAACGTACAAAAGTGTATAACCGAAAAAGGACCTATTCCTAAAATGTCTTTGACTCAAAAATGCAAATATTCTAGATCCTACCCTGCAAAACAGAAGAGGCAAATATCCAATTTGAAAACTTACATTACTTACCTCACGGCCAAGAAATGGAAGGTGGCCACCCTTGTGGCATGCACGCGTCTTGCTCCTAGTCTTCGACTTGGAGTAGGGTTAGGAATCTTTGGGCGGTGAACTCTCTTGCCACTAAAGCCCAAGTGTCCAAAGTCCCTTGCATTGTTGAGAAGCCTTTGGACTCCTCTTTGCACTTCTCGCCCACTGTCTTTTGTCGATCATCCTCTAGGAGCTTGTCGACCCATAAGCTGAATTTGTGGAAGAGTGCTCTTGATCTCCTCCTTGTCATGGCTCCTGGTGGCACCACTGGTGTTGAGACTTCCTCTAGATGCATGTCCTGAAGCTAGTAGCTTATCTGGTCCGAGTCTCCTTGTGTAGAAGTTGAAATGGTCGTACACTCGGCTGGATCGGCTGTACCGGCTGGACTGTGCGAGGTACTGGCCAGAATGCCTTCTGGACCAGCCGAGTTGATCCCGGAGTCGGCGGCGTTACCAATGGGACCAGCGGTGTCATCCACGTCACCACCAGTTGGGCCAGAGATTTGGGCCTCTCCGACGGCAATGCTGATCGGTCCGGTCCTGTTGGCGAGGGTCCGGGTACCGCTTGGGCCGGCAGACGTGCCAAATGGCCCGGCTGTCTCGGGCAAGCTTCCTGGTCGGCCAGTCTGGTCTCCTGGCTGGCCATACGACCTGATTTCCCCATCATCCCCTCCCTCTTCAGTAGGTTTTGACCTCAAAACTGGTTCATCTGCATGGAAAGAAGCTAAGTCAGTTACGTTGAACGTGTTGGACACATTAAACTCACCTGGGAGCTCGATCCGGTAGGCGTTGTTGTTGATCCTCTCCAGCACTCTGAATGGTCCATCTCCTCTTGGTGCTAGCTTGGAACTCCTTAGGTTGGGGAACCTGTCCTGCCGTAGGTGTAGCCACACCCAATCGCCTGGTTGAAAGATCACCTCCTTTCTTCCCTTGTTAGCATGAGTTACGTACTGCCCGGTCCTCTTCTCCAAGTTCGCTGCTGCCTTCTGGTGTAACTTCCTTATGAACTCTGCCTTGGATGCTCCGTTGAGGTTGGTCATCTCTGCTGGTGGCAGTGGTGTTTGCTCCAATGGGGTGAGAGGGTTGAAGCCGTATACTACTTCAAATGGTGTCTTCTTGGTTGCTGAGTGCACGGCTCGGTAGTAAACGAACTCTATGAATGGCAGGCACTCCACCAAAGTCTTGAGGTTCTTCCCTAGTGTAGTACTGAGAAGAGTTGATAGTGTCCGGTTGACAACTTCAGTTTGGCAATCGGTTTGAGGATGGCAAGTGGCAGAGAAGAGTAGCTTCGTGCCTAGCTTCCTCCAAAGGGTCCTCCAGAAATGGTCGAGGAACTTGGTGTCACTGTCTGACACGATGGTCCTTGGCACTCCATGAAGCCGTACTATCTCCTTGAAAAACAGCTCGGCTGTTTGCGTGGCATCATTGACATTGGCACACGGAATGAAGTGTGCCATCTTGGAGAATCTGTCCACCACTACAAAGATTGTATCCTTGTGATTGATTTTGGGCAGACCTAGAACAAAGTCCATTGAGATGTCCACCCATGGATGTCTAGGTATGGGCAGTGGGAGATACAACCCGTGAGGGTGCACTCGGGACTTCGCCTTTTTGCAAGTGATTCACCTTGCACAATGGACTTCTACTGACCTTTTTATGTGTGGCCAGTAGAAGTGCTCCTTGACCACTGCTAGGGTCTTGTCGACACCAAAGTGGCCCATGAGTCCTCCTCCATGAGCTTCTCGGATGATAAGCTCTCGTAATGATCCTTGTGACATGCACACAGCCTTCTCTCTCAGAACAAGAATCTCTCATGGATGTAAAACTTGCCATGACTCCCTGTGCCACACTCCTTGTAGCTCTCAGCAAAGTCAGGATCATCCTTGTATAGGTCCTTGATGTGCTCGAATCCTAGGACCTTTGCCTCCATGGTGGATATCAAGGCAAACCTGCTTGATTGTGCATCGGCTACCACATTGTCTTTGCCCTTCTTGTACTTGATGACGTACGGGAAGGTCTCTATGAACTCCATCCACCTGGCATGTCTAATCTTGAGATTGGTTTGCCCTCTGAGGTGTTTGAGAGTCTCGTGATCATTGTGGATCACAAACTCCTTGGACAGCAAGTAATGCTGCCAAGTCTCCAATGCTCGGACAAAGGCATAAAGCTCCTTGTCGTAAGTGGGGTAGTTCAGTGAGGCACCACCTAGCTTCTCACTGAAGTATGCCACTGGCCTCCTATGCCTATTCCAGAGGCATCACACTCCACTTCAAACATCTTGTTGAAGTCGGGCAGGACTAGCACTAGTGCATGTGTAAGGCTGTCCTTCAAGACCTGGAATGCCTTCTCCTGAGCTTCTCCCCAGCTGAATCCCACGTTCTTCTTCACTACTGCCGTCAATGGTGAGGCAATACTGCTGAAGTTGGGCACGAATCTCTTGTAGAAGCTGGCCAGTCCGTGGAAGCTCCTCACTTGGCTGATGTTGCTTGGTGTTGGCTATTCTTGTATGGCTTGAATCTTCTCTTCATCAACCTGTAGGCCCTGTGAATTACAACAAAACCTAATAAGACAAGTTTATCAGTACAAAAGATGCACTTCTTGAGATTGGCATAAAGCTCTTCTTGTCGAAGGGTTTTAAGCACCAACTCAAGATGCGTGAGGTGATCCCTTAAGCACTTACTATAAACTAAAATGTCATCAAAATAAACTACAACGAACTTACTGATGTACGCCCTAAGAACTAGGTTCATAAGGCGCATGAAGGTTCTTGGGGCATTAGTCAAGCCGAATGGCATGACTGTCCACTCGTAGAGCCCTTGCTTTGTCTTGAAAGCAGTCTTCCATTCATCACCTTCCTTCATCCTGACCTGGTGGTATCCACTCTTAAGGTCTATCTTGGAGAAGACCGTGGCTCCACTCAGCTCAGCTAGCATGTCATCCAGCCGTGGTATCGGATGCCAGTACTTGACTGTGATGTTGTTGATTGCTCGGCAGTCCACGCACATTCGCCAAGTCCCATCCTTCTTGGGCACTAGTAGCACTGGTATGGCACATGTACTGAGGCACTCTCGAACATAGCCTTTCCCCAGGAGCTCCTTGACTTGCTTCTCAAGCTGCTTAGACTCCTCTGGACTCATCCGGTAGGTTGGCCGGTTGGGCAGGGCTGCTCCGGGCACTAGGTCGATCTGGTGCTCTATGCCACGTAAGGGAGGCAAGCCTGCTGGTATCTCCTCTGGGAACACATCCTGGAACTTGTTGAGGAGAGTTGCTACTTCAGGAGGTAGCTCAACCGGTTCCTGATCTATACTCAAAATTTCTTTGAAGACCATAAGTAACATTAAATCCTTCAAGGCTAAAGCTCTCCGGACATGGCTTGGTTGAATAAGAAAATTAGACTTGATAAGTTTCTTTTCCTTACTCATTTGGAGTTGTAGCTCGTGTACTTGGGCAGGTGTAAGGGCAGCCAAGCTGACCTTTCTTTTGTCAAGCACAAAAGTTTAGAGATTGGTTCGGCCATCATGCCTGGTCTCTTTGTCAAACTGCCATGGCCTTCCTAGCAGAAGATGGCCAGCTTGCATGGGCACCACGTCGCACACGACTTGGTCTTGGTACTTACCCACACGGAATGGCACAGTGACTTGCTCATGGATCTTGAGCTCCACTTTGTCATCGAGCCATCTCAATCTATATGGTCGAGGGTGCCTTGTCTTCTCTAGACCTAGCTTATCAACCATGTACGCACTAGCAACATTAGTGCAAGAACCACCATCTATGATGAGGTTACATACCTTGCCCTTGATGGTGCACCGGCTGTGGAAGATGTTTTCCCTCTGGATGGTCTCTGAGGGATCCATCATTGCACTGAGAATGTGTCTAGTGACCAGCACTTCCCCCACATCAGGGTACTCAATGTCACCGTATTCTCCTTCTGGTTCGTAGTCTTCTTCATCTTGGGATTCATACTCTCCAGCTTCCGTAATCAGCATTACCCGGTTGTTTGGGCACTCCCTTGAGATCTGTCCGCGACCCCTACACTTGAAATAAGTAATGTCACGTGATCTCTGAGGGTTAGAGGACTTACCAGGCTCTCTCTGGTCACGGGTTGGCTCAGGAGGCTTGCTCTTGAACCGTGACTCGATCTCTATGCCTTTGCCTTTGTCTACGGGCTTGGGAATGTTGCTTGGTGCCCAAGGCGTCTTAGGCTTGCTGCGGATGTCTTGGCTCTTACGTTTGATGTGGTTCTCAGCCTGGATAGATAGGTGGAACAAGTCCTTGAAGTCATTGTAGATTTGCCTTTCCACCTTGCGGCTGATTCTTTCTTGGAGTCCATCCAAGAATTGTGCCATCAAAGCTTCCTCATCGTCATTGAGTTCCAGCATGTTCCTTAGACTCTCAAACTCTTCATAGTACTCCTCTACTGATCTGGTACCCTGCTTAAGAGTATGAAAACGTCGTTGCAAATCTCTATGAAAATAAGGTGGAACAAACATTTGTCTCATGAGGTCTTTCATGTCGACCCAGGAGTCCACGGGCCTCAATCTTTTCCTCCTTCGGTCAGACACCTCACGATCCCACCAGATGAGGGCATTTTCCGTGAGTTTTTCTACTGCCATGGAGACTCACCTAGGGCCTGGTTTGTTGTAGTGATCGAAGATGTGATCCATCCTTCTCTCCCAATCTAGGTAGGCCTCGGGTCTACTTTTCCTGCAAAACTCGGAGGTGTTAGCTTAACATCAGGATGAGTTACCCGGTGGTAGGCACGTTCATCTCCATCCTCATGATGTCTAGGAGGCATCCTTGGTCTCTGGTGATGTCCATATGGCTCGAAGCCATCACCTTCTGCCTCTGGTTGCCGTGCAGGTCCTCTCGGCCTATGGTGATAGTTATGAGGTTGTGCGTCCTCATCTCCATCTAGCTGGGGCTCCTCCTGTTCATGCCATGTCCTAAGGTGCTCAGGACCCTCAGCACGGTCTTGCTCAGCTCTCACGTGCCTTATGGCCTGGAAACTCACAGGCCTCTCCATGCGGTCCAACCTCTCACCTATTGATGCGAGTTGCGTTTGGAGGGTGGTGAACATGGCCATCACGGCTTCGGTTGCATCTCTATTCTCTTCTGCCATTGTGCTACAAGAAAGAAACACAAGTTATTTTGCTCCTAAGTGGATTGGGAGGGTTTTCTTTTATAGGGGAATTCGAATTTGCAAAAAGGAAAAAGTTGAGAAAAAGGAAAAACCTGAAAAAAGGAAAGTTTAGAAAAATGGAAACTTCTTACAACTTGTGCTAGCTGTCCAATTCGAATTCTTTTGGTATTTTTCCTCTTTTCTTTTTCTTTCTTTTTTAATTTCACTTAAAAATAATGGAAATATGATTTGAACAAAAAGGAAAACGTGAATGGCAATGCAAAAGTGAATCTAAGCCCTAGTGATACACGTAGAAGCTAGATGCACTTGGTTTGAAGTTTAGTGTTATTTTTTTTTCTTGACTGCGACTTAAACTAATGCAAGAACAAGAAACAAAACTAACTAAAGGATAGAAACAACTTGGTTTAGGAGCTTTAAGCTCTGATACCAAAATGATACAAGCCTCCATTCAAAGCTTGGATGCGCGTGGGCTGTTTGGAGAAGGTTAGGTGAGAAACTAGACCTGAGACTTCTGGATAGGGGGTTTTTGTTTTGGTATTGGGTGAGGGGTGAACTGAACCACACGAGGAGTGATGAACCTCATGATAAATCACAAACTTAGAGCTAGGAGGGCTGGTCTCAACTAGGTTCTAAGCGCAAGTCTCTTTGAGAGAAAAACTTGTAGAAGAAAATTTGCACTTTATTAATATCAAAAAGATTGTCGAACTACAATGCTCGAAGGAGCCTTATTAATATGCTCGACAGCTTGACCTTCTAGGGTCGACTCAAAGAAAGAAAAGGAAAATTTACAAAAGTGCACAAATAGAAAACGTACAAAAGTGAATAACCGAAAAAGGACCTATTCCTATAATGTCTTTGACTCCTCTTTGCACTTCTCGCCCACTGTCCTTTTTCGATCATCCTCTAGGAGCTTGTCGACCCATAAGCTGTATTTGTGGAAGAGTGCTCTTGATCTGCTCCTTGTCATGGCTCCTGGTGGCACCACTGGTGTTGAGACTTCCTCTAGATGCATGTCCTGAAACTGGTAGCTTATCTGGTCCGAGTCTCCTTGTGTAGAAGTTAAAATGCTCGTGTACTCGGCTGGATCGGCTGTACCGGCTGGACTGTGCGAGGTACTGGCCGGAATGCCTTCTAGACCGTCCAAGCTGATCCCGGAGTCGGTGGCGTCACCAATGGGACCGGCGGTGTCATCCCCGTCGCCACCATTTGGGCCTGAGATTTGGGCCTCTCCGCCGGCAATGCTGATCGGTCCGGTCCAGTTGGTCGAGGGTCCGGCGGTACCGCTTGCGCCGGCAGACGTGCCAGATGGCCTGGCTGTCTCGGGCAAGCTTCTTGGTCGGCCAGTCTGGTCTCCTGGCCGGCCATACGACCTGATGTCCCCATCACTTTGCCACCACATTGTCACTACAACGGGAATTTGGTGGAAAATTGGTCACAAAAATAATCCGCGGTCGCAAATCAGTTGCACATTTGCGACCAATTTGCGACCATGGATTCAAAATTTCTACTATAGTTGCAAATTGGTCACAAAATAGCGACCAGTTTGCGACTGAATAGGATAAATTTACATTTTGCCTATGTACTTTTCACATTTACAACTTATTTTTGAATTTATTGGTAAGTACTAACCATTATAGCTGGCCAAATATAAACAAAATTATATTTGTGTTGAAGTAAATGTTAGAAACATTTGAACTGTATATAAGAGGTATAAGGTTAAGGGAATGTATTAAGTGTTTTAGTGAAATATTATGTAAATTTATTAAATTTGGTAAATGTTGTTCTTCACTTAGTAATTGAAGTTTCTACAACTCCTTATGATGTTATCAATCTTATGTAATTCATGGTATTCAACAAAATCGTATAATTTAGGGCTTAAGGTATTAATTGTGACTACTTTGCCATCACATTGCCACTACATTGGAAATGTGGTAGCAAATTGTTCACAAAAATAATCCGTGGTCGCAAATTAGTCGTAATATGCGATTGATTTGCGGCCGTATATGAAAAAATAGAATAAATTCAATAAAATTGCGACTGATTTGGTACCACCGTGTAAATGGTGGGAGATGAAAATTATCCAAAATTTTCAACACCCATTGAATGCACAGGTGGATGCAAATCAGTCACAAATTTACGACTGATTTTCGACCATGGTTTATTTTATTGAATTTAAATACGTGGTCACAAATCAGTCGCAAAATTGCGACTGATTTGCGACCACCTATGCATTCGGTAGGAACCTAAAATTCTCAAAATTTTCGATTTCCACCAAATTAACGTGGTGGGAACCAGAATTTCTCGAAAATTTTGATTCCCACCAAATTAACTTAGTGGGAACCAAAAATTCTTGAAATTTTTGATTCCCACCAAATTAACTTTGTGGGAGTTGAAAATTTTCGAGAATCTTCGATTCCCACCAAATTATTTGTAACTGATTTGCGACCACATATTTAATTTTGCATTTTGCAACTAATTTGCTACCACATGTGTGGTTGCAAAAAAAATCTATAAATGCGTGACTCTTTTCCCTCATTCTCACACTTCAAACAATCCTAACCTTCTAAATCCTCTAAAAAAACACTTCATCCAAATTCTAACACTTCAAACACTTCAAACCCAATGGCAAGTAGCGGTACGTTGATGAGAGATTGTGGAAGATGACAAATCCCGCTGTCTTCCGACCGTGGTAACTCTTCAGCCTCCTCGAACCCCTCACCCATTGCTTTTAAAGCGGTATCCCGCCTACAACCTCAGTACACCTTCACTCCTCACGCGGTTCCTGAAACCGAAACATCTAATCGGTTTCATGAATCGGATGAGCATGAAAAGGAAGAGATTCCGCCTTCTGAAACAGAAATGGGAGAACAAACTATCACCTTAGATAGTTTGTTACAAACCCCGGGGCCTCACAGTGCTGTCTCAGTGCCATCACCAAACACGACTTGGTAAAAATTATAAAATTATTTCTTTTAGATTTATTTAAATAAAATTAATTATTTAAAATTTATTATAGTTTATTTGAAATTTAAAAACTTTAATATATTAAAATATTAGGTTTGACCGGGTCAAAAGGGTAATAACCCGTCAAATTTTGAAAATTTCAAAAAACAAAGGTTGACGGTTGTACCAGCTGAACAACAAGAAAAATACTTCATCGAATTTGTGGTAAGTATATTTTTTTAAAAAAATTTCTTTAATAAAATTTAATAATTAATAAAGTTAATATATTTTAAATTTGCAAGCAATCGTTCACCTGTGATCCTGTGATCACCTTGGGGATACAGAAGGAGTTTGACTCTGTCAGATGTTCCGATGCCAAGGTTTGGCTTCACCAATGTAAACCAAAAGTTTGAGACACAATGACTCCGTTAGTGTAAGACGGATGAAAGAGATGGTGAGCAGAGTTCATACAACTGGCAAACATCCAAGGTGGATTTCCCTTAGTCTGTACAAAACAATAAAGAACTATTGAGAAATAGAAAGGTCTAATGAGAGGAGTAGAAAGGTCTAATGGGAGGAGTAGTAAGTCATCCAATAACTGCAACTACTCTCGGGATGGTCTTGGTCCGCACAAGCATTTGTCGGGTCAAAAATCCTATATCCTGATCTAACAGGAAATGGTAAGTACTCTAAAAATCCTATATCCAGATCTACCACACTCCTTGTAGCTCTCAGCAAAGTCAAGATCATCCTTGTATAGGTCCTTGATGTGCTCGAATCCTAGGACCTTTGCCTCCATGGTGGATATCAAGGCAAACCTCCTTGATAGTGCATCAGCTACTACATTTTCTTTGCCCTTCTTGTACTTGTATTTGTTATTTATTAATAATTTATTTTAAAATTAGGAAAAATAATTTGGTATGACCGGTCTCAATTGGTGAGCTATTTATAAAGACTCACGCTCATATGTTGATTTGAAAGCTAAACAAATCGGTGAAACACGAACAAAACATCCAAGAAAAGATGGTGATCGTGGAGGTTGATACAATTGAAACGTCTGATGGTACTTTCCGTCGAATTGAGCTGACCTAAGATGATAAGAATGAGATCTTCATACAGGTAAAAAAAATTTTTAAATTTTTTTAAATTTACACTAAATTGAATATACTTATTATTTTATACTAATTGTTTTATTATTTCTTTGTAGTCCTGCGTTGCGGATGATAGAGGCCGTATTTACTGACTCGATAGCCTGAACCGCATTTATGGGTCGGATAGGCGTAGTGGCTTCCAATCCACTACCTCCGACTATGTTGCGCTTCAGGATCAACCCTTCAAGATCCACTACCTCTAACAAATCTAAGAACAAATCGCACGTAATATGCGTCTTGAAGAACAAAATGCACAGATGATGGAAGCGAATCGGAGGATGCAGGAAGTACAAAAGGAAAACCAAAAAACAATTAACAGCTCAGAGATCTTCGTCGGGAATTTCTAACGGACGGATCACGCTTTTGCATCTTTTATGCGGGATAACAATGCCGCACGTGAATCGTCAAACGTTGCACCAGTATTTTTGTCATTCGATTTTCAATTTACGCCTCTGGATAATTAGATTTTTTTCAATTTTTTGTAATTTGGATTTTTTTAATTAAATTTATTATTTGTTTTATAATTTCTTTATATTTTATAAAATAATTGATTAATAGAAATTATTTCTTATTTTATTATAATAATATATTATTACAAAAAATTATTTATATAAAATATTTTAAAAATAATATTTGAAATTATATTTATTATTAATTAATAATAATTATTATTTTAAATAATTATTTAAAAATATTTTGAAATAAAAATTTAAAACTAATATTTTATTTCAAAATAATAATTTTTAATTTTAACTTCAAAATATTCTAATTAATTATTATTTTTTAAAAACTAATTCGGGTGTATTCGCAAATTAGTCGCAAATCAGTCCCAAATATGTGACCAATTTGCAACCACATCTATTTTTTTTCCAAAAATTAATATGTAATCACAATTAAATCACAAATATTTGGGACTGATTTGCGACTACGGATACAAAGTAGTCGCAAATCAGTCACAAACATTTGGGACTGATTTGCGACCACAGTGAAAAACGTGGTCGCAAATCAGTCACAAAATTTTGTGACCGATTTGCGACTACCGTTTTTGCAACCATCGATGTAGTGGCAAAGTAGTCACAAAATTTGTTACTACAAACCAGTGGCAAAGTAGTCGCAAATATTGGGAGCAATATTTGGTCGCAAATCAGTCGCAAAATGTACAACTATAATTGTGGTCGCAAATCAGTCGCTATAGTGCGACTAATTTGCGACCATAAAAATTTTCGACGAAGATTTTGCGACCACATATGTAAACTTTGTCTTGATTTCTTGTAGTGTAAACTTTGTCACAATATAGAAAATTGAACTAGCTTAATGTGGGTGTTGGATTTCTTTCATTTTGAACTCTAAATCAAAAGCTCCATACGATTTGTGCGGACATGTCAAGTTGATCCACCAGTCAAAATAATCATTTTAAACTGATTATTGGTGCTTTTTTGAGTAAAGGCTTATAAATGAAGAATAATGCATGGCATCACGCAGTGTAGGATACATTGTATTGCTTGGAAGCTATGTCGTAGCTCTTTAAGTCTCAAATATTTTCACAATATGGAAAATAGAGCAAGCTTAACATGGCGTTGGATTCGTGTCATTCTTAACTCTACATCAAAAGTTACAAATGATTTAGTGCGGACATGTCAAGTTGATTTGCCAGTTAAAATGATCATTCTAAATAGACAAATGGTGGTCCTTGAGTAAAGGCTTATAAATGAAGCATACTGCAGGGCATCACGTAGTTTTGGATACATTGGATTAGTTGGAGGCTTTGTCGTAGCTCTTTCAGTCTCAAAAGTTGTCAGAGTATGGAAAATTGAGCTAGCTTAACGTGGGCTTTGGGTTCATGCCATTTTGAGCTCTCAATAAAAAATTAGAGAAGATTTAGTGCAGACATGTCAAGTTGATCGGCACGTTAGAATGATCATTCTTAACTGATTATTGGTGCTACTTGAGTAAAGGCTTATAAATAAAGTATAAAGAATGGGATCATGCAGTTTGGGATACGTTGGATTACTTAGAGGTTTTATAGTAGCTCTTTCAGTCTCAAATGTTGTCAGAATATGGAAAATTGAACTAGCTTAACGTGGGTGTTGGACTCATATCTTTCTGAGCTCTAAATCAAAAGTAAAAGACAATTGAGTGCGGAAATGTAAGGTCATCAGCTACTTAAAATGATCATTCAGCTCCTTGAGTAAAGGCTTATAAATGAAGCATAAGGCGTGGCATCACACAGTTTGGGATACATTGGATTACTTGGAGGCTTTCGTAGCTCTTTTGGTCTCTAATGATGTCACAATATAAATGAAGCATAAGGCGTTGCATCACACAAACTAGGATATATTAGAATACTTGGAGGCTTTGTCGTAACTCTTTCAGTCTTAAATATTGTCAGAATATGGAAAATTGAGCTAGCTTAACGTGGGCGGTTGGTTCATGTCATTTTGAGCTCTACATGAAAAGTTAAATAGGATTTAGTGCGGACACGTCAAGATGATCAGCTAGTTAAACTGATCATTCTAAACCGATCATTGGTGCTCACTGAATAAAGGATTATTAATGAAGCATAATGTATGGAATCACGCAATTTGGGATACATTGGATTACTTGGAAGCTTTTTTTAGCTCTTTCAGCCTCAAATATTGTTACAATATAGCAAATTCAGCTAGCTTAGCATGACGTTGGATTCGTGTCATTCCGAACTCTAAATCAAAAGTTATGAATGATTTAGTGCGGACATGCCAAAGTTATCAGCCTGTTAAAATGATCATTCTGAACTGATCATTGTTGCTCCTTGAGTAATGGCTTATAAATGACGCATAATGCATGGCATCACGCAATTTGGAATACATTGGATTACTTGGAGGCTTTTTTCATAGCTCTTTTAGTCTCAAATGTTTTTACAATATGGAAAATTGAGTTCGATTAACGTGCGCGTTGTACTCATATCATTTTGAGTTCGAAATCAAAAGTTAAAGACAATTTAGTGCGGACATGTCAAGTTGATCAGTTAGTTAAAATGATCTTCTAAACAGATCATTAGTGCTCCTTGAGTAAAGGCTTATAAATGCATGGCATCACGTTGTTTAGGATAGATTGGATTACTTGGAGGCTTTTTCGTAGCTATTTCGGTCTTAAGTCACAATGAAAATTGAACTAGCTTAACGTGGTGTTGGATTCTTGTAAATTTTAACTCTAAATCAAAAGTTACGGACAATTTAGTGCGGACATGTCAAGTTGATCGGTCAGTCAAAATGATAATTCTAAGTTGATCATTGGTGCTCCTTGAGTAAAGGCTTATAAATGAAACAAAATGTTTGGCATCACGCAGTTTGGAATACATTGGATTACTTAGAGGCTTTGTCATAGCTCTTTCATTCCGAAATGTTGTCACAATATAGAAAATTGAGCTAGCTTAACGTGGGTGTTGGATTTTGGTCATTCTAAACTCTAAATCAAAAGTTATGTGCGATTTAGCGCGGACATGTCCAGTTGATCAGCTAGTTAAAATGATCATTCTAGAGTGATCATTGGTGCGACTTAAAAAGGCTTATAGATGAAGCATAATGCATGGCATCACGCAGTTTGTGATAGATTGGATTACTTGGAGGCTTTGTGGTATCTCTTTCAGTCTCAAATGTTGTCACAATTGGGAAAATTGTGATAGCTTAACGTGGTGTTGGATTCATGTCATTATGAACTCTAAATCAAAAGGTACAGATATTTATTGCGGACATGTCAAGTTGAATGGCCAGTTAAATGATTATTCTAAACTGATCATTGGTGTTCCTTGAGTAAAGCCTTATAAATGAAGCATAATGCATGGCATCACGCAATTTGAGATACCATGGCTTACTTGGAGGATTTTTCGTAGCTCTTTCAATCTCAAATGTTGTCACAATATGAAAAATTGAGCTAGCTTAACGTGGACGTAGGACTCATGTCGTTTTGAGTTCTAAATGTAAGTTGATCAGTTAGTTGAAACAATCATTCAGAACTGATTACTGGTGCTCCTTGAGTAAAGGCTAATAAATAAAGCATAATGCATGGCATCATGCAGTTTGGGATAGATTGGATTACTTGGAGACTTTGTCTTAGTTATTTCGGTTAATATAGAAAATTGAGCTAGCTAAACGTGGGCATTGGATTAGTGTTATTTTGAACTCTAAATTAAATGTTAAAGACAATTTAGTGCGGACATGTTGATCGGCATGTTAAAATTATCGTTCTAAACTGAGCATTGGTGCTCCTTGAGTAAAGGCTTGTAAATAAAGCATAATATATGGCATAACACAGTTTGGGATTCATTGGATGATTAGGAGGCTTTGTTGTAGCTTTTTCAGTATCAAATAAAGTCACAATATGGAAAATTCAGCTAGCTAATCATGGCGTTGGATTCCTGTCATCCCGAACTTTAAATCAAAAGTGAAGGACAATTTAGTGCGGACATGTCAAGGTTATCGGCCTGTTAAAACGATTATACTAAACTGTTCATGGGTGCTCCTTGAGTAAAGGCTTATAAATGAAGCACAATGCATGACATCCAGCAGTTTGGGATACATTTGATTACTTGGAGGTTTTCCTGTAGCTCTTTCAGTATCAAGTTGTCACAATATAGAAAATTGAGACAGTTTAACATGGGCGTTAGATTTGTGTCATTCTGAACTCTAAATGAAAATTTACGGACCATTTAGTGTACATATGTCAAGTTGGTTTGCCAGATAAAGTGATCATTCTAAACTAACCATTCAAAACTAATCATTAGTGCTATTTAAGTAACGGCTTATAAATGAAGCATAATGCATGGCATTCTAACTTGATCATTTATTGCAGACATTTCAAGTTGATAGGCTAGATAAAATGATCATTCTAAGCTGATCATTCGTACTCCTTGAGTAAAGAGCTATAAATGAAGCATAATGCATGGCATCACGCAGTTTGGGATACATTGGATACTTGGAGGCTCTTTCGTAACTCTTTCAGTGTCAAATGTTGTAACAATATGAAAAATTTACCTAGCTTAATGTGGGCGTTTGACTCTAGATATTTTGAACACTAAATCAAAAGTTAAAGACTATTTACTGTGGACATGTCAAGTTGATCAGCCAGTTAAAATGATCATTCTAAACTCGTCGTTGGTGCTCCTTGAGTAAAGGCTTATAAATGAAGCAGAATGCATGGCATCACGCGTTTTGGAATACATGGGATTACTTGGAGTATTTTTTGTAGCTCTTTTAGTGTCAAAAGTTGTCACAATATGGAAAATTGAGCTAGCTTAACATGGGTGTTGGACTCATGTCATTTTGAGATCTAATCAAATGTCGAGCCGGATTTAGTACGGACATGTCAAGTTGATCACCTAGTTAAAATGATATTTTTAAACCGATCATTGATACTCATTGAGTAAAGGCGTATTAATGAAACATAATGCAAAACATCACGCACCTTGGGATAGATTGGATTATTTGGAGGCTTTGTTGTAGATATTTCAGTCTGTAATGTTGTCACAACATAGGAAATTGAGCTAGCTTAACATGAATGTTTGAGTAGTGTTATTTTGAACTCTAAATTAAATGTTAAAGACAATTTAGTGCAGACATGTTGAACGGCATGTTAAAATTATCGTTCTAAACTGAGCATTGGTGCTCCTTGAGTAAAGGCTTGTAAATAAAGCATAATATATGGCATAACACAGTTTGGGATTCATTGGATGATTAGGAGGCTTTGTTGTAGCTTTTTCAGTATCAAATAAAGTCACAATATGGAAAATTCAGCTAGCTAATCATGGCGTTGGATTCTTGTCATCCCGAACTTTAAATCAAAAGTGAAGGACAATTTAGTGCGGACATGTCAAGGTTATCGGCCTGTTAAAACGATTATACTAAACTGTTCATGGGTGCTCCTTGAGTAAAGGCTTATAAATGAAGCACAATGCATGACATCCAGCAGTTTGGGATACATTTGATTACTTGGAGGTTTTCCCGTAGCTCTTTCAGTATCAAGTTGTCACAATATAGAAAATTGAGATAGTTTAACATGGGTGTTAGATTTGTGTCATTCTGAACTCTAAATGAAAACTTACGGACCATTTAGTGTACATATGTCAAGTTGGTTTGCCAGATAAAGTGATCATTCTAAACTAACCATTCAAAACTAATCATTAGTGCTATTTAAGTAACGGCTTATAAATGAAGCATAATGCATGGCATTCTAACTTGATCATTTATTGCAGACATGTCAAGTTGATAGGCTAGATAAAATGATCATTCTAAGCTGATCATTCGTACTCCTTGAGTAAAGAGTTATAAATGAAGCATAATGCATGGCATCACGCAGTTTGGGATACATTGGATACTTGGAGGCTCTTTCGTAACTCTTTCAGTGTCAAATATTGTAACAATATGAAAAATTTACCTAGCTTAATGTGGGCGTTTGACTCTAGATATTTTGAACACTAAATCAAAAGTTAAAGACTATTTACTGTGGACATGTCAAGTTGATCGGCCAGTTAAAATGATCATTCTTAACTCGTCGTTGGTGCTCCTTGAGTAAAGGCTTATAAATGAAGCAGAATGCATGGCATCACGCGTTTTGGAATACATGGGATTACTTGGAGTATTTTTTGTAGCTCTTTTAGTGTCAAAAGTTTTCACAATATGGAAAATTGAGCTAGCTTAACATGGGTGTTGGACTCATGTCATTTTGAGATCTAAATCAAATGTTGAGCCGGATTTAGTACGGACATGTCAAGTTGATCACCTAGTTAAAATGATATTTTTAAACCGATCATTGATACTCATTGAGTAAAAGCGTATTAATGAAACATAATGCAAAACATCACGCAGCTTGGGATAGATTGGATTATTTGGAGGCCTTGTTGTAGATATTTCAGTCTGTAATGTTGTCACAACATAGAAAATTGAGCTAGCTTAACATGAATGTTTGATTAGTGTCATTCTGAACTTTAAATCAAAAATTATTGACGAATTAGTGCGGACATGTCAAGTTGATCAGCCAGTTAAAATGATCATTTTAAACTGATCGTTGGTGATCCTTGAGTAAAGGGTTATAAATGAAGCATAATACATGGCATCACGCAGTTTGAGATACATTGGATTACTTGTAGGCTTTGTCATAGCTCTTTCAGTCTTAAATTTTGTCACAATATAGAAAATTGAGTAAGGTTAACGTGCGCATTGGATTCCTGTCATTTTGAAATCTAAATCAAAAGTGATGTACTATTTTGTGTGGACTTGTTACATTAATCGACCACTTAAAATGATCATTCTAAACTGATCATTGTTGCTCCTTGATTAATGGCTTATAAATCAAGTAAAATGCACGGCGTCACTCAGTTTGTGATACATTGGATTACTTGGAGACAATGTCGTAGCTCTTTCAGTCTGAAATTGAGCTAGCTTAACGTAGGCGTTACATTCATGTCATTTTGAGCTGTAAATAAATAGTTAAAGACGATTCAGTGCAAAGATGTCAAGTTGATCAGCTAGTTAAAATGATCATTCTATACTGATCATTGGTGTTCCAAAGTAAAAGTTTATAAATGAAGCATATTGCATGACATCGCAGAGTTTGAGATAGATTGGATTACATGGAGACTTTTTCATAGCTATTTGAATCTTAAATGTTGTCACAATATTGAAAATTGAGCTAGCTTAACGTCGGTGTTGGATTTGTGTCATTTTGAACTCTAGATCAAAAGTTACGGATGATTTAGGGCGGATATATCAAGTTGATCGGCTAGTTAAAATGATCATATTAAACTCATCATTGGTGCTCCTTGAGTAAAGGCTTATAAATGATGCATAATGCATGACATCACGAAGTTTGGGACACATTGAATTATTTGGAGGTTTTTTCATTGCTCTTTTAGTCTCAAATATTGTCACAATATGGAAATTGAGCTAGTTTAACGTGGGAGTTGGATTCATGTCATTTTGAGCACTAAATAAAAAGTGAAGTACAATTTAGTATGGGCATATCATCACGCAGTTTAGAATAGATTGCATCACTTGAAGGCTTTGTCCTAGCTATTTCGAGTCATAAAATTTGTCATAGTATAGAAAATTGAGCTAGTTTAACGTGGGCGTTGGATTTGTGTCAGTCGTAACTCTAAATCAAAAGTAAAAGATGATTTAGTGCGGACATGTCAAGTTGATTGGCCAGTTAAAATCATCATTCTAAACTTATCATTGATGCTCCTTGAGTAAAGGCTTATAAATGAAGCATAATGCATAGCATCATGCAGTTTGGGATAGATTGGATTACTTGGAGGCTTTTTCATAGCTATTTCTATCATAAATTTTGTCATAATATAGAAAATTGAGCTAGCTTAACGTGGGTCTTGGATTCGTGTCATTTTGAACTTTAGATCAAAAGTTACAGATGATTTAGGGCACATATATCAAGTTGACTGGCTACTTAAAATGTTATCACAATATGGAAATTGAGCAAATTTAAAGTGGGAGTTGAATTCATGTCATTTATGCTCTAAATAAAAAGTTAAATACGATTTAGTACATACATGTCATCATGCAGTTTAGAATAGATTGGATCACTTGGAGGCTTTTTCCTATCTATTTCGAGTCTTAAACTTTGTCATATTATAGAAAATTGAGCTAGGTTAATGTGGGCGTTGGATTCGTGTCATTCTGAACTCTAAATAAAAAGTAATAGAAGATTTAGTGCGGACATGTCATGTTGATCGGCCAGTTAAAATGAGCATGTCAAGTTGATCGGCCAGTTAAAATGAACATTCTAAACTGATCATTAGGGCTCCTTTATTAAAGGCTTATAAATGAAACATAATGAATGGCATCACGCAGGTTGGGATACATTGGATTACTTGGAGGCTTTGGAGTAGATCTTTCATACTCAAATGTTGTTAAAATATGTAAAATCGAGCTAGCTTAACGTGGGTGTTGGATTCTTGTAATTTTGAACTCTAAATCAAAAACTATGGATGATTTAGTGCGGACATGTCAGGGTGATAAGGTAGTTATATTGATAACTCTAAACTGATCATTTGGGCCACTTGAGTAAAGGCTATAAATGAAGCATGATGCATGGCATCACGCAGTTTGGGATATATTGGATTACTTGGAGGCTTTGTCGTAGCTCTTTCAGTCTCAAATGTTGTCACAATATGGAAAATTTAACTAGCTTAATGTGGGCATTGGGTTCATATCATTTTGAGTTCTAAATCAATAGTTAAAGAAGATTTAGTGCAGACATGGAAAGTTGATCGGCCAGTTATAATGATCATTCTAAACTGATCATTGGTGCTCCTTGAGTAAAAACTTATTAATGAAGTAATTAGCATGGGATCATGCAGTTTGGGATACATTGGATTACTTGGAGGTTTTGTAGTAGCTCTTTTAGTCTCAAATGTTGTCAAAATATGGAAAATTGAGCTAACTTAACGTGGGCATTGGACAAATATCATTTTGAGCTTAAAATCAAAAGTTAAAGACGATTAAGTGCGGACATGTAAGTTGATCTACTACTTAAAATGATCATTATAATATGGACATTGGTGCTCTTTCAGTAAAGGGTTTAAAATGAAGCATATTGTATGGCATCACATAGTTTGGGATACATTGGATTACTTCAGTACAAGAAAACATTAATATTTCCGACGGCATTTCTGACCAAAATAAAACCGTCGGAAATTTCCAATGCCAAAGCGTCAGTTTTCCGATGGAATACCAAGGGAAATTAGTTCGTCGGTGTTCCATCAGTAATTCCCAACACCGGCAATACCGTTGGAAAATTGATGGTAAAACCTGACCGCTTTTCGTCCGTTTTCCAATGAACCCGTTGGCGTCGGGACATCCTCTAGAAACAGTCGGTTATTTCCGATGCTGTTCAGACCGTCGGGATTTTTCGGACGACTTCCCGATGGAATATTGTTTTCACTATCAGTTTGGAATCAGTTGGGAATATACCGATGGCTGACGTCGAGTATCAATGGTTAGTCATCGGAAATATCCGACCGTGGTCGGAAAACATCTGAAATCCGTTGGAAAAGGAAGAATAATCTATTAAATTGTTTTGATTATACGGTTGGTAGTGGTCTGAAACCGTCGAAAATCCATCGGAAAAGGAAGAATAATCTATTAAAAATTTGTGATTATCCGGTCGTGGTCGGAACCAGTCGGAAATCCATCGGAAATGGGAATATTCTTAAGAATAATCTATTAGAAATTTGTGATTATCTGTTAAAAATTTGTAATAATCTCTTAAAAATTCGAAATATTTTTTAAAAAAATCGTGATAGTCCTGTAATTTTCAATACAAATACGCTATGCTGTTTCACAATTTTACCAGAACAAAAAATCTTTAAAAATATCTTATTTGCGTTCTTATTAGTATTTTTCGATCGTGGATGGATAAACCTCGGTATGATTCAACAACGGGGGAATTGACTGATGAATTTGCGCAAGGTGTTGAAGAGTTCGTGACTTTTGCATCAAACAATACCATGACATCGGAATACGGTAAACTGTTTATCCATGTATTAATCTCAATTAGAGAAGTACATAATCATTTGTATAGGACTGGATTTATGCCAAGTTACAAAATTTGGTATTCACATGGAGAAACTGATGCAACGACGCAATATTATTGTAGTACTTCAAAAAGGTTAGATAGTACTAATGTTAGGGTAGAGGAAACGACATCACAAGTTGATATAAACAGAGGTACTGTTCAGATGGTGAATGATGCATTTCGTGAACAAAGAGCATCGTACATTGAAGATAATAGCAGAATAGAGGAACCTAACTTGGAAGCCCGAAGTTTTTTTGATATGTTAGATGCATCCAAGCAGCCTTTGTATAAAGGATATAGAGATGGATTATCACCTTTATGTGCTGCAAGCAGGTTGATGACGATAAAGACGGATTTTAACTTGGCTAAAGATTGTGTGAATGCGATAGCCTGATTTTGTTAGAGATATATTACCTGAAGATAATATTGCACCTGCTTCATATTACGAGGTTCAAAAACTTGTAGCTGGTCTTGGATTGGCATATCAGATGATCGATGTATGTATTGACAGCTGCATGATCTATTGGAGAAATGATGAAAACCGCATGAAGTGCCGATTTTGTCACAAACCTCGATTTCAAGAGGCAAGCGGTAGAGTACCTATTCCGCATAAACGGATGTGGTATTTTCCATTAACAAAGAGGTTAAAGAGGTTATATCAATCTGAACACACGGAAAAACCTATGAGATGGGATGCAGAACATAATTCGAATGGAGAAATTGTGCATCCCTCGGATGTAGAAGCATGGAAACATTTTCAACAGCTTTATCCTAGTTTTCCATATGAGCCTAGGAACGTATTCCTCGGGTTATCTACAGATGGATTCAATACTTTTGGGAAGCATGGGAGGCAATACTCGTTGTGGCCAGTTATTGTGACACCTTATATTTGCCTCCTTCGTTGTGCATGAAACGAGAATTTTTGTTTCTAACAATTCTCGTCCCCGGTCCAGAGCATCCTAAACGATCGCTTGATATTTTCTTGCAGCCACTTATTCATGAATTAAAAATATTGTGGGAAAATGGTGTCGAAGCATTCGATGTTTCCAACCAACAGAACTTCTTGATGCGAGAAGTACTTATGTGGACCATAAGTGATTTTCCAGCATATGGTATGGTATCAGGATGGTCGACGCATGGAAGATTAGCATGCCCATACTGTCAAGATAATACTGATGCGTTCCAACTGAAACAAGGACGAAAGACTTGTTGGTTCGATTGTCATCGTCGATTTCTACCACAAGATTATCCATATCGCTGGAGCACGAAATTGTTTAGGAAAAACAAAAAATTTTTTGATAGTCTACCTCCTATTTTTGATGGAAATTATATGATGACTCAACTTAGAGATTTTGGTGTTGAGACAACAACTTCATGTGGAGGTAACGGATATTACCCAGCTGATGGTTGTGGCGAATACCATAATTGGCACAAAAAGCATTTTTTGGGATTTACCATATTGGAACGACCATTTGTTGCACCATAATCTAGATGTTATGCACATTGAGAAGATTTCTTTTGACAACATAATGAATACCATTCTAAATGTGCAAGGAAAAACAAAAGATAATTTGAAAGCTAGATTGGATTTGCTGGATATTTGTTCCCGGAAGGAACTACATGTAATGTCAAATGGAAAATCATTGCTCCCGCATTCCGGTTGGATGCGCATGCAAAAGACAAATTCTTTGATTGGATTAAGCATAGTGTCAAATTTCCAGATGGATACGCATCTAATATTCGTAATTGTGTCGACACTATTGAAGGCAAATTTTTAGGGATGAAAAGTCATGATTGTCATGTTGTCATGCAAAGACTATTCCCATTTGCCTTTAGCGATCTACTGCCTAAAAACGTCCACAGAGCAATTGCAGGTACGTTTACATTATTTTATATATAAATAATCATAATTTCATATATTATATGATATTAAAATATTTTTTATGTAGGGATTGATGTTTTTTTCGAGATTTATGTACAATATCACTTATTATAGACAATATTCAAAATCTGGAGAAAAAATACCCGTTCTCATTTGTAACTTGGAGAAAATATTTCCACCAGCATTTTTTGATGTTATGGAGCATCTTCCTATTCACCTCCCTAGAGAAGCAGCGCTTGGAGGACCTGTTCAATAACGATGGATGTATCCTTTTGAGAGATATATGTTCCACCTAAAAAAAAAATTTAAAAATCTTGCCAGAGTTGAAGGTTCAATCGTCGTACAAAGTATTAATGAAGAAACATCTAACTTTGCCAGCTACTATTTTGCATCGCAAGTCCAAACAAAAAATAGAAGACCTCCACGACATGATGATGGAGGAGAAAAACCAAACTATCCAGTGTATGTGCAAGAAATATTTGCACAAATTGGACGTTTAAGTGGAAAAGAGAAGACGCGATGCCTATCATAGGAGGAACACAATAACTTGCATTTGTATATTTTGACAAACGATGACATTTTGGAATATGAAAGGTACATTCAATTAAATTTTACTTTTAGTTGTTAATATAATTTATTGTTAATTATTTTGTTCATAATTAACAGGATATACATAGAGCAAATACGTGTTCATTATTCAGATTACAGCGAGAATGAGTTGGTCAAACTTTAAAAAGCGAATTTGCAAGATGGTTGCATTTTTATGTTAGTGTTACCACAATTATGTAATTTTCAATAATAGTTTCCTATATATATATATATATATTTATAATTGACTACATTCAATTATTTTGTAAGTTACTACAGGTCTTTCTAGGGGGATAACGTTTCCCACGTGGTTAGTTGAGTTGGTGAGTGGTCCTACAGTTACTGCAAAATCTTATCAAATGTATTGCACTCGTGGATATGATTTTAAGAGTCATCGCGAAGGAAACTCACAAACAACTTGTAATTATGGTGTATCATCTCAATCGGGAGAAATTGTATACAACGGTATTCTTTGTGAAATATTAGAAGTGCACTATCCAGGAATGATTGATTTGAGGTGTATTGTGTTCTATTGTGAGTGGTATGACAATATCATGGGTCAACGTAAAGACGAATTTGGTGTTACATCTGTCCACTCTCGTAAGAGACATTGAAAATATGATCCTTTATACTTGCATCACAAGCGGACCAGGTTTGTTACATTCGATATCCTCGTGTGAGGAATAAGCAAGATCCTTGGATTACAGTGACCTCAATACATCCTAGAGGAATGGTATGTGGTATTACCCAACAAGACCCTATGCAACAAAGCACAATTGGTAACTTAGGTTCCATAGAAACTTCTCTTGAAGTTCACCTTGCTGTTGATGACAGCACGAACGAAGATTACAACGTCTTTGAAAATTCAGAAGAAGAGATTGGCGAGTTTGACGACCAAAATTCAACTAATTCGGAATGTTTATCAGACTCAAATTAAATTTGTGATAATAATATTTTCTTTTTTTCCATTCATTAATTATATATAAATTATCTTTTCTCTGATAATATTTTATTTCACATTATTATAATTACAATAAATTATAGTAAACTGAAAAATATTTAAAATAAATATTTATGATTTTGTTTTTAAATTTATCTGTAAAAATATATATTTTTTGAAATATCCTCACCTGACGGATTTCTGACAGCGACGGTAATTCCGTCGGAAATCCGTCGACAATCATATAATTTATGATTTTATTTTTAAATTTATCTATATATTTTTTAACCTTTTTCATTTAATATTTTTCGAAATATTGATTTACGTAACCGACTGATTTCCGACAGCTTTGGTAATTCCATTGGAAAGCCATCAGAAAACCATAAAAAACATAATTGCAACGTGGACAGACTATTTGTCGATCATGCATGTGATCTATGCCGTCCGACGGATTCCCAACGGATTTCCGACGGATACCCGACGGCTATACGCGGGAAACGTAATTCCCAATGCGGACTTTCGAGAAAATATTTATTTCGTTCCCAACGGATTTCCGATGGAACTTACCATAGGAAAATTTTAATATAACCTACGGTCGTTTCTTCTCTTTTCTCTCTCATGTTTTTCTCCAACAAAATCTCTTCGCCTCCCCGCCGCGTTGTCGTCGGAAATCGCCGCTGTCGTCGCCGGAGTTTGACCTGTGGTCGTAAATCATGTAAGATATCTAGCTAATTTGATTGTTTTTGCTTATTATTTATGCTGATCTCACTGTTTAAACCTCAACATATATGTTCGTATGTAGATTGATCTGAACTTGTTAATCCCTTATTGTCCATCAAATCGCTGATAGTGATTTGCTGTTGTCCCGATTCTTGAGATGGTTTTTTTCACGTAGCACATTGCAAAATAATGGTTAAAATTCGATTCGTCATTCTATGACCAAAGTACAGATTTCAAAATCTCTGATTTTTTTTAGTGTTAATTATTTTTGTGTTCGATTGTTTCCATTTTCCAGGAACTTATAACATAGTAAGTCTTCATCATCCTGTCCCTCAAGCTTATTTTCTACTTCTTGAACTTTGTTGGGAGATTCTAGAAGTTATCTCAGTGAATTTTGTCGATCATGAGTAATTTGATAGTTAATGTTCTCTGCTCTGATGCTTGTTTTGTGCAATTCTGCTGTTTAATTCACTTCTGTAGAATTTAACAATTGAAAGTTATTAGTTTACATTTAGTATATAAAGTTTAAGTTTAAGTTTTTATTGTTTAACTTAATTTTAGTTTTACAATAGTGTTAGAAAAAAGTAATTAGATTTTAAGAAATATAAAATTACTGATGATATTAGTTTTGGTCAGTTTCGGTTTTGGTCTATTTGAAAAAGCTCCAAAAGAATGAAAATGAAAATAATTGATTATTATTTTAAATAATTTAATATTTCGACAAAAATTGCTAAATAGTAAATTTAGATAGATTGATTAAATGTTCCAATCATATATAGGTCGAATCAAGAGTATCAAAGACGTGGTGAGCCGTCTACTCCGAGTTGTATACCAACTCTAGTTCCAGAATCTGCAAATGATTCTTTACGACCAATGACAATTGAAGAATCGGTTCAGCAGCCTGGTCGTGAACTTCTTACATTTCTCGATCCGAAACGTCAAGGAAACTCGACGTGGTAAATTAAATTTTCTATAATTATATTTAAAATAATTATTTTAATGCTATTCTAATAAAAATTCGTAGGTTTGGTATTTCAAACAACAGAATAAGCCTATATTAAAGATGCTTCATTCTCTATTGAACAAACCATATACAAAATTTAGAGTTATTTCGTACGAAGAACGTCATATTTGGTTCAGGACGTTTACGGTACGTTAATTTATTTTTAAATATATAATTGTATTAAATATTTTTAATAACATTTTTAGTAATATATAAGTAAATTTTGCAGCGAGAATTTACATGGGATCCCATGAACACAAAACTGGTGGAAGAAGCTTTTCAAAAAGAGGTTGCAGTACAATTTTCTTGCCACATGAACGAGTGGAAAAAAATGGAAGGGAAAAGATAAACCAAGAGGGTTGAATGAGTCGGTTTGGAACGACTTTATTCGTTATTGGGAATCTTCCAGCGCTGAGGCCATCTCGAGAAGTAATTCAGAAACTGGAAGAGCGACCGAGGAGGAAAAGACATTTACATTCACAATGCTGGGTCGACTACTTTTTTAGACGAGCTAATCAATTGGTAAATTAATTATAATATTAATTTTATTTATTATAATTTGAAGTTTTTAAACTATTAATTTAGAATTTTTTTACTTTTTGACACAAGAGTTTGGATTCGTGTCATTCTGAACTCTAAATAAAAAGATACAAACGATTTGGTGCAGATATGTCAAGTTGATCGGCGAGTTAAAGTGATCATTCAAACCTGATCATTGGTGCTCCTTGAGTAAAGGCTTATAAAAGAAGCATAATGCATGGCATCACGACGTTTGGGGTACATCGGATTACGTCGAGGCTTTGTCGTAGCTCTTTCAGTCTCAAATGTTGTCACAATATTTAAAATTGAGCTAGACTAACGTGGCCGTTTGATTCATGGCGGCCTGAGCTCTAAATCAAATGTAAAAAACGATTGAGTGGGGACGATTGTGCGGATATGTCAAGTTGATCGTGAGTTAAAATGAAAATTTTAAATTGATCATTGGTTCTCCTTGAGTAAAGACTTATAAATGAAGCATAATGCATGACATCACGTAGTTTGGGATACATTAGATTACTTGCAGACTTTGTCGTAACTCTTTCATTCTCAAGTGTTGTCACAATATAGAAAATTGATCAAGATTAAATTGGGCGTTGGATTCATGTCGTTTTGAGCTCAAAATCAAATGTTACTGGTGATTTAGTGTGGACACGTCATGTTGATCAGCTTGTTAAAATTGTCATTCTAAACTGATCATTGGTGCTCATTGGGCAAAGGTTTACAAATGAAGCATATTGCATGGCATCACGCAGTTTGGGATAGATTGGATTACTTGGAGGCTTTGTCGTACCTATTTCTATTATAAATTTTGTGACAATATAGAACATTGAGCTAGCTTAATATGGGCATTGGATTCGTGTCATTCTGAACTATAAATCAAAAGCTACGGATGATTTAGTGCAGATATGTGAAGTTGATTGGCTAGTTAAAATGATAAATTTAAACTGATCATTGGTGCTCATTGAGTATAGGAATATAAATGAAGCATAACGCATGGCATCACGCAGTATGGGATACATTGGATTACTTGTAGGTTTTGTCATAGCTCTTTCAATCTCAAATGTTGTCACAATATTAATAATTAAGCTAGATTAACATGGGCATTGGATTCATGTCATTTTGAGCTCTAAATCAAATGTGACGGACGATTTTCAGCGGACATGTCAAGTTTAAGAACTAGTTAAAATTATCATTCTAAACAGATCATTGGTGTTCATTGAGCAAAGGTTTACAAATGAAACATAGTGCATGATATCACACAGTTTGGGATTGATTTGATTACTAAGAAGCTTTGTCCTAGCAATTTTGGTGTTAAATTTTTTCACAATAGAGAATATTTAGCTAGCTTAACGTGGGCGGATTTGTGTCATTCTGAAATTTAAATCGAATGTTACGGAAGATTTAATGCATACATGTCAAGTTGATCGATCAGTTAAAATGATCATTCTAAACTGATCACTGGGGCTCCATGAGTAAAGGCTTATAAGTGAAGCATAATGCATGACATCACAAAGTTTGGGATACATTGGATTACTTGGAGGCTTTGTCATAGCTCTTTCAGTCTCAAATGTTGTCACAATATTGAAAATTGAGCTAGATTAACATGGCGTTTGATTCATGTCATTTTAAGCTCTAAATCAAATGTTATGGACGATTTAGTGCAGACATGTTAAGTTGATCAGTTAGGTAAAATGATTATTCTAAACTGATCATTGGTGGTCATTGAGCATAGGTTTGCAAATGAAGCATAATGCATGTCATCACGCGGTTTGGGATTTATTTGATTACTTGGAGGCATTGTCGTAGCTCTTTTAGTCTTAAATTTTGTCACAATATAGAATATTGAGTTCGCTTAACGTGGGTGATGGATTCTTGTCATTCTGAACTCTAAATCAAATCTTACGAACGATTTAGTGCGGACATGTGAAGTAGATCGACAAGTTAAAATGATCGTTCTATACTGATCATTGGTGCTTCTTGTGTAAAGGCTTATAAATGAAGCATAATGAATGGCATCACGCACTTTAGCATATATTGGATTACTTGGAGGCTTTGTGGTAGCTATTTTAATCTTAAATTTTGTCACAATATAGAATATTTAGCTAACTTACTGTGGGTGTTGGGTTTGTGCCATTCTAAACTCTAAATCAAAAATTAACAGACGATTTAGTGCTGAAATGTCAAGTTTATCGGCTAGTTAAATTGATCATTCTAAGCTAATCATTCATGCTCGTTGAGCAAAGGTTTACAAATGAAGAGCAAAGGTTTACTAATGAAGAATAATGCATGCCAACACACAATTTGGGATAAATTGGATTACTTGGATGCTTTTGGGTAGCAATTTCTGTCTTAAAGTTTGTAAAGATATAGAAAATTGAGCTAGCTCAACGTGGACATTGGATTTGTGTCATTTTGAACTCTAAATCAAAAATTACATACGATTAAGTGTAGACATGTCAAGTTGATCGCCCAGTTAAAATGAAAATTCCAAACTGATCATGGGTGATCCTTGAGTAAATGCTTATAAATGAAGCATAATGCATGGCATCATGTTTGGATTACGTGGAGGCTTTGTTGTAGCTCTTTCAATCTCAAATGTTGTCAAAATATCGAAAATTAAGGTAGATTAACGTGGGTGTTGGATTCATGTCATTTTGAGCTCTAAATAAAAAGTGAAAGACTATTTTGTGCGGACATGGCCTGTTGATCAGCTAGTAAAAATGATCATTCGAAACTGATCATTATTGTTCCTTGAGTAAAGGGCTTATAAATGAGCCATAATGCATGGTATCAGGCAGATTGGGATAGATTAGATTTCATGGAGGCGTTATCGTCACAACATGGCAAATTGAGCTAGCTTAACGTGGGTGTTCGACTCGTGTCATTTTGAACTCTTAGTCAAAAGTTAATGACGATTTAGTGTGGACATGTCAAGTTGATTAGCCCATTAAAATGATCATTCCAAACTTATCATTGGTGCTCCTTGGTTAAAAGCTTATAAATAACGCTTAATGCATAGCATCACGCAGTTTGGGATACATTGGATTACTTAGACGCCTTGTCGTAGCTCTTTCAGTCTCAAATTTTTCAACAATATGGAAATCCGAGCTTGCTTAACATAGGCGTATGATTCATGTCATTTTCAGTTCTAAATAAAAACTTAAAACAATTTAGAGCAGACATTTCAAGATGATCAGCTAGTAAAAATGATAATTGTAAACTAATCATTGGTGCTCATTGAGTAAAGGCGTATAAATGAAGCATAATGCATAGCATCAAACATTTTAGGATAGATTGGATTGCTTGAAGGCTTTGCCGTAGCTATTTCGATCTTAATTTTGTCACAAAAAATTGAGCGAGCTTAACATAGGTGTTGGATTCGTGTCATTTTGAACATTAGATCAAAAGTTACGAATGATTTAGTGAAGACATGTCAAGTTGATCGGCAAGTTAAAATGATTATTCTATACTCATCATAGCTGCTCCTTGATTAAAGGCTTATAAATAAAACATAATGCACGGCATCACATAGTTTGGGATACATTGGATTACTTGAACGCTTTGTCGTAGCTTTATTAGTCCCAAATGTTTTCAAAATATGGAACATTGAGCTAGCTTAACGTGGGCATTATATTCATGTCATTTTGTGCTCTAAATCAAAGTTAAAGACTATTTAGTGCGGACATGGCCAGTTGATCAGCTAGTTAAAATAATCATTCAAAACTGATCATTATTGCTCCTTTAGTAAAGGCTTATAAATGAAGCATAATGCATGGTGTCACGCAGATTGGGAAAGATTGGATTACTTGTAGGCTTTATCGTAGCTGTTTTTATCTTAAATTTTGTAACAAATATAGAAAATTCAGCTAGCTTAACGTGCGTGTTGGACTTGTGTCATTTTGAACTCTTAATCAAAAGTTAGTAACAATTTAGTGCGGACATGTCAAGTTGATCGACAGTTAAAATGATCATTCCAAACTTATCATTGGTGCTCCTTTATTAAAGGCCTATAAATAAAGCATAATCCATGGCATCACGTAGTTTGGGATACATAGGATTACTTAGAGGCTTTCTCGTAGCTCTTTCAGTTTCAAATTTTTCAACAATATGGAAATCTGAGCTTGCTTAACGTAGGTGTTGGATTCATGTCATTTTTAGCTCTAAATCAAAACTTAAAGACAATTTAGAGCGCACATGTCAAGATTATCAGCTAGTTAAAATGATCATTCTAAACTGATCATTGGTGCTCATTGAGTGAAGGCGTATAAATGAAGCATAATGCATAGCATCACAAAATTTTTTTGGGATAGATCGATTGCTTGAAGGATTTGTCATAGCTATCTCGATTCTCAAATTTTGTCACAAATAATTTGAGCGAGCTTAACATGGGTGTTGGATTCGTGTCATTTTGAACTCTAAATCAAAAGTTACGAACGATTTAGTGCAGACATGTCAAGTTGATCACCAACTTGAAATGATCATTCCAAATTGATTATTGGTGCTCATTGATAAAAGTCTTATAAATGAAATATAATGCATGGCATCACGTGGTTTGGGATCCATGGGATACATGGAGGCTTTCTCGTAGCTCTTTCAGTCACAAATATTGTCATAATATGGAAAATTGAGCTAGCTTAACATGGGTGTTAGATTCATGTCATGTTGTGCTCTAAATAAAGAGTTAAATACTATTTAGTTCTGACATGGCCAGTTGATCAGCTAGTTAAAAGGATCATTCGAAATTGATCATTATTGCTCATTTAGTAAAGGCTTATAAATGAAGCATAATGCATGCTATCACGCAGATTGGGATAGATTGAATTACTTGAAAGCTTTATCGTAGTTGTTTCGATCTTAAATTTTGTCGCAATATAGAAAATTGAGCTAGCTTAACGTGGATGTTGGACTCGTGTCGTTTTGAACTCTTAACCAAAAGTAACTGACGATTTAATGCGGAATGTCAAGTTGATCGGCTAGTTAAAATGATCATTCCAAACTTATCATTGGTGCTCCTTAATTAAAGGCTTATAAATAAAGCGTAATGCATGGTATCACACAGTTGGGATACATTGGATTACTTAAAGGCCTTATCGTAGCTCTTTGAGTCTCAAAATTTTCCACAATATGGAAATCTGAGCTTGCTTAACGTAGGCATTGGATTCATATCATTTTGAGCTCTAAATCAAAACTTAAAGACAACTTAGAGTAGATATGTCAAGTTGTTCAGCTAGTTAAGATGATCATTCTAAACTGATCATCGGTTCTCCTTGCGTAAAGGCTTATAAATGAAGCATAATGCATGACATCACGCAGTTTGGGATAGATTGGATTACTTTGAGGCTTTTTCGTAGCTCTTTCGGTTTTGAATTTTTTCTCGATATAGAAAACTGAGCTAGATTAACGTGGGCGCTATATTCGTGTCATTCTGAACTCTAAATCAATAGCTACGGACGATTTAGTGCCAAAATTTCAAGTTGATCGGCCAGTTAAAAAGATCATTCTAAACTGATCATTGGTGCTCCTTGACTAAATACTTATAAATGAAACATAATGCATGGCATCACGCAGGTCGCGATAGATTGGATTACTTGAAGGCTTTTCCGTAGCTATTTTGGTATTAAATTTTATCACAATATAGAAAATTGAGTTAGCCTAACATGGGCATTGGATTCGTGTCATTTTAAACTCTTAATCAAAATTACGGCCGATTTAGGGCAAACATGTCAAGTTGATCATTATAAACTGATCATTTGTGCTCCTAGAGTAAAGGCTTATAGATGAAGCATAATGCATGGCTTCACACAGATTGGCATACATTGGATTACTTGGAGGCTTTGTCACAATATAGAAAATTAAGCTAGCTTAACGTTGGCGTTTCATTCGTGTCATTCTAAACTCTAAATCAAAAGTTATGGATGATTTAGCGTGGAAATTTCAAGTTGATCGGCCAATAAAAAGATGATTCTAAATTGATAATTGGTGGTATTTGAGTAAATACTTATAAAAGAAGCGTAATGCATGGCATCACACAGTTTGGGATTCATTGGATTTTTTGAAGTCTTTTTTGTAACTCTTTCAGTTTCAAATGTTGTCACAATATAGAAAATTGAGCTAGATTAACGTGGGTGTTAGATTCACGTCCTTTTGAGCTCTAAATCACATGTTAAAGACGATTTAATGCGGACATGACAAGTTGATCAGTTTGTTAAAACGATCATTCTAAACTGATCATTGGTTCTCATTGAGTAATGGCGTATAAATGAAGCATAATGCATGCCATCACTCAATTTGGGATATATTCGATTACTTGGAGGCTTTTTGTAGCTATTTTTGTCTTAATTTTTTTTCACAAAATAGAATATTGAGCTAGCTTGACGTGAGTATTGGATTCTTGTCATTCTGACCTCTAAGTAAAATGTTACGAACAATTTAGTGCGGACATACCAAGTTAATCGGCTAGTTAAAGTGATCATTCGGAACTGATCATTGGTGCTCCATTGAGAAAAGGTTTACAAACGAAGGGTAATGCATTGCATCACACAGTTTGGGATAGATTGGATTACTTGGAGGCTTTGTCTTAGCTATGACAAGTTGATCAGTTTGTTAAAATGATAATTCTAAACTGATCATTGGTGCTCATTGAGTAAAAGCTTATAAATGAAGCATAATGCATGGCATCACACAGTTTGGGATTCATTGGATTTTTTGAAGGTTTTTTTGTAACTCTTTCAGTCTCAAATGTTGTCACAATATAGAAAATATAGCTAGATTAACGTGGGTGTTAGATTCACATCATTTTGAGCTCTAAATCATATTTTAAAGATGATTTAATACGGACATGACAAGTTGATCAGTTTGTTAAATTGATCATTCTAAACTGATCATTGGTTCTCATTGAGTAATGGCGTATAAATGAAGCATAATGCATGCCATCACTCAATTTAAGATATATTCGATTACTTGGAGGCTTTTTCGTAGCCATTTCTGTCTTAATTTTTTTCACAAAAAAAAATATTGAGCTCGCTTGACGTGGGCATTGGATTCGTGTCATTCTAACCTCTATGTAAAATATTACGAACGATTTTGTGCGGACATGCCAAGTTGATCGGCTAGTTAAAGTGATCATTCGGAACTGATCATTGGTGCTTGTTGAGAAAAGGTTTACAAACGAAGGATAATGCACGGCATCACACAGTTTGGGATAGATTGGATTACTTGGAGGCTTTGTCTTTGCTATGACAAGTTGATCAGTTTGTTAAAATGATTATTCTAAACTGATCATTGGTTCTCATTGAGTATTGGAATATAAATGAAGCATAATGCATGCCATCATGTAATTTGGGATAGATTAGATTACTTAGAGGTTTTTTCGTAGCTATTTCTATCTGAATGTTTTTCGCAAAATAGAATATTGAGGTAGCTTAATGTGGGCATTGGATTCGTGTCATTCTGACTTTTAAGTAAAATGTTACGAACGATTTAGTGCGAACATGCCAACTTGATCGGGTAGTTAAAGTGATCATTCGGAACTGATCATTGGTCCTCATTGAGCAAAGGTTTACAAATGAAGGATAATGCATGGCATCACACAGTTTGGGATAGATTGGATTACTTTGAGGCTTTGTCTTAACTGTTTCGGTCTTAAAGTTATCAAAATATAGAAAATTGAGGTAGCTTAATGTGGACGTTGGATTCGTGTCATTCTGAACTCGAAATCAAGAGTTACAGGCAATTTGGTGCGGAAATTTCATGTTGATCGTCTAGTTAAAATGATTATTCTAAATTGATCATTGGTGCTTATTGAGTAAAAACTTGTAAATGAAACGTAATGCATGGCATCACGCAGTTTGACATACATTGGATTACTTGTAATGTGGTCGCAGCTCTTTCAGTCTCAATTGTGGTCACAATATGGAAAATTGAGTTTGGTTAACGTGGGCATTGGATTTATGTCATTTTAAGCTCTAAATCAAAAGTTATGAATGATTTAGGACAGACATCTGAAGTTGATCAGGCAGTTAAAATGATCATTCTAAACTAAAATAGGTGGTCCTTGAGTAAATGCTTATAAATGAAGCATAATGCATGGCATCATGTCTGAATTTTGTCACAATATAGAATATTGAGCTACCTAAATGTGGGCGTTGGATTCGTGTCTGTCTCAACTCTAAATCAAAAGTTACGGACGATTTTGTGCGGACATGTCAAGTTTATCGGATAGTTAAATTGATCATTCTAAACTGATCATTGGTGCTCATTGAGTAAATGTTTACAAATGAAGTACAATGGATGGCATCACGCAGTTTGGGATACACTGGATTACTTGGAAGCTTTGTCATAGCTCTTTTAGTCTCAAATGTTCTCACAATATTGAAAATGGAGCTAGATTAACGTGGGCAGTAAATTCTTATCATTTTAGCTCTAAATCAAATGTTAAAAACTATTTAGTGCAGACATGTCAAGTTGATCAGCTAGTTAAAATGATCATTCTAGACTAATTATTGGTGCTCACTGAGCAAAGATTTACAAATGAAGCATAATGCATGGCATCACACAGTTTGGGCTAGATTGGATTACTTATAGTCTTTGTCGCAACTAATTTGGTCTTAATTTTTTTTTTTAATTTTGAGCTAACTTAACGTGGGCGTTGGATTAGTGTCATTCTAAACTCTAAACCAAATGTTACGGACGATTTAGTGTGGACATGTCAAGTTTATCGGCTAGTTAAATTGATAATTCTCAACTAATATTTCATATTCATGTCATTCTGAACTCTAAATCAAAAGTAATGGACGATTTAGTGCACACATGCCATGTTTATCGGCTAGTTAAATTGATCATTTTAAACTGATCATTGGTGCTCATTAAGCAAAGGTTTACGAATGAAGCATAATGCATGGCATCACGTAGTTTGGGATAGATGGGATTACATGGATGCTTTCTCGTAGATATTTTAGTCTGAAATTTTATCACAATATTTTTGAGGTAGCCTAATGAGGGCATTGGATTTTTGTTATTCTGAACTCTAAATAAAACAATACGGACAATTTATTGCACACATATCAAATTGATTGACCAGTTAAAATGATCATTCTAAACAGATCATTGGTGCTCCTTGATATAAAGGTTTATAAATAAAGCATAAGGTATGGCATCACGCAGTTTGGTATAGATTTGATTACTTGGACCCTTTTTCAAATGTTTTCACAATATTGAAAATTGAGATATATTAACGTGGGCGTTGAATTTACATCATTCTGAACTCTAAATAAAATGTTAAAGATGATTTTGTGCGAACATGTCAAGTTGATCAGCTCGTTAAAATGATCATTCTAAACTGATTATGGTGCTCACTGAGCAAAGTTTTACAAATGAAGCATAATGCATGGTATCACACAGTTTGGGATAGCTTGGAGCCTTTGTCGTAGCTAATTCGGTCTTAAATTTTTCACAATATAGAATATTGAGGTAGCTTAACGTGGGCCTTGGATTCGAGTCATTCTGAACTCTAAACTAAAAGTTATGGACGATTTAGTGCGGACTTGTTAAGTTTATCAGCTAGTTAGATTACTTATTCTAAACTGATCATTGGTGCTCATTAAGTAACGCATAATGTATGGCATCACAAAAGTTACGGACGTGTCAAGTTTATCGGATAGTTAAATTAATATTTCTAAAATGATCATTATTGCTCATTGAGCAAATGTTTACAAATGAAGCATAATGCATAGCATCACGCAGTTTGGGATACACTGGATTACTTGGAGGCTTTGTTGTAGCTCTCTCTGTCTCAAATTTTGTCACAATATTGAAAATTGAGCTAAATTAACGTGGGCATTGGAGTTATGTCTTTTGTGCTTTAAATCAAATGTTAAGGAAAACTAAGGACATGTCAAGTTGATCAACTAGTTAAAATGATCATTCTAAATTGATCATTGTTGCTTATTTAGTAAAGGTGTATAAATGAAGCATAATGCATGGCATCACACAACTATAGCTGTTTCGGTCTTAATTTTTGTCATAAAATAGAATATTGAGCTAGCCTAACGTGGACGTCAGATGGGTGTCATTCTGGACTCTAAATCAAAAGTTACGAACGATTTAATATGTACATGTCAAGTTTACCCATTAGTTAAAGTGATCATTCTAAACTAATCATTCTAAGCTGATCATTCTTGTTCCTTGAGTAAAGGCTTATAACTGAAGCATAATGCATAATGCTTTTTCGTAACTATTTATGTTTTAAATTTTATCACATTATAGAAAATTGAGGTATTGTAATGTGGGCATTGGCTTCGTATCATTTTAAACTATAAATCAAAAGTTACGCACAATTTAGTGCAGACATGTTAAATTGATTGACCAGTTAAAATGGTCAATCTAAACGAACGATTTAATATGTACATGTCAAGTTTACCAACTAGTTAAAGTGATCATTCTAAACTAATCATTCTAAGCTGATCATTCTTGTTCCTTGAGTAAAGGCTTATAACTGAAGCACAATGCATAATGCTTTTTCGTAACTATTTATGTTTTAAATTTTATCACATTATAGAAAATTGAGGTATCGTAATGTGGGCGTTGGCTTCGTGTCATTTTAAACTATAAATCAAAAGTTACGCACAATTTAGTGCAGACATGTTAAATTGATTGACCAGTTAAAATGGTCAATCTAAACTGATTATTGGTGCTCCTTGAGTAAAGGTTTATAAGTGAGGCATAATGCATGGCATGACACAGTTTGGGATACATTGCATTCCTTGGAGGCTTTGTCATAGCTCTTTCAGTGTCTCAAATGTTGTCACAATATTTAAACTTGAGGTAGATTAATGGTTGCATTGCATTCAAATCATTTTGAGCTCTAAATCAAATGTTAAAGATGATTTGGTGCGGACATGTCAAGTTGATCAGCTAGCTAAAATGATCATTCTAACTAATCATTGGTGCTCATTGAGCAAAGATTTTCAAATGAAGCATAATGCATGACATCACACAGTTTGGGATAGATTGGAGTACTTGGAGCCTTTGTCGTAGCTATTTCGGTCTTAAATTTTGTCACAATATAGAATATTGAAATAGCTTAATGTGGGCATTGGACTCGTGTCATTCTGAATTCTAAATCTAAAGTTAAGGACGATTTTGTGCAGACATTTCAAGTTTATTGGCTAGTTAAATTGCTCATTCTAAATTGATCACTAGGCTTAGTGAGTAACGCATAAATGTAGTATAATGCATGGCATCACGCATTTCGGGATAGATTGGATTACTTGGAGACTTTTTCATAGCTATTTTAGTCTTAAATTTTGTCACAATATAGAATATTGAGCTACCTTAATGTGGGTGTTGGATACGTTTCATTGTGAACAATAAATCAAAAGTTACGGACGATTTAGTCATATATGTCAAGTTTATCGGCTAGTTAAATTGATCATTCTAAACTGATCACTGGTACTCATTGAGCAAAAGTTTACAAATGCAAGCATAATGCATGGCATCACGCAGTTTTGGAAACATTGGATTATTTGGAGGCTTTTTCGTAGCTCTTTCAGTCTCAAATGCTGTCACAATATTTAAAATTGAGCTACATTAACCTGGGCATTGGATTCATGTCATTTCGAGCTCTAAATCGAATGTTAAAGACGATTTAGTGCGGACATGTGAAGTTGATCAGCTAGTTGAAATGATCATTCTAAACTGATCATTGGTCCCCATTGAGTAAAGACGTATAAATGAAGCATAATGCATAGCATCACACAGTTTGGATAGATTGGATTACTTGGAGTCTTTGCCATAGCTATTTGGGTCTTAAATTTAGTCACAATATAGAATATTCAGCTAGCTTTACATGTGCACTGGATTCGTGTCATTCTGAACTCGAAAAATAAAGTTACGAACGATTTACTGTGGACATGTCAAGTTTATCGGCTATTTAAATTGATCATTCTAAACAGATCATTGGTATTCATTGAGAAAAGGTTTACAAATGAATCATAATGCATGGCATCACGCAATTTCGGATACATTGGATTACTTGGAGCCTTTGTCGTAACTCTTTCAGTCCCAAATGTTGTCACACTATAGAAAATTGACCTATATTAACGTGGGAGTTTGATTCATATTGTTTTGAGCTCTAAATCAAATGCTAAAGACGATTTAGTGGGGACATGTCAAGTTGATCAGCTAGTTAAAATGATCATTCTAAACTGATTATTGGTGCTCATTGAGCAAGGGTTTACAAATGAAGCATAATGCATGGCATTACGCAGTTTGGGGTAGATTGGATTACTTGGAGGCTTTGTCGTAGTTATTTGGGTCTTAAAATTTTTCACAATATAGAATATTCAGCTACCTTAAGGTGGGCATTGAATTCGTTTCATTCTAAACTCCAAATCAAAAGTTACGAACGATTTAGTGTGGACATTTTAAATTTATCGGCTAGTTAAATTGACCATTATAAACTAATCACTAGTGCTCATTGAGCAAAGGTTTACAAATGAAGCATAATGCATGGCATCACGCAATTTCCGATACATTGGATTACTTGAAGGCTTTGTCGTAACTGTTTATGTCCCAAATGTTGTTACAATATAGAAAATTGAGCTATATTAAAATGGGCGTTCGATTCATGTCATTTTGAGCTCTAAATCAAATGTTAAAGACGATTTGGTGTGGAAATGTCAAGTTGGCAAGCTCGTTAAAATGGTCATTTTAAACTGATCATTGGTGCTCATTGAGTAATGGCGTATAAATGAAGTATAATGTATGGTATCACGCAATTTGGGATAGATTGGATTACTTGGAGCCCTTGTCATAGCTATTTTTGTCTTAAATTTTTTCACAAAATAGAATATTGATCTAGCTTAGCATTGGCATTGGATTCATGCAATTCGGACCTCTAAGTCAAATGTTACGGATGATTTACTGCGGACATATCAAGTTGATCGGGCAGTTAAGGTGATAATTCGAAACTGATAATTGGTGCTTATTGAGCAAAAGTTTTCAAATGAAACATAATATATGATATCACACAATTTGGGATAGACTAGATTACTTGGAGTCTTCTTCGTAGCTATTTCGGTCTTAAATTTTATCAAATATAGAAAACTGAGGTAGCTTAATGTGGACGTGTGATTCGTGTCATTCTAAACTCTAAATCAAGAGTTACAGACGATTTAGTACGTTTTCATGTTGGTCGGCTAGTTAAAATGATTATTCTAAATTGATCATTGGTGCTCATTGAGTAAAGACTTCTAAATGAAGCGTAATGCATTACATCGCGTAGTTTGCGATACATTGGATTACTTGGAGGATTTTCCGTAGCTCTTTCAGTCTCAAATGTGGTCACAATATGAAAAATTGAGTTAGCTTAACGTGGGTGTTGAATTCATATCATTTTGAGCTCTAATCAAAAGTTATGGACAATTTAGGATAGACATTTGAAGTTCATCGGCCAGTTAAAATGATCATTATAAACTGACATTGGTGCTCCTTGAGTAAAGGCTTATAAATGAAGCATAATATATGGCATCACGCAGTTTTAGATAGATTGGATTACTTGGAGGCTTTGTGATAGCCGTTTCAATCTTAACTTTATTCATAATATAGAATATTGAGCTACCTTAATGTGGGGGTTGGATTCGTGTCATTCTGAATCATAAATCAAAAGTTAGAAACTATTAATTTAGGGGGGACATGTTAAGTTTATCGGCTAGGTAAATTGATCATTCTAAGCTCATCATTCATGCTCATTGAGCAAAGGTTTACAAATGAAGCATAATGCATGGCATCACGCAGTTTGGGTTACATTGGATTACTTGGAGGCATTGTTATAGCTCTTTTAGTCTCAAACTTTGTCAACATATTGAAAATTGAGTAACATTAATGTTGGTGTTGGATTCATGTACTTTTGAGCTTTAAATCAAATGTCAAGGACGACTTGGTGCGGCCATGTCAAGTTGATCAACTAGTTAAAATGATCATCCTAAACTGATCTATGGTGCTTATTGAGTAAATGAGTATAAATGAAGCATAATGCATGGCATCACATAATTTGGGATAGATTGTATTACTTGGAGATTTTGTCGTAGCTAATTTCAGCCTTAATTTCTGTCATTATATAGAATATTGAGCTAGCCTAAAGTGGGCATTAGATAGGTCTTGTTCTGAACTCTAAATTAAAATTTATGGATGATTTAGTACGTACATACCAAATTTATCCGCTAGATAAGGTGATCATTCTAAATTAAACATTCTAAGCTGATCATTATTGCTCATTGAGTAAAAGCTTATAAATGAAGCATAATGCATGGCATCACGCAGTTTAGGATAGATTGGATTACTTGAAGGCTTTGTGCTAGCTCTTTCAGTCTCAAATTTTTTCACAATATCGAAAATTGAGCTAGCTTAACATGGGCATTGGATTCTTGTCATTTTGAACTCTCAATCAATAGTTTCGGGCGATATAGTGCGTACATCTCAAGGTTATCAACAAGTTAAAATGATCATTCTAAACTGATCATTGGTGCTCTGTAGTAAAGGCCTGTATAAAGCATAGTGCATGGCATCACACAGTTTTATACATTAGATTAATTGGAGGCTTTGTTGTAGCTATTTTGGTCTTAACTTTTGTCACAATATAGAATATTGAGCTATCTTCCTGTGGACGTTGGATTCGTGTATTTGTAAACTCTAAATCAAAATTTACGGACTATTTATTGTGGACATCTCAAGTTTATCGGCTAGTTAAATTGATCATTCTAAATTGATCATTGGTGCTCATTGAGAAAAGGTTTACAAATGAACCATAATGCATGTCATCACGCAGTTCTGGATACATTGGATTACTTAGAGCCTTTGTCGTAGCTCTTTCACACTCAAATCTTGTCAAAATATTAAAAACTGAGCTAGATAAATGTGGGTGTTGGATTCATGTCATTTTGACCTCTAAATAAATGTTAAAGATAACTTAGTGCGGACATGTCACGTTGATCAGCTAGTGAAAATGATCATTGTAAACTGATCATTGGTGCTCGCTGAGTAAAGGCGTATAAACAAAGCATAATGCATGGCATCATGCCATTTGGGATAGATTTGATTACTTGGACTCTTTCGCATAGCTATCTCGGTCTTTATTTTGTCATAATATAGAATATTGAGCAAGCTTAACATGGGTGTTAGATTCGTGTCATTTTCAACTCTAAATCAAAAGTTACAGATGATTTAGTGCGGAACGGTCAAGTTGATCAACCTCTTAAAGTGATCATTCTAAACTAATTATTAGGGTTCATTGAGCAAATGCTTATAAATGCAGCATAATGCATGGCATCACACAGTTCAGGCTATATTGGATTACTTGAAGGCTCTGTGGTAGCTCTTTCACCATCAAATGTTGTCACAATATAGAAAATTGAGTTAGCTTAACGTGGGCATTAGATTCTTGTCATTCTGAACTCTAAATCAAAAGTTATGAATGATTTAGTGTGGACATGTCAAGTTGATCAGCCAGTTAAAATGCTCATTATAAACTGATCATTAGTGCTCCTTTAGTGAAGGCTTATAAATGAAGCATAATGCTTGGCAACACGCACTTTGGCATACATTTGATTACTTGGAGGCTTTGTTGTAGCTATTTCGGTCTTAAATGTTGTCGGAATAATGAACATTGAGCAAGATTAACTTGGGCGTTGGATTCATATTGTTTTAAACTCTAAATCAAGCGTTAAAGATGATTTACTGTGGACATTTTAAGTTGATGAGCTAGTCAAAACGATTATTCTCAATTGATCATTGGTGCTCATTGAGCAAAGTTTTACAAATGAAGCATAATGCATAGCATCACGCAGTTTGGGATAGAATGGATTACCTGCAGACTTTATCCTAGCTAGTTCGGTCTTAAATTTTGTAACAATGTAGAATTTTGCGCTACCTTAATGTCGGTGTTGGATTCGTGTCATTCTGAATTCTAAATCAAAAGTTACGAACGATTTAGTTTAGAAATATCAATTTTATCGGCTAGTTAAATTGATCATTCTAAATTGATCATTCTAAATTGATCATTCTAAATTGATCAGTCTAAATTGATCATTACTGCTCTTTGAGTAAGACTTATAAATGAAGCATAATGCATGGCATCATACAGTTCAGGATAGATTAGATTACTTGAAGGCTTTGTGGTAGCTCTTTCAGTCTCAAATGTTGTCACAATATTGAAAATTTAGCTAGCCTAATTTTGCGTAATTCTGAACTCTAAATCAAAAGTTACAGACGATTTAATGTGTTTATGTCATGTTGATCAGCTAGTTAAAATGATCATTCTAAAATGATCATTGGTGCTCCTTTAGTAAAGGCTTATAAATGAAGCATAATGCATGGCATCACACAGTTTGGGATACACTGGATTACGTGGAGGATTTGTTGTAGTTATTTTGGTTTTAAAATTTTTCCACAATATAAAATATTGAGCTAGCTGAACATGGGCATTGGATTCATGTAATTCTAAACTATAAATAAAAAGTTACGGAAGATTTAGTACGTACATGTCAAGTTGATCGGCCAATTAAAATGATCACTATAAACTGAGCATCAGTGCTCCTTTAATAATGGCTTATAAATGAAGCATAATGCAGTGCATCACACAGTTTGAGATACAATGGATTACATAGAGGCTTTGTTGTAGCTCTTTCAATCTCAAATATTCTCACAATATTGAAAATTGAGCTGGATTAACGTGGCCGTTGGATTTATATCATTTTAAACTCTAAATCAGATGTTAAATGATCATTGATCAGCTATTCAAAATGATTATTCTAAACTGATCATTGGTGCTCATGGAGCAAAGTTTTTTAAATGGAGCATAATGTATGGTATCACGCAGTTTGAGATTGATTGGATTACTTGAAGGTTTTTTCCTAGCTATTTCGTCACATATATAATATTGACCTACCTTAATGTGGGTGTTGGATTCGTGTCATTCTGAACTCTAAATCAAAAGTTATGGACGATTTAGTGTGGACATGTCAAGTTTATCATCTTCTCATCCACTACCTCCGACTTTGTAGCCCTTCAAATCAGTTGCTGGCTGTACAGCGACTGATCAAAGAACAAGTCGCACGCAATGCACAAATTTAACAATAGAATGCGGAGATGATGGAAGTGAATCAGAGAATGACTGAACGGTTCGAGGAGGAACGTAGAGAGCATGCAACATTGCTTTTTGATTGCTCACGCGGATAAACAGCTTGCGAGGCGGTCCTTCAAATGCTTCACTTGCTTTTTCGCCATCGGATTTCAATTTTCCACCTCCGGAAAATTATTTTTTATTTTTAATTTTTGTAACTTGATTTTTTTTAATTTGATTTTTTAATAAAATTTATTATTTTTCTTTTCATAATTTTTTATATTTTAATCTATTCTAATAAAAACTAAATAATTAATTAAAATATTTTAAAAGTAAAATTAAGATTAATATTTTCAATTTTAATTTTAAAATATTTTAATCAATTATTTATTTATTTTTATAAAATAATTCATTTGTGGTCGCAAATTGGTAGCAAATGAGCCACAAATATTTGTTACCAATTTGTGACCACTGGTATTGTTTTTACTAAATTGAAGCGTGGTCGCAAATTGCTCACAACAAATTGCGACCATGGTCTGTTGTAGTCGCAAATCCGTCACAATATTTTGTGACTGATTTGCGACCACATTTGGTATGCAGTCTCCAAATCAATCACAAAGTTTTGTGACTGATTTGCAAATAGTCGCAAAATGGTCAAAAAAATTTGTGACCAATTTGCGACCACGCTTTCAATAGTGGTCGCAAATCTGTAACAAATTTTTGTGACCATTTTGCGATGACGGTTTTTGCAACCACAGATGTAGTGGCAAAATTGTCGAAAACTTTGTTACTACACGGCAGTCACAAAGTAGTCGCGAAATCCATGACGAATATTTGGTCACTAATTACTTACAAAATTCAGGACCACTATTTGATCACTAATTAGTCATAAAATGTACAACTACTACCATGGTCGCAAATTAGTCAAAAATTTGCGACTGATTTAAGACCACAAAAATTTGCGACAAAGTATTTGTGACCACGTCCGTGGTCGCAAAACATGTGTTTTCTTATAGTTTAAATAAAATGTTATGGACGAATTAGTGTGGCCATGTTAAGTTTATTGGCTAGTTAAATTGATCATTTTAAACTGATAATTGATGCTTATTGAGCAAAGGTTTACGAATAAAGAATAATGCATGGCATCCCACGCTTTGGGATACATTGAATTACTTGGAGGCCTTGTCATATCTCTTTCAGTCTCAAATGTTGTCAGAATACAAAAAATTGAGCTAGATTAATGTGGGTGTTGGAATCATATAATTTTGTGGTCTAAATCAAATGTTAAAGACGATTTAGTGCGGACATGTCAAGTCGATCAGCTAGTTAAAATGATCATTTTAAACTGATCATTGGTGCTCATTGCGTAAAGGCTTATAAATAAAGCATAATGCATGGTATCACGTAGTTTGGGATACATTGGATGACTTGGAGGCTTTGTCGTAGCGCTTTCAGTATCAGATATTGTCACAATATTCAAAATTGAGCTAGATAAGTGTGGGCGTTGGATTCATAATATTTTCAACTCTAAATCAAATGTTAAAGATGATTTAGTGCGGATATGTCAAGTTCATCAGCCAGTTAAAATGATCATTCAAATCTGATCATTGATGCTCCTTGAGTAAAGGGTTATAAATAAAGCATAACAGATGACATCACACAGTATAGGATACATTGGATTACTTGGAGGCTTTGTCGTAGCTCTTTCAGTCTCAAATATTTTCACAATATTAATAATTGAGCTAGAGTAATGTGGGAGTTGGATTCATATCATTTCGAGCTCTAAATCAAATGTTAAAGATGATTTAGTGCGGACGAATCAAGTTGATCGACCAGTTAAAATGATCATTCTAAACGGATCATTGGTGCTCCTTGAGTAAAGGCTTATCAATGAAGCAAAATACATAGTATCACGTTGTTAGGGATACATTGGATTACTTGGAGGCTTTGTCGTAATTCGAAATCAAAATTTACGGACGATTTAGTGCGGACAAATCAAGTTAATCGGCTAGTTAAATTGATCATTCTAAACTGATCATAGGTGCGCATTAAGCAAAGGTTTACAATTGATGCATAAAAAATGGCATCACACAGTTTGGGATACATTGGATTATTTGGAGGCTTTGTCGTAGCTAATTCGGTCTTAAAGTTTGTCTCAATATAGAATTTTGTGCTAGGGATACATTGGATTATTTGGAGGCTTTGTTGTAGCTAATTCGGTCTTAAATGTCAAGTTGATCGGCCAGTTAAAATGATCATTCTAAACTGATCATAGGTGCTCCTTGAGTAAATGCTTATCAATGGAGCAAAGTGCATGGCATAACACAGTTTGGAATAAATTGGATTACTTAAAGGCTTTCTCATAGCTCTTTCAGTCTGAAATGTTGTCACGATATTGAAAATTGAGCTAGATTAACATGGGTTTTTGATTCATGTAATTTTTAGTTATAAACCAAACGTTAAAGAAAATTTAGTACGAATATGTAAAGTTGATAAGCTAGTTAAAATGATCATTCTAAATTGATTTGTGGTGCTCATTGAGCAAAGGCTTACAAATTAAGCATAATGCACGCCATCACACAGTTTGGGATAGATTGGATTTGGTCAAGTTACGGACGATTTAGTGCAGACATGTCAAGTTGATCATTCAGTTAAAATGATAATTCTAAGCTAATCATTCTAAACTAATCACTAGTGCTGCTTGAGTAAAGGCTTATAAATGAAGCATAATGCATGACATCACACATTTTGGGATACATTGGATTTCTCGAAGGCTTTGTCGTAGCTATTTTGGACTTAGATTTGGTCACAATATAAAAAATTGAGCTAGCTTAACGTGGGAGTTGGATTCATGTCATTCGGAACTGTAAATAAAAAGTTACGGAAGATTTAGTGCGGACATATCATGTTTATTGGCTAGTTAAATTGACCATTCCAAACTGATCATCCTAAACTGATCATTGCTGCTCATTGAGCAAAGGTTTACTAATGGAGCATAATGTATAGTATCACGCACTTTGGAGTAAACTGGATTAATTGGAGGGTTATTCGTCGCTCTTTCTGTCTTATATTTTGTCACAATATAAAATATTGAGCTAGTTTAACATGGGCACTGGATTCGTCCCATTCAGAACTCTAAATGAAAAGTTACGGACGTTTTACTGCGGACATGTCATATTGAACGGGCAGTTAAAGTGATCATACTAAACTGATCTGCTCCTTGAGTAAAGGCTTATAAATGAAGCATAATGCATGACATCACATAGTTTATGATAGATTGGATTACTTGAAGGCTTTGTGGTAGTTGTTTCTGTATCAAATGTTGTAACAGTTTAGAAAATTGAGCTAGCTTAACCTCGACGTTGGACTCATGTTGTTCTGAATTCTAAATCAAAAGCTACAGACAATTTTGTGCGGACATATCCAGCTGATCCGGCAGATAAAGTGATCATTCTAAACTGATCATTAGTGCTGAGTAAAGCCTTATAAATGAAGCATAATGCATGGCATCACACAGTTTATGATAGATTGGAATACTTGAAGGCTTTCTAGTATCTCTTTCAGACTCAAATGTTGTCATAATATAGAAAATTGAGCTACTTTAACTTGGGCATTGGATTCGTGTCATTTATAACTCTAAATCAAAAGTTACGGACGATTTAACGCAGACATGTCAAGCTGGTCGGCCAGTTAAAGTGATCATTCTAAACTGATCATTCAAAAGTGATCATTAGTGCTCCATGAGTAAAGGCTTATAAATGAAACATAATGCATGGCATCATGCAATTTATGATATATTGGATTACATGAAGGAGTTGTGGCAGCTCTTTCAGTCCTAAATGTTGTCATAATATAGAAATTGAGCTAGTTTAACGTGGGCATTGAATTTGTGTCATTCTGAACTCTAAATTAAAAGTTATGGATGATTTAGTGCGTACATGTCAAGTTGATCGGCCAGTTAAAATGATCCTTCTAAACTGATCATTGGTGGTCTTTGAGTAAAGGCTTATAAATGAAACATAATGCATGACATCACGCAGTTTGGCATAAATTGGATTTCTCGGAGGGTTTTGTCGTAGCTATTTCGATCTTATATTTTTGTCACAAAATAGAAAATTGAGCAAGCTTAAGTTGGGCGTTGGATTCATGTTAATCGCAACTGTAAATCAAAAGTTACAGACGATTTAGTGCGGATATATCATGTTTATTGGCTAGTTAAAGTGATCATTCCAAACTAATCATTCTAGTCTGATCATTGGTATTCATTGAGCAAAGGTTTACAAATGAAGCATAGTGCATGGTATTCACGCAGTTTGGGATAGATTGGATTACTTGGATCGTTTTTTGTCGCTTTTTCGGTCTTTAATTTTGTCACTGTATAGAATATTTAGTGCGGACATATCATGTTTATTGGCTAGTTAAAGTGATCATTCCAAACTAATCATTCTAAACTGATCATTGGTATTCATTGAGCAAAGGTTTACAAATGATGCATAGTGCATGGTATCACGCAGTTTGGGATAGATTGGATTACTTGGAGCGTTTTTTGTCGCTTTTTCGGTCTTTAATTTTGTCACTGTATAGAATATTTGGTGCGGACATATCATGTTTATTGGCTAGTTAAAGTGATCATTCCAAACTAATCATTCTAAACTGATCATTGGTGATCATTGAGCAAAGGTTTACAAATGAAGCATAGTGCATGGTATCACGCAGTTTGGGATAGATTGGATTACTTGGAGCGTTTTTTTGTCGCTCTTTCGGTCTTTAATTTTGTCACTATATAGAATATTTAGTGCGGACATATCATGTTTATTGGCTTGTTAAAATGATCAATCCAAACTAATCATTCTAAACTGATCATTGGTGTTCATTGAGGAAAGGTTTACAAATGAAGCATAGTGCATGGTATCACGCAGTTTGGGATAGATTGGATTACTTGGAGCGTTTTTTGTCGCTCTTCTGATCTTTAATTTTGTCACTATATAGAATATTGAGCTAGTTTAACGTGGGCATTGGATTGTCTCATTCAGAACTCTAAATCAAAAGTTACGGACGATTTAGTGCGGACATGTCATATTGAACGAACAGTTAAAGTGATCATTCTAAACTGATTATTATTGCTCATTTAGTAAAGGCTTATATGAAGTATAATGCATGACATCATATAGTTTAGGATAGATTGGATTAGTTTAAGGCCTTGAGGTAGTTGTTTTAGTATCAAATGTTGTCACAATATAGAAAATTGAGCTAGCTTATCCTGGACGTTAGATTCATGTTGTTCTGAACTCTAAATCAAAACTTATGAACAATTTAGTGCGGACATGTCCAGCTGATCTGCCAGATAAAGTGATCATTCTAAACTAAATATTCTAAACTGATCATTAGTGCTCCTTTAGTAAAGCCTTATAAATGAAGCATAATGCATGGAATCACGCAGTTTAGGATAGAATGGATTACTTAAAGGTTTTTTTGTAGCTCTTTCAGTCTCAAATGTTGTCACAATATAGAATACTGAGCTAATTTAACGTGGGCATTGGATTCGTGTCATTCTGAACTCTAAATCAAAAGTTACGTACGAATTAAAGCAGACATGTCAAGCTGATCGGCTAGTTACAGTGGTCATTCTAAATTGATCATTAGTGCTCCATGAGTAAAGGCTTATAAATGAAGTATAATGCATGGCATCACGTAGTCTATGATAGATTGAATTCCTTGAAGGCTTTGTGGTAGCTCTTTCAGTCTTAAATGTTGTCATAATATAAAAAATTGTGCTACTTTAACGTGGGCGTTGGATTCGTGTCATTCTGAACTCTAACTAAAAAGCTACGGATGATTTAGTGCATACATGTCAAGTTGATCGGCCAGTTAAAATGATAATTCTAAACTGATAATTGGTGCTACTTGAGTAAAGGATTATAAATGAAGCATAATACATGGTATCACGTAGTTTGGGATACATTGGATTTCTCGGAGGGTTTTTCATAGGTATTTCGGACTTAAATTTTATCATGAAATAGAAATCTGAGCCAGGTTAAGGTGGGCGTTGGATTCATGTCAATCGGAACTGTAAATCAAAAGTTACAGACGATTTAATGCGGACATATCATGTTTATCAGCTAGTTAAATTGATCATTAAACTGATCATTCTAAACTGATCATTGGTGCTCATTGAGCAAAGATTAATAAATGGAGCATAATGCATGGCATCACATAGTTTGGGATAGATTGGATTACTTGGAGGGTTTTTCATCACTTTTTCGGTCTTAAATTTTGTAACAATATAGAATATTGAGCTAGTTTAACTTGAGTGTTGGATTTGTCTCATTCGGAACTCTAAATGAAAAGCTACGAAGGATTTAGTGCAGACATGTCATATTAAACGGCCAGTTAAAGTGATCATTCTAAGCTGATTATTAGTGCTCCTTGAGAAAAGGCTTATAAATGAAACATAATGCATGACATCACGCAGTTTAGGGTTGGTTGGATTACTTGAAGGCTTTGTGGTATCTCTTTCAGTCTCAAAAGTTGTCACAATATAGAAAATTGAGCTACTTTACCTTGGGCATTGGATTTGTGTCATTTTGAAGTCTAAATAAAAAGTTATGGACGATTTAAAACGGACATGTCAAGCTGGTCGGCCAGTTAAAGCAATCATTCTAAACTGATAAATCTAAACTGATCATTAGTGCTCCATGAGTAAAGGCTTATAAATGAAACATAAGGCATGGCATCACGCAGTTTATGATAGATTGGATTAATTGAAGGCTTTGTGGTAGCTCTTTCAGTCTTAAATGTTGTCATAATACAAAAAATTGAGCTAGTTTAACGTGTGCGTTGGATTCGTGTCATTCTGAACTCTAAATCAAAAGTTACGGATGATTTAGTGCGAACATCTCAAGTTGATCAGCCAGTTAAAATGATCATTCTAAACTGATCATTGGTGCTCCTTGAGTAAAGGCTTATAAATGAAACATAATGCACGGCATCACGCAGTTTGGGATACGTTGGATTTCTCGGAGGGTTTGTCGTAGCTATTTCAAACTTAAATTTTGTCACAAAATAGAAAATTGAGCTAGCTTAAGGTGGGCGTTGGATTCATGTTAATCGGAACTGTAAAATAAAAAATTACGGATGATTTAGTGTGTACATATCATGTTTATCAGTTATTCTAAATTGATCATTGGTGCTCATTGAGCAAAGGTTCATAAATGAAGCATAGTACGTGGTATCACGCAGTTTGGGATAGATTGGATTACTTGGTGCGTTTTTCGTCGCCCTTTTGGTCTTAAATGTTTATACAATATATAATATTGAGCTACTTTAACAGGGGCGTTGGATTCGTCTCATTCAGAACTGTAAATCAAAAGTTACAGACGATTTAGTGCGTACATGTCATATTGAACGACCAGTTAAAGTGATCATTTTAAACTGATCATTCTAAACTGATTCTTTGTGCTCCTTTAGAAAAGGCTTATAAATGAAGCATAATGCATGACATCACGCAGTTTAGGATAGATTGGATTACTTGAAGGATTTGCGGTAGTTGTTTTAGTATCTAATGTTGTCACAATATAGTAAATTGAGCTAGCTTAACCTGGACGTTCGATTAATGTTGTTCTGATCTCTAAATCAAAAGTTACGGATGATTTAGTGCGTACATGTCCAGTTGATCCGCCAGATAAAGTGATCATCCTTACCTAATAATTCTAAACTGATCATTAGTGCTCCTTGAGTAAAGCCTTATAAATGAAGCATAATGCATCTCATCACGCAGTTTAGTATATATTGGATTACTTGGAGGCTTTGTGGTAGCTGTTTCAATCTCAAATTTTTTCACAATATAGAATATTGAGATAGCTTAACGTGGCTGTTGGATTTGTGCTATTTTGAACTCTAAATCAAAAGTTACAGACAATTTAGTGCAGAAATGTCAAGTTTATCAACTAGTTAAATTGATTATTCTAAACTGATCATTGGTGGTCATTGAGCAAAGGTTTACAAATGTAGCATAATGCATGGCATTCGCAGTTTGGGATACATTGGATTACTTAGAGGCTTTGTCGTAGAAATTTCAATCTTAAATTTTGTCACAATATAGAATATTGAGCTATCTTAACGTGGGCGTTAGATTCGCGTCATTCTGAACTCTAAATCAAAATTTTAGTGTGGACATGTCAAGTTTATCAGCTAGTTAAATTGATCATTTTAAACTGATCATTGGTGCTCATTGAGCAAAGGTTTACAAATTAATCATAATGCATGGCATCCGCAGTTTGGGATACATTGGATTACTTGGAGGCTTTGTGGTACATCTTTCAGTCTCAAATGTTGTCTTAATATAGAAAATTGAGCTTGATTAATGTGGGCGCTGGATTCATGTCATTTTGAGCTCTAAATCAAACGTTAAAGAAAATTTAGTGCGGACATGTCACGTTGATAATTAGTGCTCATTGAGCAAAGGATTACAAATGAAGCATAATGCATGGTATTACGCAGTTTGGGAAAGGTGGATTAATTGGAGGTTTGTTGTAGCTATTTCAGTCTCAAATTTAATCACAATATAGAAAACAGAACTAGTTTAACATGGGAGTTGGATCTGTGTCATTCTGAACTCTACATCAAAAGTTACGGATGATTTCGAGCGGACATGTCAAGTTCATCGGCTAGTTAAAATGGTAATTCTAAACTGATCCATTGTGCTCCTTGAGTAAAGGCTTATACATGAAGCATAATGCATGGCATCACTCAGTTTGGTATACATTGGATTACTTGGAGGGTTTGTCGTAATTCTTTGAGTCTCAAATGTTGTCACAGTATTATAAATTGAGGTAGATTAACGTTGGTGTTGGATTCATGTATTTTTGTGCTCTAAATCAAATGTTAAAGACAATTTAGTGTGGACATGTTAAGTTCATTAGCTAGTTAAATTGATCATTCTAAACAGATCATTGGTGCTCATTTAGTAGATGCATATAAATGAAGCATAATACATGGAGTCACGCAGTTTGGGGTAGATTAGATTACTTGGAGGATTTGTCGTCGCTATTTCAGTGTTCAATTTTTTCACAATATAGAATATTGGGCTAGCTTAACATGAGCGTTGGATTCGAATCATTCTGAACTCTAAATCAAAAGTTATGGATGAGTTAGTGCTTACATGTTAGGTTAATCAGTTAGGTAAAGTGATCATTCCGAACTGATCTTTCTAAATTGATTATTCTAAACTGATCATTAGTGCTCCTTGAGTAAAGGCTTATAAATGAAATATAATGCATGGCATCACACAGTTTAGGATATATTGGCCTACTCAAAGCCTTTGTGGTAGCTCTTTCTATCTCAAATGTTTTCAAAATATAGAAAATTTCCCTAGCTTAACATGGGCGTTGGATTCGTGTCATTCTAAACTCTAAATCAAAAGTTAGGGACGATTTAGTGCGTACATGTCAAGTCTACCGGCCAGTCAAAATGATCATTCCAAACTGATCATTGGTGCTCCTTGAGTAAAGACTAATATATGAAGAATAATGCATGGCATGATGCATTTTGGGATATATTGTATTACTTGGAGGCTTTGTCGTAGGTCTTTCAGCCTCAAATGTTGTCACAATATTGAAAATTTAGGTAGATTAACGTGCACATTGGATTCATGTCATTCTGAACTCTACATCCAAAGTTACAAATGATTTTGTGCGGACATGTCAAGTTTATTGGCTAGTTAAATTGATCATTCTATACTGATCATTGGTGCTCATTGACCAAAGGTTTACAAATGAATAAAATGAATGGCATCATGCAGTTTGGGATAGAATGGATTACTTGGAGGATTTTTCGTAGCTATTTTTGTCTTTAATCACAATATAGAAAACTGATCTAGCTTAGCGTGAGCATTGGATTCGTGTTATTCTGAACTCTAAATGAAAAGTTATGGACAATTTAGTGCGGACATGTCAAGTTTACCAGCTAGTTAAATTGATCATTCTAAACTGATCATTGGTACTTATTGAGAAACGGTTTACAAATGAAGCATAATGCATGGCATCACGCAGTTTGGGATAGATTGAATTACATGGAGGCTTTGTCGTAGCTTTTTTTGTTTTAATTTTTGTCACAATATAGAATATTAAGCTAGCTTAATGTGAGCGCTGGATTCATATCATTCTGAACTCTAAATCAAAATTAAAGTTATGGATGATTTAGTGCGGACATGTCAAGTTTATTGGCTAGTTAAATTAATCATTATAAATGACGCATAATGCATGGTATCACTCAGTTTGGGATACATTGGATTACTTGGACACTTTGTCGTAGCTATTTCTTTCTTAAATTTTGTCACAATATAGAAAATTGAACTACCTTAACATGAGCGTTGGATTCATGTCATTCTGAACTCTAAATCAAAAGTTATGGTCGATTTAGTGTAGACATGTCAAGTTTATCGGCTAGTTAAATTTATAATTCTAAACTGATCATTGGTGCTCATTGAGCAAAGGTTTACAAATGAAGCAAAATGCATGGCATTACGCATTTTAAGATGCATTGGATTACTTGGAGGATTTGTCGTGCCTCTTTCAGTCTCAAATATTGTCACAATATTAAAAATTAAGCTAGATTAATGTGGGTGTTGGATTCTTGTCATTCTGAACTCTAAATCAAAAGTTATGAACGATTTAGTGAAGACATGTCAAGTTGATAGTTCAGTTCAAATGATCATTCTAAACTGATCATTGGTGTTGATTGAGTAAAGGCATATTAATGAAGCATAATGCATGGAGTCACGCCGTTTGGGATACATTGGATTACTTGAAGGCTTTGTCGTAGCTGAACATCTTTTTTAAAAAAAAATCGGTAATCTCCCCATTAGGGTAGTTCTCCATTCTCGCTGTCGCCGCTGCAACAAGAAAAGGGATAAATTTGGAAGGAAGAGTACTACAATCAGGAGGGTTATTAGGGTAGGAATGATATTTCCGCCACAAATGGGTTTTGATGTCTCATCTATAATGTACTTGATGTTCGTTAGGTTGCGGCGCCTTGTGCACTGGTTTGGTTGTTGTAAAATCTGTCGACTTAGGTAATTTCCCCAATCCCCCGGCTTCAGTATCAAATATTGTCACAATATTAAAAATTGAGCTCGATTAACATGGGCTTTGGATTCATATTATTTTTAGTTCTAAATCAAATGTTGAAGACGATTTTGTGCATACATGTTAAGTTGATCAGATGGTTAAAATGATCATTCTAAACTAATCATTGGAGCTCATTGAACAAAGGTTTACAAATGAAGCATAATGCATGACATCACGAAGTTTGGGTTACATTGGATTACTTGGAGACTTTGTTGTACATTTAGTGCGTACATGTCAAGTTTATCAGCCGGTTTAAATGATCATTGTATAGTGATCATTGGTGCTCCTTGAGAAAAGGCTATAATGCATGGCATCACACAGTTTGGGATACATTGTATTACTTGGAGGGTTTGCTGTAGCTATTTCCGTCTTAAATTTTGTCACAATATACAAAATTGATCTAGCCTAACGTGGGTGTTGGATTCATGTCATTCTGAACTCCAAATCAAACATTACGGATGATTTAGTGCGGACAATTCAGGATTATTGGCTAGTTAAATCGATAATTCTAAACTAATCCTTGGTGCTCATTGAGAAATAGTGTACAAATGATACATAATGCATCACATCACGCAGTTTTGGATAGATTAGATTACTTGGAGGTTTTTTCGTAGCTATTTCGGTCTTTAATTTTATAACAATATAGAACACTGAGCTAGCTTAATATGGGCGGTGTCATTTTGAATTCTAAATCAAAAGCTATGGACGATTTAGTGCGGACATGTCAAGTTCATCGGCCTGTTAAAATGATCACTCTAAACTGATCATTGTTGCTCCTTGAGTAAAGGCTTATAAATGAAGCATAATGCATGACATAACACAGTTTGGGATACATTAGAATACTTGGAGAAAAGAGTTTTTCGTTGCTATTTCGGTCTTAAATTTTGTCACAATGTAGAATATTGAACTACTTTAACCTGTGCGTTGAATTCGTGTCATTCAGAACTCTAAATCAAAAGTTATGGATGATTTCGTGCGGACATGTCCAGTTGATACGCGAGAAAAAGTGGTTATTCTAAACTGATCATTCAAAACTGATCATTCAAAACTGATCATTAGTGCTCCTTGAGTAAAAGTTTATAAATAAAGCATAATGCATGCCATCACGTAGTTTGGGATTGATTTGATTACTTGGAGGCTATGTCCTATCTACTTCGGTCTAAAATTTGTAGCAAGATATAATATGGAGCTAGCTTAAGTTGGGCGTTGGATTCGTGTCATTCTGAACTCTAAATCAAAAGTTACGGACGATTTAGTGCGGATATGTCAAGTTGATCGGCAAGTTAGAGAGCTAATTCTACACTTATCATTCTTAACTGATCTTTCTAAACTGATCGCTAGTACTCCTTGAGTAAAGGCTAATAAATGAAGCATAATGCATGGCATCACGCAGTTGAGGATAGATTGGAGTATTTGAAGGCTTTGTGGTAGCTCTTTTGGTCTTAAATGTGGTAACAATATAGAAAATAGAGCTAGCTTAATGTACGTGTTTGATTCGTGTCATTCGGCGCTCTAAATCAAAAGGTACGGACGATTTAGTGTGTACACATCAAGTTGATCGGCCAGGTAAAATGATCATTCTAAGCTGATCATTGGTGCTCCTTGAGTAAAGGCTTATAAATGAAGCATAAAGAATGACATCGCACAAATTGGTATACATTGGATTTTTTGGAGGCTTTGTCGTAGCTATTTTGGACTTAAATTTTGTCATCACATTGAAAATTTAGCTAGCTTAACATGGGTATTGCATTCCTGTCACCACATAGGATATTGAGATAGCTTACCGTGGGTATTGCATTCCTGTCATTCTGAACTGTAAATCAAAAGTTACGAAAGCTGTAGTGCAGAAATGCTAACTTGATCAGCCTGTTAAATTGATCATTCTAAACTTATCATTGGTGCTCACTGAGCAAAGGTTTACAAATGAAACATAATGCATGGCATCAAGCAGTTTGTGATAGATTGGATTACTTGAAGGCTTTGTCGTAGCTATTTTAGTCTCAAATGTTATCAAAGTATTGGAAATTGAGCTAGCTTAATGTGGGCGTTGTATTCGTGTCATTTCGAACTCTAAATGAAAAGTTATGGATGATTTAGGGCGGACATGTCAAGCTGATCGGCTAGTTAAAGTGATCACACTAAAGTGATCATTAGTGCTCCTTGAGTAAAGGCTTATACATGAAGTATAATGCATGACATCACACAGTTTAAGATATATTGGATTAGTTTATGGCTTTGTAGTAGCTATTTCAGTCTCAAATGTTTCCATAATATAGAAAATGGACCTGGCTTAACGATGGTGTTGGATTCGTGTCATTCAGAACTGTAAATAAACAGTTACAGACGATTTAGTGTGTACATTCAAGTTGATCGGCCAATTAAAATCACCATTCTTAACAGATCATTGGTGCTCATTGAGCAAAGGTTACCAATGAAGCATAATGTATGGCATCACATAGTTGGGACAGATTGGATTACTTGGAGGCTTTGTTGTAGCTATTTTTGTCACAAATTTTGTCACAATATAGAATATTGAGATAGCTTAATGTGGGCTTTAGATTTGTGTAAGTCTGCACTTAAATCAAAAGTTACGGAAGATTTAATGCGGTGATGTCAAGTTGATGAGCCAGTTAAAATGATCAATCATAACTGATCATTGGTGCTCATTGAGAAAAGGCTTATAAATGATGCATAATGCATGGTATCCTTCAGTTTAGGATACATTAGATTACTTTGAGGATTTGTCGTAGCTATTTCTTTCTTAAATTTTGTCACAATATAGAAAATTGAGCTAGCTTAACGTGAGCGATGGATTCATGTCATTCTGAACTCTAAATCAAAAGTTATGGTCCATTTAGTATAGACATGTCACGTTTATTGGCTAGTTAAATTTATAATTCTAAATTGGTCATTCGTGCTCATTGAGCAAAGGTTTACAAATGAAGCATAATGCATGGCATCACGCAGTTTGTGATTGATTGGAATACTTGGAGGTTTTGTCGTAGCTATTTCAGTCTCAAATATTGTCACAATATTGGAAATTGAGCTAGCTTAAAGTGGGTGTTGTATTCGTGTCATTGCGAACTCTAAATTAAAAGTTACAGATGATTTAGTGCGAACATGTTAAGCTTATCGGCTAGTTAAAATTATCATTCTAAACAGATGATTAGTGCTCTTTGAGTAAAGGCTTATACATGAAGCATAATGCATGACTTCACACATGTTTAAGATATATTGGATTAGTTTAAGGATTTGTGGTAGCTATTTCAATCTCAAATGTTTTCATAATATAGAAAATTGAGCTGGTTTAACGTTGGCGTTGGATTCATGTCATTCAGAACTGTAAATAAACAGTTACGGACGATTTATTGTGTACATTCAAGTTGATCAGCCAATTAAAATCATCATTCTTAACAAATCATTGGTTCTCATTGAGCAAAGGTTTACGAATGAAGCATAATACATGGCATCACGCAGTTTGGGATAGACTGGATTACTTGGGGGCTTGGTCGTAGCTACTTATGTCTTAAATTTTGTCACGATATAGGATATTGAGATAGCTTACCGTGGGTATTGCATTCCTATCATTCTGAACTGTAAATCAAAAGTTACGGACCATTTAGTGCGGAAACGCTAACTTGATCAGCCTGTTAAATTGATCATTCTAAACTTATCATTGGTGCTCACTGAGCAAAGGTTTACAAATGAAACATAATACATGGCATCAAGCAGTTTGTGATAGATTGGATTACTTGGAGGCTTTTTCGTAGCTATTTTAGTCTCAAATGTTGTCACGGTATTGGAAATTGAGCTAGCTTAATGTGGGTGTTGTATTCGTGTCATTTTGAACACTAAATGAAAAGTTATGGATGATTTAGTGCGGACATGTCAAGCTGATCAGCTAGTTAAAGTGATCACACTAAAGTGATCATTAGTGCTCCTTGAGTAAAGGCTTATACATGAAGTATAATGCATGACATCACACAGTTTAAGATATATTGGATTAGTTTATGGCTTTGTAGTAGCTATTTCAGTCTCAAATGTTTTCATATTATAGAAAATCGATCTGGCTTAACGTTGGCGTTGGGTTCGTGTCATTCAGAACTGTAAATAAACAGTTACAGACGATTTAGTGCGTACATTCAAGTTGATCGGCCAATTAAAATCACCATTCTTAAAAAATCATTGGTGCTCATTGAGCAACGGTTTACCAATGAAGCATAATGCATGGCATCACAGAGTTGGGATAGATTTGATTACTTGGAGGCTTTGTCATAGCTATTTTTGTCAAAAAATTTGTCACAATCTAGAATATTGAGATAGCTTAACGTGGGCATTAGATTTGTGTAAGTCTGCACTTAAATCAAAAGTTACGGAAGATTTAATGCGGTGATGTCAGGTTGATGAGCCAGTTAAAATGATCAATCATAACTGATCAATGGTGCTCATTGAGCAAAGGCTATAAATGATGCATAATTCATGGTATCCTTCAGTTTAGGATACGGTGGTTTACTTTAAGGATTTCTCGTAGCTATTTCTTTCTTAAATTTTGTCACAATATAGAAAATTGAGCTAGCTTAACGTGAGCGATGGATTCATGTCATTCTGAACTCTAAATCTAAAGTTACTGTCCATTTAGTGTAGACATGTCACATTCATTGGCTAGTTAAATTTATAATTCTAAACTGGTCATTGGTGCTCATTGAGCAAAGGTTTACAAATGAAGCATAATGCATGGCATCACGCAGTTTGTGATTGATTGGAATACTTGGAGGTTTTGTCGTAGCTATTTCAGTCTCAAATATTGTCACAATATTGGAAATTGACCTAGCTTAAATTGGGTGTTTTATTCGTGTCATTGCGAACTCTAAATTAAAAGTTACAGATGATTTAGTGCGGACATGTTAAGCTGATCGGCTAGTTAAAATTATCATTCTAAACTGATGATTAGTGCTCTTTGAGTAGAGGCTTATACATGTAGCATAATGCATGACTTCACACATGTTTAAGATATATTGGATTAGTTTAAGGATTTGTGGTAGCTATTTCAGTCTCAAATTTTTCATAATATAGAAAATTGAGCTGGTTTAACGCTGGCGTTGGATTCATGTCATTCAGAACTGTAAATAAACAGTTACGGACGATTTAGTGTGTACATTCAAGTTGATCAGCCAATTAAAATCATCATTCTTAACAAATTATTGGTTCTCATTGAGCAAAGGATTAGGAATAAAGCATAATGCATGGCATCACGCAGTTTGGGATAGATTGGATTACTTGGGGGCTTTGTTGTAGCTATTTATGTCTTAAATATTTGTCACGATATAGGATATTGAGATAGCTTACCGTGCGCGTTGGATTCATGTCATTTTCAACTCTAAATCAAAAGTTACGGACCATTTAGTGCGGAAATTCTAACTTGATCAGCCTGTTAAATTGATCATTCTAAAATGATCATTGGTGCTCACTAAGCAAAGGTTTACAAATAAAACATAATACATGGAATCAAGCAGTCTGTGATAGATTAGATTACTTGGAGGCTTTGTCGTATCTATTTTAGTCTCAAATGTTGTCACAATATTGGAAATTGAGCTAGCTTATTGTGGGCGCTGTATTCGTGTCATTTTGAACTCTAAATTAAAAGTTTCGGATGATTTAGTGCAGACATGTCAAGCTGATTGGCTAGTTAAAGTGATCATTCTAAACTGATCATTAGTGCTCCTTAAGTAAAGGCTTATAAATGAAGCATAATGCATTACATCACACAGTTTAAGATATATTGGATTAGTTTATGGCTTTGTAGTAGCTATTTCAGTCTCGAATGTTTTCATTATATAAAAATGGACCTGGCTTAACGTTGGCGTTGGATTCGTGTCATTCAGAACTGTAAATAAACACTTATAGACGATTTAGTGCGTACATTTAAGTTGATCGACCAATTAAAATCACCATTCTTAACAGATCATTGGTGCTCATTGAGCAAAGGTTTACCAATGAAGCATAATGCATGGCATCACAAAGTTGGGATAGATTGGATTACTTGGAGGCTTTGTCGTACCTATTTTTGTCAAAAAGTTTTTCACAATATAGAATATTGAGATAGCTTAATGTGGGCGTTAGATTTGTGTAAGTCTGCACTTAAATCAAAAGTTACAGAAGATTTAATGCGGTGATGTCAAGTTGATGAGCCAGTTAAAATGATCAATCATAAATGATCATTGGTGCTCATTGAGCAAAGGCTTATAAATGATGCATAATGCATGGTATCCTTCAGTTTAGGATACATTGGATTACTTTGAGGATTTGTCGTAGCTATTTCTATCTTAAATTTTGTCACAATATAGAAAATTGAGCTAGCTTAACGTGAGCGATGGATTCATGTCATTCTGAACTCTAAATCAAAAGTTACAGTCCATTTAGTGTAGACATGTCACGTTTATTGGCTAGTTAAATTTATAATTCTAAGCTGGTCATTGGTGCTCATTGAGCAAAGGTTTACAAATGAAGCATAATGCATGGCATCACGCAGTTTGTGATAGATTGGAATACTTGGAGGTTTTTTCGTAGCTATTTTAGTCTCAAATATTGTCACAATATTGGAAACTGAGCTAGCTTAAAGTGGGTGTTGTATTCGGGTCATTGCAAACTCTAAATTAAAAGTTACAGATGATTTAGTGCAGACATATTAAGCTGATCGGCTAGTTAAAATTATCATTCTAAACTGAGGATTAGTGCTCTTTGAGTAAAGGCTTATACATGAATCATAATGCATGACTTGACACATGTTTAAGATATATTGGATTAGTTTAAGGATTTGTGGTAGCTATTTCAGTTTCAAATGTTTTCATAATATAGAAAATTGAGCTGGTTTAACGCTGGCGTTGGATTCATGTCATTCAGAACTGTAAATAAACAATTACGGACGATTTAGTGTGTACAAAGTTGATCGGCCAATTAAAATCATCATTCTTAACAAATCATTGGTTCTCATTGAGAAAAGGTTTACGAATGAAGCATAATGCATGGCATCACGCAGTTTGGGATAGATTGGATTACTTGGGGGCTTTGTCGTAGCTATTTATGTCTTAAATTTTTGTCACGATATAGGATATTGAGATAGCTTACCATGCGCATTGGATTCATGTCATTCTGAACTCTAAATCAAAAGTTACGGACCATTTAGTGCGGAAATTCTAACTTGATCAGTCTGTTAAATTGATCATTCTAAACTAATCATTGGTGCGCACTGAGCAAAGGTTTAGAAATGAAACATAATACATGGCATCAAGCAGTTTGTGATAGATTGGATTACGTGGAGGCTTTGTCGTATCTATTTTAGTCTCAAATATTGTCACAGTATTGGAAATTGAGCTAGCTTATTGTGGGCGTTGTATTCGTGTCATTTCGAACTCTAAATTAAAAGTTTCAGATGATTTAGTGCGGACATTTCAAGCTGATCGGCTAGTTAAAGTGATCATTCTAAACTGATCATTAGTGCTCCTTGAGTAAAGGCTTATACATGAAGCATAATGCATGACATCACACAGTTTAAGATATATTGGATTAGTTTATGGCTTTGTAGTAGCTATTTCAGTCTCAAATGTTTTCATAATATAGAAAATGGACCTGGCTTAACGTTGGCGTTGGATTCGTGTCATTCAGAACTGTAAATAAAGAGTTACAGAAGATTTAGTGCGTACATTCAAGTTGATCGGCCAATTAAAATCACCATTCTTAAAAGATCATTGGTGCTCATTGAGCAAAGGTTTACGAATGAAGCATAATGCATGGCATCACGCAGTTTGGGATAGATTGGATTACTTGGAGAGTTTTTCGTAGCTATTTATGTCTTAAATTTTTGTCACAATCTAGGATATTGAGATAGCTTATTGTGGGTGTTGGATTCGTGTAAGTCTGAACTTAAATCAAAAGTTATAGAAGATTTAATACGCTCATGTCAAGGTTATCGGCCAGTTAAAATGATCATTCTTAACTGATCATTAGTGCTCCTTGAATAAAGGCTTAAAAATGACGCATAATGAATGGCATCACGCAGTTTGTGATAGATTGGATTACTTGGAGGCTTTTTCCTAGCTATTTCAGTCTCAAATTTTGGAAAAATATTTGAAATTGAGCTAGCTTTACGTGGGCGTTGGATTCATGTCATTTTGAACCCTAAATCAAAAGTTACGAACGATTTAGTGCTGATAATACAAGTTTATCGGCTAGTTAAATTGATCATTCTAAACTGGTCATTTGTGCTCATTGAGCAAAGGTTTACCAATGAAGCATAATGCATGGCATCATAGAGTTGGGATAGATTGGATTACTTGGAGGCATTGTCGTAGCTATTTTTGTCAAAAAGTGTGTAACAATATAGAATATTGAGATAGCTTAATGTGGGCGTTAGATTTGTGTAAGTCTGCACTTAAATCAAAAGTTACAGAAGATTAAATGCGGTGATGTCAAGTTGATTAGCCAGTAAAAATGATCAATCATAAATGTTCATTGGTGCTCATTGAGCAAAGGCTTATAAATGATGCATAATGCATGGTATCCTTCAGTTTAGGATACATTGGATTACTTTGAGGATTTGTCGTAGCTATTTCTATCTTAAATTTTGTCACAATATAGAAAATTCAGCTAGCTTAACATGAGCGATGGATTCATGTCATTCTAAACTCTAAATCAAAAGTTACGGTCCATTTGGTGTAGACATGTCACGTTTATTGGCTAGTTATATTTATAATTCTAAGCTGGTCACTGGTGCTCATTGAGCAAAGGTTTACAAATGAAGCATAATGCATGGCATCACGCAGTTTGTGATAGATTGGAATACTTGGAGGTTTTATCGTAGCTAATTCAGTCTCAAATATTGTCACAATATTGGAAATTGAGCTAGCTTAAAGTGGGTGTTGTATTCGTGTCATTGCGAACTCTAAATTAAAAGTTACAGATGATTTAGTGCGGACATATTAAGCTGATCGGCTAGTTAAAATTATCATTCTAAACTGAGGATTAGTGCTCTTTGAGTAAAGGCTTATAAATGAATCATAATGCATGACTTGACACATGTTTAAGATATAATGGATTAGTTTAAGGATTTGTGGTAGCTATTTCAGTTTCAAATGTTTTCATAATATAGAAAATTGAGCTGGTTTAACGCTGGCGTTGGATTCATGTCATTCAAAACTGTAAATAAACAATTACGGACGATTTAGTGTGTACATTCAAGTTGATCGGCCAATTAAAATCATCATTCTTAACAAATCATTGGTTCTCATTGGGAAAAGGTTTACGAATGAAGCATAATGCATGGCATCACGCAGTTTGGGATAGATTGGATTACTTGGGGGCTTGTCGTAGCTATTTGTGTCTTAAATTTTTGTCACGATATAGGATATTGAGATAGCTTACCGTGCGCGTTGGATTCATGTCATTCTGAACTCTAAATCAAAAGTTACGGACCATTTAGTGCGGAAATTCTAACTTGATCAGCCTGTTAAATTGATCATTCTAAACTAATCATTGGTGCTCACTGAGCAAAGGTTTACAAATGAAACATAATACATGGCATCAAGCAGTTTGTGATAGATTGGATTACCTGGAGGCTTTGTCGTATCTATTTTAGTCTCAAATGTTGTCACAGTATTGGAAATTGAGCTAGCTTATTGTGGGCGTTGTATTCGTGTCATTTCGAACTCTAAATTAAAAGTTTCGGATGATTTAGTGCAGACATTCCAAGCTGATCGGCTAGTTAAAGTGATCATTCTAAACTGATCATTAGTGCTCCATGAGTAAAGGCTTATACATGAAGAATAATGCATGACATCACACAGTTTAAGATATATTGGATTAGTTTATGGCTTTGTAGTAGCTATTTCAGTCTCAAATGTTTTCATAATATTGAAAATGGACCTGGCTTAACGTTGCCGTTGGATTCGTGTCTTTCAGAACTGTAAATAAATAGTTACAGGCGATTTAGTGCGTACATTCAAGTTGATCGGCCAATTAAAATCACCATTCTTATAAGATCATTGGTGCTCATTGAGCAAAGGTTTACCAATGAAGCATAATGCATGGCATCACAGAGTTGGGATAGATTGGATTACGTGGAGGCTTTGTCGTAGCTATTTTTGTCAAAATATAGAATATTGAGATAGCTTAATGTGGGCATTAGATTTGTGTAAGTCTGCACTTAAATCAAAAGTTACGGAAGATTTAATGCAGTGATGTCAAGTTGATGAGCCAGTTAAAAGGATCAATCATAACTGATCATTGGTGCTCACTGAGCAAAGGCTTATAAATGACGCATAATGCATGGTATCCTTCAGTTTAGGATATATTGGATTACTTTGAGGATTTTGTCTATTACTTTCTAAAATTTTGTCACATTATAGAAAATTGGGCTAGCTTAACGTGAGCGATGGATTCATGTCATTTGAACTCTAAATCAAAGGTTACGGTCCATTTAGTGTAGACATGTCACGTTTATTGGCTAGTTAAATTTATAATTCTAAACTGGTCATTGGTGCTCATTGAGAAAAGATTACAAATGAAGCATAATGCATGGCATCACGCAGTTTGTGATAGATTGGAATACTTGGAGGTTTTGTTGTAGCTATTTCAGTCTCAAATATTGTCACAATATTGGAAATTAAGCTAGCTTAAAGTGGGTGTTGTATTCGTGTCATTGCGAACTCTAAATCAAAAGTTAAAGATGATGCGGACATGTTAAGCTGATCGGCTAGTTAAAATTATCAATCTAAACTGATGATTAGTGCTCATTGAGTAAAGGCTTATACATGAAGGATAATGCATGACATCACACATGTTTAAGATATATTAGATTAGTTTAAGGATTTGTGGTAGCTATTTCAGTCTCAAATGTTTTCATAATATAGAAAATTGAGTTGGTTTAACGCTTACGTTGGATTCATGTCATTCATAACTATAAATAAACAGTTACAGACGATTTAGTGTGTACATTCAAGTTGATCGGACAATTAAAATCATCATTCTTAACAGATCATTGGTTCTCATTGAGTAAAGGTTTACGAATGAAGCATAATGCATGGCATCACACAGTTTGGGATAGATTGGATTACTTGGAGACTTTTTCGTAGCTATTTATGTCTTAAATTTCTGTCACAATATAGGATATTGAGATAGCTTATTGTGGGTGTTGGATTCGTGTAAGTCTGAACTTAAATCAAAAGTTATAGAAGATTTAATACGCTCATGTCAAGGTTATCGGCCAGTTAAAATGATCATTCTTAACTGATAATTAGTGCTCCTTGAATAAAGGCTTAAAAATGACGCATAATGCATGGCATCACGCAGTTTGTGATAGATTGGATTAGTTGGAGACTTTTTCCTAGCTATTTCAGTCTCAAATTTTGTAAAAATATTTGAAATTGAGCTAGCTTTACGTGGGCGTTGGATTTATGTCATTCTGAACCCTAAATCAAAAGTTATGAACGATTTAGTGTTGATAATACAAGTTTATCGGCTAGTTAAATTGATCATTCTAAACTGATCATTGGTGCTCATTGAGCAAATGTTTACAAATGAAGCATAATGCATGACATCAAACAGTTTGGGATAGATTAATTATTTGGAGGTTTTGGCGTAGCTACTTTGGTCTTGAATTTCATCAAAATATAGAAAATTGAGCTAGATTAACGTGGGTGTTGGATTCGTGTCACTATACATTATAAATCAAAAGTTATGGACGATTTATTGTAGACATGTCAAGTTGATCGGCCAGTTAAAATGATCACTCTAAACTGATCATTGGTACCCCTTTAGTAAAGGCTTCTAAATGAAGCATAATCCATGGCAGTAGTTTGGGATAGATTTGATTAGTTGGAGGATTTCTCGTAGAGCTTTATGTCTCTAATGTTGTCACAATATTGAAAATTTATCTAGATTGACGTGGGCATTGAATTTATGTCATTTAGAGCTCCAAATCAAATGTTAAAAACAATTTAGTGCAAAACATGTCAAGTTGATCAACTAGTTAAGATGATCATTCAAAACACATCGTTGGTTCTCATTGAGCAAATGTTTACAAATGTAGCATAATGCATGGCATCACGCAGTTTGAGATACATTAAAATACTTAGAGGCTTTCTCGTAGCTATTTTGGTATTACATTTTCTCACAATATAGAAAATTGAGATAGCTTACATGTCATGTCCTCAATAACTGCCCTCAATATGACATGTTCGCACTAAATTTTCCGTAACTTTTGATTTAGATTTCCGAATGACACGAATCCAACGCCCACGTTAAAGTAGTTCAATATTCTACATTGTGACAAAATTTAAGACATAAATAGCCACGAAAAACTCTCGAAATAATCAAATCTATACCAAACTACGTGATATCATGCATTATGCTTCATTAGTAAATCTTTGCTCAATGATCAGTTTAGAATCATCACTTTGGAATGATCAATTTAACTCTTTGATAAACATGAGATGTCCGCACTAAATCTTTTGATTTAACTTTTGATTTACAATTCAGAATGACATGAATCCAACGCGCACGTTAATCTAGCTCAATTTTCTATATTGTAAAAAAATTTATGTCCTAAATAGCTACAACAAAGCCTCCAAGTAATCCAATGTATCCCAAGCTGCATGATGTCATACATTATGATTCATTTATAAGCCTTTACTCAAGAACCATCGATGATTAGTTTACAATGATCATTTTACCTGGCTGATCACCTTGAGATGTACGCACTAAATCGTCCTTAGCTTCTGACTTAGAGTTCGGAATGACATGAATCCAATGCTCACATAAAGTTAGCACAATTTTCTATATTGTGACAACGTTGAAGACCGAAAGAGCTACCCCAAAGCCTTCAAGTAGTCCAATCTATCCTAAACTGCGTGACACCATGCATTATGCTTCATTTATAAGCCTTTAATCAAGGAGCACTAGTTATCAGTGTAGAATTATCAATTTAACTGGCCGATAAACTTGACATATCCGCACTAAATCGTCCGTAACTTTTGATTTAGAGTATGAAATTACAGGAATCCAACGCCCAAATTAAGCTAGCTCAATATTATATATTGTGACGAAATTTAAGTCCAAAGTAGCTACGACAAAGCCTCCAAGTAATCAAACCTATCCCAAACTGTGTGATGGCATGCATTATGGTCCATTTGTAACCTTTGCTCAATGAGCACCAATGATCACTTTAGAATGATCATTTTAGAATGATCATTTTAACTAGCTCATCAACTGACATGTCCGCACTAAATCGTCCGTAACTTTTGATTTAGAGTTCAAAATAACATGAATCCAATGCTCATGGTAAGCTGGCTGAATTTTCTATATTGTGATGAAATTTAAGACAAAAATAGCTATGACACAGCCTCCAAGTAATCCAATGTATCCCAAACTGCGTGAGGCCATGCATTTTGCTTCATTTATATGCTTTTACTCAAGGAGCACCAATGATCCGTTTAGAATAATCATTTTAACTGGCCGATGAACTTGACATGTCAGCACTAAATTGTCCAAAACTTTTGACTTAGAGTTCAGAATAACATGAATCCAACAACCACGTTAAGCTAGCTCAATATTCTATAATGTGACAAAATTTGAGGCAGAAATAGCTATGAAAAAGTCTCCAACTAATCCAATGTATCGTAAACTGTGTGATGCCATTCATTATGCTTCTTTTTTAAGCCTTTACTCAAGGAGCACCAATGATCAGTTTTGAATGATCATTTAACTGGCCGTGAACTTGACATGTCCGCACTAAATTGTCCGTAAGTTTTGAATAAGGGTTCAGAATGACATGAATCCAATGCCCACGTTAAGCTAGCTTAATATGCTATATCGTGACCGAAATAGCTAAGACAGCCTCCAGTAATCCAATCTATCCCAAATTGGGTGAGGCCATGCAGTATGCTTCAGTTGTAGACTTTTTTTCAATGAGCACCAATGATTACTTTATATTGATCATTTTAACTAGCTGATAAACTTGACATGTCCGAACTAAATCATCTTTAACATTTTATTTAGAACTCAAAATGACACGAATCCAACTCTAATGCTAATCTAGCTCAATTTTTTAATATTTTGACAACATTTGCGACTGAAAGCGCTACGACAAAGCTTCCAAGTAATCCAATGTATCCCAAACTGCGTGATGTCATGCTTTATGCTTCATTTATAAGCCTTTACTCAAGGAGCACCAATGATCAGTTTAGAGTGATCATTTTAACTGGCCGATCCACTTGACATGTCCGCACTTAATCGTCCATAATTTAGAATTCAGAATGACACGAATCTAATGCCCATGTTAAGCAAGCTCAATTTTCTATATTGTTATAAAAGTAAAGAATGAAATAGCTATGAAAAAACCTCCAAGTAATCTAATATATCCAAAACTGCGTGATGTGATGCATTATGCTTCATATGTAAACTATTTCTCAATGAGCACCAAGGATTAGTTAAGAATTATCGATTTAACTAGCCAATAAACCTAACTTGTCCGCACTAAATCATCCGTAACTTTTGATATAGAGTTTAGAATGACATGAATCCAACACCCACGTTAAGCTAGATCAATTTTCTATATTGTGACAAAATTTAAGGCGGAAATAGCTACGACAAACCCTCCAAGTAATACAATGTATCCAAAACTGTGTGATGCCATGCATTATACTTCATTTATTAGCCTTTACTCAAGGAGCACCAATGATCAGTTTCGAATGATCATTTTAACTGGCTGATAAACTTGACATGTACACACTAAATGTACAACAAAGTCTCCAAGTAATCCAATGTATCCCAAACTGCATAATGTCATGCATTATGATTTGTAAACCTTTGTTCAGTGAGCTCCAATGATTAGTTTAGAATGATCATTTTAACGATCTGATCAACTTAACATGTATGCACTAAATCGTCTTTAACATTTGATTTAGAACTCAAAATAATATGAATCCAACGCCCATGTTAATCGAGTTCAATTTTTAATATTGTGACAATATTTGATACTGAAGCCGGGGGAAAGGGGAAATTACCTGAGTCGACAGATTTTACGACAACCAAACCAGTGCACAAGGCGCCGCAATCCAATGAACATCGGGTCCATGATAGATGGAACATCAAAACCCATTTGTGGCGTAAATATCATTCCTACCCTAATAACCATCCTGATTGTAGTATTCTTCCTTCCATATTTATACATTTTCTTGTTGCCGGGGCGATAGCCAGAATGGAGAACTACCCCAATTGGGAGATTACCGATTTTTTAAAAAAAAAGAAGTTCAGCTACGACAAAGCCTCGAAGTAATCCAATGTATCCAAAACTGCGTGATTCCATGCATTATGCTTCATTAATATGCCTTTACTCAATCAACAACAATGATAAGTTTAGAATGATCATTTGAAGTGGTCGATCAACTTCACATGTCTGCACTAAATCGTTCATAACTTTTGATTTAGAGTTCAGAATGGCAAGAATCCAACACCCACATTAATCTAACTCAATTTTCATATTGTGACAATATTGGAGACTGAAAGAGGCACGACAAAGCCTCCAAGTAATCCAATGTATCTCAAACTGCGTAATGCCATGCATTTTGCTTCATTTTTAAACCTTTACTCAATGAGCACCAATGATCAGTTTAGAATTATAAATTTAACTACCCGATAAACTTGACATGTCTACACTAAATTGACAGTAACTTTTGATTTAGAGTTCAGAATGACATGAATCCAACACGCATGTTAAGGTTGCTCAATTTTCTATATTTTGACAAAATTTCCGAAAGAAATAGCTACGACAAAGACTCCAAGTAATCCAATGTATCCCAAACTGAGTGATACCATGCATTATGCGTCATTTATAATGATAAATTTAACTAGCCGATAAACTTGACATGTCCGCACTAAATCGTCCGTAACTTTAATTTTGACTTAGAGTTCAGAATCATACGAATCCAATGCCCACATTAAACTAGCTTTATATTCTATATTGTGGAAAATTTAAGACCGAAAATCTTACGACAAAGTATCCAAGTAATTCAATCGATCCCAAACTGCGTGATGCCATGCATTATGCTTCATTTGTAAACCGTTTCTCAATGATCACCAATGATCAGTTTAGAATGATCAATTTAACTAGGTGATAAACTTGACATGTCCGCACTAAATTGTCCGTAACTTTTCATTTACAGTTCAGAATAACACGAATCCAACACTCACGTTAAGCTAGCTCAATTTTCTATATTGTGACAAAAGTTAAGAACGAAATACCCATGAAAAAGCCTTCAAGTAATCCAATCTATCTCAAACTACGTGATGCCATGAACCTTTGCTCAATGAGCTCCAGTGATCCGTTTAGAATGATCGATTTAACTAGCTGATAAACTTGATATTTCCGCACTAAATTGTCCGTAACTTTTAATTCAGAATTCAGAATGACCCGAATCCAACGTAGGCGTTGGTGTTCCTTGAGTAAAGACTAATAAATGAAGCATAATGCAAGGCATCTCGCAGTTTGGGATACATTGGACTACCTTGAGGATTTGTTGTAGCTCTTTCAGTCTCAAATGTTTTCACAATATTGAAAATTGAGCTAGATTAACTTGATTGTTGGATTCATAACATTTTGATCTCTAAATAAAATGTTAAAGACGATTTAGTGCGGACATGTCAAGTTGATCCGCTAGTTAAAATGATCATTCTAAACTGATAATTGGTGCTCATTGAGCAAAGATTCAGAAATGAAGCATAATGCATGGAATCACGCAGTTTGGGATAGATTGAATTACTTGGAGGCTTTTTCAAAGCTATTTTGGTCATGATTTTTGCATTAATATAGAAAATTGAGCTAGCTTAATGTGGCCATTGGATTCGTGTCATTCTGAACTCTAAATCAAAAGTTACAGACGATTTAGTGCAATCATGTCAACTTTATCGGCAAGTTAAAATGATCCTTCTGAACTGATCATTGGTGCTCCTTGAGTAAAGTCTTATAAATGATGCATAATGCATGGCATCACGCAGTTTGGGATACATTGGATTACTTGGAGGATTTTTGTTGCTATTTCTGTCTTAAATTTTGCCACAATATAGAAAATTGAGCTAGCTTAACGTGTGCGTTGGATTCATGTCATTTTGAATCCAAAATCAAAAGTTACGGACGATTTTGTGCAGGCAAGTCAAGTTTATTGGCTAATTAAATTGATCATTCTAAAATGATCATTGGTGCTCATTGAGAAAAGGTTTACAAATGAAGCATAATGCATGGCATCATACAGTTTGGGATAGATTGGATTTGTTGGAGGCTTTGTCGTAGCGCTTTTTGCCTCAAATGTTGTCACAATATCGAAATTTTATCTAGACTAATGTGAACATTGAATTCATGTCATTTTGAGCTCTAAATCAAATGCTAAAGAAGATTTAGTGCAGACATGTCAAGTTTAAAAGCTAGTTAAGTTGATCATTCTAAACACATCATTGGTTCTCATTGAGCAAAAGTTTACAAATGAAGCATAATGCATGGCATCACGCTGTTCGGGATAGATTGAAATTTTTGGAGGCTTTCTCGTTGCTATTTTGGTATTAAATTCTGTGACAATATAGAAAATTGAGCTAGATTAACGTGGGCGTTGGATTCTTGCCATTATGAACTCTAAATCAAAAGTGACGGACTATTTAGAGCGGACAGGTCAAGTTGATTGGCCAGTTAAAATGATCATTGGTGCTCCTTGAGTAAAGGCTAATAAATGGAGCATAATGCAAGGCATCTCGCAGTTTGGGTTACATTGGATTACCTGGAGGATTTTTCGTAGCTCTTTCAGTCTCAAATCTTGTCACAATATTGAAAATTGAGCTAGATTAACGTGATCGTTGGATCCCTGACATTTTGAGCTTTAAATCAAATGTTAAAGACGATTTAGTGCGGACATGTAAAGTTGATCCGTTAGTTAAAATGATCATTCTAAACTGCTCATTGGTGCTCATTGAGCAAAAATTAACAAATGAAGCATAATCCATGGAACCACGCAGTTTCGGATAGATTGGATTACTTGTAGGCTTTCTCATAGTTATTTCGGTCATGAATTTTGTATCAATATGGAAAATTGAGCTAGCTTAGCATGAGCGTTGGATTCATGTCATTCTGAACTCTAAATCAAAAGTTACAGACGATTTAGTGTAATCATGTCAAGTTTATCGGAAAGTTAAAATGATCCTTCTTATAAATGACGCATAATACATGGCATCACGCAGTTTTGGATACATTAGATACTTGGAGGATTTTTCGTAGCTATTTCTGTCTTAGGATAGATATAAATACTTTGAGGCTTTGTCGTAGCTCTTTTGATATTATATTTTGTCACAATATAGAATATTGAGATAGTTTAATGTGGGCTTTGGATTAGTGTCATTATGAACTATAAATCAAAAGTTACGGACGATTTAGTGCAGACATGTCAAATTTATCGTCTAGTTAAATTGATCATTCTAAACTGATCATTTGTACTCATTGAGCAATGGTTTACAAATGAAGCATAATGCGTGGCATCACGCAGTTTGGGATACATTGTATTACTTGGAGGCTTTGTCGTAGCTATTTGAATCTTAAATTTTGTTAGAATGTAGAATTATGAGCTAGCTTAACGTGGCCCTTGGATTCCTGTAATTCTGAACTCTAAATCAAAAGTTATGGACAATTTAGTGCGGTCATGTCAAGTTTTTCAGCAAGTTAAAATGATCCTTCTTAACGGATCATTGGTGCTCTTTGATTAAAGGCTGATAAATGACGCATAATGCATGGCATCACGCAGTTTGACATACACTGGATTACTTGGAGGATTTTTCGTGGCTATTTCTGTCTTAAATTTTTCCACAATATAGAAACTCTAGCTAGCTAAACGTGGGCGTTGGATTCATGTCATTTCGAATACTAATCAAAAGTTACGTACGATTAAGTGCAGACAAGTCAAGTTTATCGGCTAGTTAAATTGATCGTTCTAAACTGATCACTGGTGCTCCTTGAGCAAAGGTTTTCAAATGAAGCATAATGCATGACATCACACAGTTGGGATAGATTGGATTATATGGAGGCTTTGTCGTAACTACATCGGTCTTAAATTTAATCAAAATATATAATTGCGCTAGCTTAACGTGGGCGGTTGATTCGTGTCACTCAACTAAATAAAACGTTACGGACGATTTAGTGCGGAAATGTCAAGTTGATCGACCAGTTAAAATGATCATTCTAAACTGATCATTGGTGCTCATTGAACAAAGGTTTACGAACGAAGTATAATGCACGGCATCACGCAGTTTGGGATATATTTCATTAATTGAAGGCTATTTTAGTCTTAAATTTTGTGACAATGTGGAATATTCAGCTATCTTTACGTGGGCGTTGGATTCGTTCCATTCTGAATTCTAAATCAAAAGTTACGGACGATGTAGTGCAGTAATGTCACGTTTATCGGCTAGTTAAAGTGATCATTCTAACTTGTTCCTTCTTGCTCATTGAGAAAAGGTTTACAAATGAACCATAATGCATGGTATCACAGAGTTTGGGCTGAATTGGATTATTTGGAGGCTTTTTCTTAATTTTGGTCTTAAATTTTATCACAATATGGAAAATTGAGCTAGCTTAACGTGAGCGTTTGATTCGTGTCATTCTAAATTCTAAATCAAAAGTTACAAAAGATTTCGTACGGAAATATCAAGTTAATCGGCTAGTTAAAATGATCATTCTAAACTAATCATTACTGCTCCTTGAGTAAAGGCTTATAAATGAAGCATAATGCATGACATCATGCAATTTAGTATATATTGAATTACTTGAAGGCTTTGTGGTAGCTCTTTAAGCCTCAAATGTTGTAACAATATAGAAAATTGAGCTAGCTTAACGTGGGCATTGGATTCGTGTCATTCTAAAGTCTAAATCAAATGTTCAAGACGATTTAGTGAAAGATGCAAAGTTAATCAGCTAGTTAAAATAATCATTCTAAACTGACCATTGGTGCTCACTGAACAAAGGTTTACAAATGAAGCATAATGCGTGGCATCATGCACTTTGGGATAGATTGGATTACTTGGGCCTTGTCGTAGCTATTTTGGTTTTAAATTTTGTCACAAAATAGAATATTGAGCTAGCTTAACATGTGGGCATTGAATTCGTTTCATTGTGAACTTTAAATCAAAAGTTACGGACGATTTAGTGCGGACATGTCAAGTTGCTCGGACAGCTAAAGTGATCATTCTAAACTGATCATTCTAAATTAATCATTACTGCTCCTTTAGTAAAGGCTTATATATGAAGCATAAGGCATGACACCAGGCAATTTAGGATATACTGGATTACTAGAAGGCTTTGTCCTAGCTATTTTGGTCTTGAATTTTATCACAATATAAAAAATTGAGGTAGCTTAACGTGTGCGTTCAATTCGTATCATTCTGAACTCTAAATCAATTAAAGACGATTTAGTGCAGAGATGTCAAGTTGATCAGCTAATTAAAATGATCATTCTAAACAGATCATTGGTGCTCATTGAGCAAAGGTTTACAAATGAAGTGTAATGCATGACATCACGCAGTTTGGGATAGATTGGGTTACTTGGAGGATTTTTCGTAGCTATTTTTGTCTTAACTTTTTTCACAATATAGAAAATTGAGCTAGCTTAACGTGGGAAATGGATTCGTGTCATTCTGAACTCTAAATCAAAAGTAAAAGACGATTTAGTACAGAGGTGTCAAGTTAATCAGCTGGTTAAAATGATCATTATAAACTGACCATTGGTGCTCATTGAGCAAATGTTTACAAATGAAGCATAATGCATGGTATCACACAGTTTGGGATAGATTGGATTACTTGGACGCCTTGTCCTAGCTATTATGGCCTTAAATTTTGTCACAAAATAGAATATTGAGCTAGCTTAACATGTGGGCATTGGATTCGTTTCATTGTGAACTCTAAATCAAAAGTTACGGACGATTTAGTGCGGACATGTCAAGTTGATAGGCCAGTTAAAGTGATCATTCTAAACTGATCATTCTAAACTAATCATTAGTGCTCCTTGAGTAAAGGATTATAAATGAAGCATAATGCATGGCATCATGCAATTTACGAAATATTGGATTAATTGAAGGCTTTGTGGTACCTCTTTCAGTCTCAAATGTTGGAACAATATAGAAAGTTGAGCTAGCTTTACGTGGGCGTTAGATTCCAATCATTCTGAACTCTAAATAAAAAGTTAAAGACAATTTAGTGCAGAGATGTCAAGTTGATCAGCAAGCTAAAATGATCATTCTAAATTGATCATTGGGGCTCATTGAGCAAAAGTTTACAAATGAAGCATCATGCATTGCATCACTCAGTTTGGGATAGACTAGATTACTTGGAGGATTTTTCGTAGCTATTTCGGTCTTAAATTTTTTCATAATATAGAATATTGAGTTAGCATAACGTGTGTGTTGGATTCGTTCTATTCTGAACAGTAAATCAAAAGTTACGGACGATTTAGTGCCGAAATGTCAAGTTTATTGGCTAGCTAAATTGATCATTCTAAACTGATCCTTCGTGCCCATTCTGCAAAGGTTTAAAAATGAAGCATAATGCGTGGTATTACATCGTTTGGGCTAGATTAAATTATTTGGAGGCTTTTTCCAAGCTATTGTGGTTTTAAATTTTATCACAATATAGAAAATTGAGCTAGCTTAACGTGGGCGTTGGATTCGTGTTATTCAGAACTCTGAATCAAATGTTTAAGACGATTTAGTGCATAGATGTCAAGTTGATCAGCTAGTTAAAATGATCATTATAACTGATCATTGGTGTTCATCAAGCAAAGGTTTACAAATGAATTATAATGCATAGAATCACGCAGTTTGGGATAGATTGGGTTACTTGGAGGCTTTGTCGTACCTATTTCGATCTTAAATTTTATCACAATATAGAATATTGAGCTAGCTTAACATGGGCATTGGATTCGTGTCATTCTGAACTCTAAATCAAAAGTTACAGACAATTTAGTCAGAAATGTCAAGTTCATCGGCTAGCTTAAATGATCATTCTAAATTGATCCTTTGTGCTCATTGAGCAAAGGTTTGCAAATGAATCATAATGCATAGTATCACCCAGTTTGGGCTAGATTGGATTATTTGGATGCTTTATCCTAGCTATTTTGGTCACAATATAGAAAATTGAGCTAGCTTAACGTGGATGTTGGATTCGTGTCATTCTAAACTCTAAATCAAATGTTAAAGACGATTTAGTGCAGAGATGTCAAGTTGATCAGCTAGTTAAAATGATCATGCCAAACTACTCATTGGTGCTCATTGAGCAAAGGTTTAAAAATAAGTATAATGCATGGCATCACGTAGTTTGGGATAGATTGGGTTACTTGGAGGCTTTGTCATAGCTATTTCAATTTTAAATTTTGTCACAATATAAATATTGAGCTAGCTTAACGTGGGCGTTGGATTCGTTATATTCTGAACTCTAAATCAAAAGTAACGGACGATTTAGTGCAGAAATGTCAAGTTTATCGGCTAGTTAAATTGATCATTCTAAACTGATCCTTCATGCTCATTGAGCAAAGGTTTACAAATGAAGCATAATGCATGGTATCACACAGTTTTGGCTAGATTGGATCATTTGGAAGCTTTTTCTTACCTATTTTGGTCTTAAATTTTATCACAATAAAGAAAACTGAGCTAGCTTCACGTGGGCATTTGATTCATGTCATTCTAAACTCTAAATCAAAAGTTACAGACGATTTAGTGTGGACATGTCAAGTTGATCGGCCAGTTAAAATGTTCATTCTAAAATGATCATTAGTTTTCCTTGAGTAAAGGCTTATAATTGAAGCATAATGCATGGCATCACATATTATGGGGTACATTGGATTATTTGGAGGCTTTGTCGTAGCTCTTTTAGCCTCAAATGCTGTCATAGTATTGAAAATTGAGCTAGATTAACGTGGTTGTTGGATTCATTTCATTTTCAACTCTAAATTAAATGTTAAAGACGATAAAAATGATAATTCTAAACTTACTATTGGTGCTCATTAAGCTAAGATTTACAAATGAAGCATAAAGCATGACATCACACAGTTTGGGATAGACTGGATTACTTGGATGATTCGTTGTAGCTATTTCATTTTGAAATTTTGTCAGAAAATAAAATATTGAGCTAGCATAACACGTTTGCATTGGATTCGTGTCATTGTGAACTCTAAATCAAAAGTTACGAACGACTTAGTGCGGACATGTCAAGTTGTTTGGCCAGTTAAAGTGATCATTCTAAACTGATCATTCTAAACTAATCATTAGTGCTCCTTGAGTAAAGGCTTATAAATGAAACATAATGCATGACAACATGTCATTTATTATATATTGGATTACTTGGAGGCTTTTTCGTAGCTCTATCAGTCTCAAATGTTTTAACATTAAAAGATTGAGCTAGCTGAACGTGGAAAGTTGGATTCATGTCATTATGAGCTCTAAATCAAATGTCAAAGACAATTTTGTGCGGACATGACAAGTTTATCAGCTAGTTAAAATGATCATTCTAAACCGATCATTTTTGGTCATTGAGCACATGTTTACAAATGATGCATAATGCATGGCATCACGCAGTTTGGATTATATTGGATTACTTGGAGGCTATGTCTTAGCTATTTCAGTCTTTAATTTTGTCACAATATCAAATATTGAGCTAGCTTAACGTGGGCGTTGGATTTGTGGCATTATGAACTCAAAATCAAAAGCAACAAATTATTTAGTGTAGAAATGTCTAGTTGATCGGCTAGTTAAATTGATCATTCTAAACTGATCATTGGTGCTAATTGAGCAAAGGTTTACAAATGCAGCATAATGCATGGTATCACGCAGTTTGGGATAGTTGGGTTACTTGAAGGATTTGTCATAACTATTTCGTTCTTAAATTTTGTTACAATATAGAATACTGAGCTAGCTTAACATCTAGGCGTTGTATTCGTGTTATTCTGAACTCTAAACCATTCTAAACCGATCATTTTTGGTCATTAAGCACATGTTTACAAAGGATGCATAATGCATGGCATCACGCAGTTTGGATTATATTGGATTACTTATAGGCTATGTCTTAGCTATTTTAGTCTTTAATTTTGGCACAATATCTAATATTGAGCTAGCTTAACGTGGGCGTTGGATTCGTGCCATTATGAACTCTAAATCAAAAGCAACATATTATTTAGTGCAGAAATGCTAAGTTGATCGGCTAGTTAAATTGACCATTCTAAACTGATCATTGGTGCTAATTGAGCAAAGGTTTACAAATGGATCATAATGCATGGTATCACGAAGTTTGGGATAGTTGGGTTACTTGAAGGATTTGTCGTAACTATTTTGTTCTTAAATTTTGTCACAATATAGAATACTGAGCTAGCTTAACATCTAGGCGTTGTATTTGTGTTATTCTGAACTCTAAATCAAAAGGAACGGATAATTTAGTTCGGAAATGTCAAGTTGATCGGCCAGTTAAAGTAATAATTCTAAACTGATCATTGGTGGTCCCTGAGTAAAGGCTCATAAATGAAGCATAATGCATGGCATCACACATTTTGGGATACATTAGATTACTTGTAGGCTTTTTCGTAGCTTTTTCAGTCTCAAATTTTGTCACAATATAGAAAATTAAGCTAGTTTATAATGATCATTTTGACCTCTAAATCAAATTTTAAAGACAATTTTGTGTGGACATGTCAAGTTGATCAGCTAGTTAAAATGATCATTATAAAAAGATCATTGGTGCTCATTAGGCAAAGGTTTACAAATGAAGCATAATGCATGGCATCACGCAGTTCGGGATACATTGGATTATTTGAATGCTTTGTCGTTGCTCTTTCAGTCTCAAATGTTCTCACAATATTGAAACTTTAGATAGATTAACGTTGTTGTTTAATTCATGTCATTTTGAGCTTTAAATCAAAAGTTAAAGACGATTTAGTGCGGACATGTCACGTTGATCGTCCAATTAAAATGATCATTCTAAACTGATCATTGGTGCTCATTGAGCTAAAGTTTAGAAATGAAAAATACTGCATGCCATCACGCAGTTTAGGATAAAATTGATTACTTGGAGGCTTTTTCATAGTTCTTTTACTCTCCAGTGTTGTCACAATATAGAAAATTGAATTAGCTTAACGTGGGCGTTGGATTCATGTCATTTTCTGCTCTAAATCAAATGTTAAACACGACTTAGTGCGGACATTTCAAGTTTATCAGCTACTTAAAATGATTGGTCTAAACTAATCATTGGTACTCATTAAGCAAAGGTTTACAAATGATGCATAATGCATGGTATCACGCATTTGGGATAGATTGGATTACTTGGAGAATTTTCGTAGCTATTTTGGTATTAAATTTTGTCAAAATATAGAATATTGAGCTAGATTAACACGTGGGCGTTGGATTCGTGTCATTGTGAACACTAAATCAAAAGTTATAGACGATTTAGTTCGTACATGTCAAGTTGATCTGACAGTTAAAGTGATCATTCTAAACAGATTACTAGTGCTCATTGAGTAATGGCTTATAAATAAAGCATAATGCATGTCACCATGCAGTTTAGAATATATTGGATTACTTGAAGGCTTTGTGGTATCTCTATCAGTTGCAAATATTGGCATAATATAGAAAATTGAGCTAGCTCAACGTATGCGTTGGATTCGTGTAATTCTGAACTCTAAATCAAATGTTAAAGAAAATTTTGGTGGACATGTGAAGTTGATCAGCTAGTAAAAATGATCATTCTAAACATATCATTGGTGCACAGTGAGCAATGGTTTACAAATGAACTATAATGCATGGCACCACGCAGTTTGGGATAAATTGGATTACTTGGATGCTTTGTCATACCTAATACGGTTTTAAAATTTTGCCACAATATAGAATATTGAGCTAGCTTAACGTGGCCGTTGGATTCGTGTCATTCTGAACTATAAATCAAAAGTTACGGAAGATTTCGTGCGTACATGTCAACTTGATCGGCTAGTTAAAATGATAATTCTAAACTGATCATGGGTGCTCTTTGAGTAAAGGTTTATAAATGAAGCATAATGCAAAGCATCACATAGTTTGGGATACATTGGATTAGTTGGAAACTTTGTTGTAGCTATTTCAGTCTCAAATGCTGTGACAATATTGAAAAATGACCTAGAATAACTTGGCCGTTGGATTGATATCATTTTGAGCTCTAAATCAAATGTTAAAGACGATTTAGAGCAGACATGTCAAATTGATGAGGTAGTTAAAATGATCATTCTAAACTGATCATGGCTGCTCGTTGAGCAAAGGTTTACAAATGAAGCATAATGCATGGCATCAAGCAGTTTGGGATAGATTGGATTATTTGGAGGCTTTGTCGTAGCGCTTCTAGTCTCAAATGTTGTCACAATGTTGAAAGTTGAGCTAGATTAGCATGGGCGTTGGATTCATGTCATTTAGAGCTCTTAATCCAATGTTAAAGACAATTTAGGCAGACTTATCAAGTTGATCACCTAGTTAAAATGATCATTGTAAACTAATCATTGGTGCTCATTGAGCAAAGGTTTACAAATGAAGCATAATGCATGGCATCAGAAATTTGGGATAGATTGGAATACGTGGAGGCTTTTTCATAGTTCTTTTACTCTCCAATGTTGTCAGAATATAGATAATTGAACTAGCTTAATGTGGGCGTTGGATTCATGTCATTTTGTGCTCTAAATCAAATGTTAAAGACGACTTAGTGCGGACATGTCAAGTTGATCGGTTAGTTAAAATGATAATTCTAAACTGATCATTGGTGCTGTTTGAGTAAAGGTAAATAAATGAAGCATAATGCAATGCATCACACAGTGTGGGATACATTGGATTAGTTGGAGACTTTGTTGTAGCTATTTCAGTCTCAAATGTTGTGACAATATTGAAAAATGACCTAGAATAACATGGCTGTTGGATTGATATCATTTTGAGCTCTAAATCAACAGTGAAAGACGATTTAGAGGAGACATGTCAAATTGATGAGGTAGTTAAAATGATCATTCTAAACTGATCATTGCAGCTCATTGAGCAAAGATTTACAAATGACGCATAATGCTTGGCATCAAGCAGTTTGGGATAGATTGGATTACTTGGAGGCTTTGTCGGAGCGCTTCGAGTCTCAAATGTTGTCACAATATTTAAAGTTGAGCTAGATTAACAAGGGCATTGGATCCATGTCATTTTGAGCTCTTAATCAAATGTTAAATACGATTTAGGCAAACATGTCAGGTTGATGTCCCAGTTAAAATGATCATTCTAAACTGATCATTGGTGCTTATTGAGCAAAAGTTTAAAAAAGAAGAATACTGCATGCCATCACGCAGTTTAGGATAAAGGCTTTTTCATAGTTCTTTTACTCTCCAATGTTGTTACAATATAGAAAATTGAACTAGCTTAACGTGGGCATTGGATTCATGTCATTTTGTGCTCTAAATCAAATGTTAAAGACGACTTAGTGCGGACATGTCAAGTTTATCGGCTAGTTAAAATGATCAGTCTAAACTAATCATTGGTTCTCATTAAGCAAAGGTTTACAAATGATGCATAATGCATGGTATCACGCAGTTGGGATAGATAGGATTACTTGGATGATTTTGGTAGCTATTTTGGTATTAAATTTTGTCAAAATATAGAATATTGAGCTAGATTAACACGTGGGTGTTGGATTCGTTTCATTCTAAACACTAAATCAAAAGTTATTGAAGATTTAGTTCGTACATGTCAATCTGATCGGACAGTTAAAGTGATCATTCTAAATAGATCATTAGTGCTTCTTGAGTAATGACTTATAAATAAAGCATAATGCATGGCACCATGCAGTTTAGAATATATTTGATTACTTAAAGGCTTTGTGGTATCTCTTTCAGTTGCAAATATTGGCACAATATAGAAAATTGAGCTACCTTAACGTGTTCGTGGGATTCGTGTCATTCGGATCTCTAAATCAAATGTTAAAGAAAATTTTGGTAGATATGTCAAGTTTATCAGCTAGTTAAAATGATCATTCTAAACATATCATTGGTGCTCACTGAGCAAAAGTTTACAGTGAAGTATAATGCATGGCACCACACAGTTTGGGATAAATTGGATTACTTCGATACCTTGTCGTACCTAATACAGTTTTAAATTTTGTCACAATATTGAATATTGAGCTAGCTTAACGTGGCCATTGGATTCGTGTCATTCTGAATTATAAATGAAAAGTTACGGAAGATTTCGTGCGTACATGTCAAGTTGATCGGCTAGTTAAAATGATAATTCTAAACTGATAATTGGTGCTCTTTGAGTAAAGGTTTATAAATGAAGCATAATGCAAGGGATCCCACAGTTTGGGATACATTGGATTAGTTGGAAACTTTGTTGTAGCTATTTCAGTCTCAAATGTTTTGACAATATTGAAAAATGACCGAGAATAACGTGGCCGTTGGATTGATATCATTTTAAGCTCTAAATAAAATGTTAAAGACGATTTAGAGCAGACATGTCAAATTGATGAGGTAGTTAAAATGATCATTCTAAACTGATCATTGCTGCTCATTGAGCAAAGGTTTACAAATGAAGCATAATGCATGGCATCAAGCAGTTTGGGATAGATTGGAATACTTGGACGCTTTGTCGTAGCGCTTCGAGTCTCAAATGTTGTCACAATATTGAAAGTTGAGCTAGATTGACATGGGCGTTGGATTCATGTCATTTGGAGCTCTTAATCCAATGTTAAAGACGATTTAGGCAAACATGCCAAGTTGATCACTTAGTTGAAATGATCATTCTAAACTAATCATTGGTGCTCATTGAGCAAAGGTTTACAAATGAAGCATAATGCATGGTATCACGCAATTTGGGATAGACTGGAATTACAAATGAGTCTTAAATTTTGCCACAATATAAAATATTGAGCTTGGTTAACGTGGACGTTGGATTCGTGTCATTCTGAACTCTAAATCAAAAGTTATGAATGATTTAGTGCGGAAATGTCATTTTGATCAGCCAGTTAAATAGATAATTCTTAAAAGATCATTCGTTCTCGTTGAGGAAAGGCTTATAAATGATGCATAATGCATGGCATCACATAGTTTGGCATACATTGGTTTACTTGGAGGCTTTGTCGTAGCTCTTTCAGTCTCAAATGTTGTCACAATATTGAAAACTGAGATATATTAATGTGGGCGTCCGATTTATGTTATTTTGATCTCTAAATGAAATGTTACAGACAATGGAGTGCGGACATGTCATGTTAATCAGATAGTTAAAATTATCATTCTAAACATATCATTGACGCTCATTGAACAAAGGTTTACAAATAAAGCATAATGCTTTGTCCTATCTATTTTGGTCTTAAAGGTTTACACAATTTGGGATAGATTGGATTACTTGGAGGCTTTGTCCTACCTATTTTGTTCTTAAAACTTGTCAGAATATAGAATATTGAACTAGCTTAATGTGGCCATAGAAGATTTGATGTGGATATTACAAGTTGATCGGCCAGTTAAAACAAAAAATTCTAAACTAATCATTGGTGCTCTTTGAGTAAAGGCATATAAATGAAGCATAATGCATGGCATCACATAGTTTGGGATACATTGGATTACTTGGAGACTTTGTTGTAGCTATTTCAATCTCAAATGTTATCACAATATTGAAAATTGAGCTTAATTAACGGAGTCGTGGAATTCATGTCATTTTGAGCTCTAAATCAAATGTTAAAGACAATTTAGTGCATACATGTCTACTTGATCAGCTAGTTAAAGTGATCAGTCTAAACTGATTATTGGTGCTCATTGAGGAAAACTTTACAAATGAACCATAATGCATGGCATCACTCAGTTTGAGATAGATTGGATTACTTGGAGGCTTTGTCTAAGCTATTTTGGTCTTAAATTTGGTCACAACATAGATAATTATCTAGTTTAACGTGGGCATTGGATTCATGAAATTCTGAACTCTAAATCAAAAGTTATAGACGATTCAGTGAGTACATGTTAAGTTTATCGGGTAGTTAAATTTATCATTCTAAACTTATCATTAGTGCTCATTGAACAAGGATTACAAATGAAGCATAATGCATGGCATCACGCAGTGTGGGATAGGTGGATTAATTGGAGGTTTGTTGTAGCTATTTCAGTCTCAAATTTTATCACAATATAGAAAACAGAACTAGTTTAACATGGGCGTTGGATTCGTATTTTGAACTCTACATCATAAGTTACGGATGATTTCGAGCGGACGTGTCAAGTTGACCGGCTAGTTAAAATGGTAATTCTAAACTGATCAATTGTGCTCCTTGAGTAAAGGCTTATAAATGAAGCATAATGCATGGCATCAATCAGTTTGGTATACATTGGATTACTTGGAGGGTTTGCCGTAATTCTTTGAGTCTCAAATGTTGTCACAATATTATAAATTGAGGTAGATTAACGTTGGTGTTGGATTCATGTATTTTTGTGCTCTAAATCAAATGTTATAGATGATTTAGTGTGGACATGTGAAATTGATCAGCTAGTTAAAATGATCATTCTAAACTGATCATTGGTGCTTATTGAGCAAAAGTTTACAAATGAATCATAATGCATGGCATCACATAGTTTGGGATAGATTGGATTACTTGTAGCCTTTTTCGTTGCTATTTCGGCCTTAAATTTTGTCACAATATAGAAAATTGAGCTAGCTAAACATGGGCGTTGGATTCATGTCATTCTGAACTCTAAATAAAGTCACAGACATGTCAAGTTGATCGGCCTGTTAAAATGATCGTTTGAAACTGATCATTGGTGCTTCTTTAGTAAAGGCTTATAAATGAAGCATTATGCACAGCATCATGCAGTTTGGGATACATCATATTAGTTGGAGGCTTTTTTGTAGCTCTTTAAGTCTCAAATGTTGTCACAATATTGAAAATTGAGCTAGATTAATGTAGCCGTATGATTCATGTCATTTTGAGCTCTAATTCAAATGTTAAGGATGACTTAGTGCGGAAATGTTAAGTTGATCAGCTAGTTAAAATGATCATTCTAAACTAATCACTGGTGCTAATTGATAAAAGGGTTATAAATGAAGCATAATGCATGACATCACGTAATTTGGGATAGATTGGATTACTTGGAGGCTTTGTTGTGGCTATTTTGGTTTTAATGTGTTTCACAATATCGAAAATTGAGCGGGTTTTATGGGGCATTGGATTCGTGTAATTTTGAGCTCTAAATCAAATGTTAGAGACGATTTAGTGCGGACATGCACTATAAGAAAACATCTATTTTCCGATGGCAAAATTCATCAGCAATCCGTCGGGAATAGCAATTCCCATCTTCTTTCCAACAAAAAATGTCCATCGGGATTATTTCATGGGAAACCAATTTCCGTTGGGAAGTTATCGGGAATTCCAGATGGGTTGGCGGTAAAGGACCCCATCGGCAAATTCTAATGGATATACAATGGGTTGAAGCCGTCGTCAAATACCGACGGATATTCGATTGGTTTATTCCGTCTGAAATTCCTGACGTATTTGCGATAGATTTAGTTAGTCGGTCTATCGTCGACTTCCGATTACCGTTGCCGTTGGCAATGATAACCGATGGTATATCCCGACGGTTTTCTAACTATAAAAATATTAAAACAATTAATAAATATAATATTTCTAACTATAAATATCATAATTGTTGAATTGTTTTGAAATATTCAAATTACATCGTAGGAGCAGGAGGAAAAGGAGGAGAAAAAAAATCATTGGGAAATTTGGTTTTCATCATATGTACAATTTTTTAAATTTCGTCATCTCTATCTCCATACCCGCCATTTTTTCTTGGATTTGGGCATTCTCCTCATTTTCAGCTGCAGATGTTGCACCACTGGTATTTGCAACTCTCCCGAGTCCTGGATGAGGACCGTTTGAAAATGATACTTCCTGTAAAAAGAAAACAATATTATTAAAAAGTATTATAATATTAAATATAAAAATAAATAAAAAGAAAAATGAAACTTACATCAAGAAACAACGGTTAAACTCAGAACGAGGTAATTCGCGACCGAAGATGAATAACCAACTTGAGACTGCTGAGTTAAAATATCACTTTTTTTATTTTTCACTTTTTCGATGATCTCACTAACGAGACCATCTTGGATGCGACCAGTCTTTTTGTTCGTGTGGACGGCCTCGAGAAGTTGCAAGTGATCTGGAGGCGCTCCAAATTCTTGTGTCTAAAAGCAAAAAAATACTAAATTAATAATTTAAAATTTTTTAAATAGTAATAAATAAAATTAATATAATAATTAATTTACCATTGATCGACTCGTCTCTAACAAAATCAGCTATCGCATCCACACAATCTTCAGCCAAGTTGAAATCCATCTTTATCTTCATCAACCTGCTTGCAGTAGATAAAGGCGGTAATCCATCTCTACATCCTTTATACAAAGGCTGTTTGGATGCATCTAACATATCAAAAACATTTTGGGCTTCCAAATTAGGTTCTTCTATTCTACTCCTATCTTCAATGTGCGATGCTCTTTGTTCACAAATGCATCATTCACCATCTGAACAGTACCTCCATTTATATCAACTTGTGATGCCGATTCCTCTACCCTAACATTAGTACTATCTAACCTTTCGAAGTACTTCCATAATATTGCATCGTTGCATCAGCTTCTCCATGTGAATACCAAATTTTGTAACCCAGCATAAATCTAGTCCTATACAAATGATTACGTACTTTTCTAACAGAGATTAATCTATGATTTCAACATTTAATAGACGCACAATACATTTTACTGTATTCCGATGTCATGCTATTGTTTGATGAAAATGTCATGAACTCTTCAACATCATACGCAAAATCATCCGTCAATTCCCTCGTTGTTGAATCATACCGAGGTTTATCCATCCAAGATCAAAAATAATCATAAGAAACTAAAGAACACATTTTGTTAAGATTTGTTCTAGTGAAATTGTGAAGGAGCAGAGAGTATTAATATTGAAATTTAGAAGATTATCATGAATTTTTAAGAGATTATTACAAACTTTTAACAGATTATTACGAATTTTTAACAGATTATTATGAATTTTTAACAGATTATTATGAAATTGTAACAGATTATTACGACTTGTTAACAGATAATCAAATTTTTAATAGATTATTCTTAAGAATATTCCTGCTTCTGACGGATTTCCGAAGATTGCCGACCACTGCCGGATATTTCTGACCCAACCGATGATCCTCGACGTCAGCCCACCGATATGTTCCTAACAGATTCCAGACGGATAGTAAAAACCACATTCCGTCAGGAAATAGTTGGAACAAAACAGACGGTTTATATTTCGTCGGTAATGTGCGATGGTTTTGGAGGATATCCCGATGCGTACGTTTTTGTCGGAAATCAGACGGAAAGCCGTCAGGTTTTACCATCGATTTCCCAATGGTAGTGCAAACGTGGGGATTTACCAACGAAACACCGACAAAATGACTTCCCTCGGTAGTCCTTCGGAAAATCATCGCATAGGCATTGAAAAATTCTAACGGTTTTATTTCTGTGGGAAATGCCGTCAGAAATATTAATGCTTTCTTGTAGTGATGTCAAGTTGATCAGCTAGTTGAAACAAAAATTTTAAACTGATCATTGGTGCTCATTGAGCAAATGTTTACAAATGAAGCATAATGCATCGCGTCATGCAGTTTGGGATACATTGGATTACTTGCATGCTTTTTCGTAGCTATTTTGGTCTTAAATATTGTCATAATATTGATAAATTGAGCTAGATTAGCGTGGCTGTTGGGTTCATGTCATTATGAACATTAAATCAAAAGTTACACATGATTTAGTTCAGACATGTCAAGTTGATCGTTCAGTTAAAATGATCATTTAAACTGTTCATTGGTGCTCCTTGAGTAAAGGCTTATAAATGAAGCATAATGCATGTCATCACGCAGTTTGGGATACATTGGATTACATGGAGGCTTTATCATAACTCTTTGAGTCTCAAATGTAGTCACAATATTCAAAATTGAGGTAGATTAACGTTGGCGTTCAATTCATGTCATTTTGAGCTCTAAATCTAATGTTAAAGATGATTTAGTGCGGACAATGCAAGTTGATAAGGTAGTTAAAATGATCATTCTAAACTTATCATTGGTGCTCATTGAGCAAAAATTTATAAATAAAGTATAATGCTTGGCATCACACAGTTTGGGATAGATTGGATCACTTGGAGGCTTTGACGTAGGTACTTTGGTCTTAAATTTTGGCACAATATAAAAATTTGAGCTAACTTAGCGTGGCCGTTGGATTCATGTCATTCTGAACTCTAAATCAAAATTTACGGATTATTTAGTGTGGACATGTAATGTTGATCGGCCCGTTAAAATGATCATTCTAAACTAATCAATGATGCTCCTTGAGTAAAGGCTTATAAATGAAGCATAATACAAGGCATCACGCAATTTGGGATACATTGGACTACTAGGAGGCTTTGTCATAGCTATTTCAGTCTCAAATGTTGTCACGATACTGAAAATTGAGGAAGATTAATGTGGCTGCTAGATTCATATCATTTGGAGCTCTAAATCAAATGTTAAAGATGATTTAGTGCGGACATGACATGTCGATCAGCTAGTTAAAATGATCATTCTAAACTGTTCATTGGTGCTCATTGAGCAAAGTTTTCAAATGAAGCAGAATGCATGGCATCACGCTATTTAGGATAGATTGGATTACTTGGTGGCTTTGTCACAATATTGAAAATTGAGCTAGATTAACGTGATCGTTGGATTCATTACTTTTGAGCTTTAAATAAAATGTTACAGAAAATTTAGTGTGGACATGTAAATTTGATCCGCTAGTTAAAATGATCATTCTAAACTGATCATTGCTGCTCATTGAACAAAGATTTACAAATGAAGCATAATGCATGGAATCACGCAGTTTGGGATAGATTGTATTACTCGTAGGCTTTGCCAAAGCTACTTTGGTCATGAACTTTGTAGCAATAAAGAAAATTGAGCTAAGTTAACGTAAGCGTTGGATTCATGTCATCCAGAACTCTAAATCAAAAGTTACAGACGATTTAGTGCAATAATGTTAAGTTTATCGGCAAGTTAAAATGATCCTTCTTAAGTGATCATTGGTGCTCCTTGAGTAAAGGATTATAAATGACGCATAATGCATGGCATCACGCAGTTTGGAATACATTGGATTACTTGGAGGATTTTTCGTAGCTATTTCAATCTTAAATTTTGTGACAATATAGAAAATTGAGCTAGCTTAACGTGGGCGTTGGATTCATGTCATTTTGAATCCAAAATAAAAAGTTACGCATGATTTAGTGTAGACAAGTCAAGTTTATCTGCTAATTAAATTGATCATTCTAAAGTGATCATTGGTGCTCATTGAGCAAAGGTTTACAAATGAAGCATTATGCATGGCATCACGCAGTTTGGGATAGATTGAAATACTTGGAGGCTTTGTCGTATCTCTTTTGATATTAAATTTTGTCACAATATAGAAAATTGAGCTATTTTAACGTGGGCTTTGGATTCGTGTCGTTCTGAACTCTAAATCAAAAGTTACGGACAATTTAGTGCGGACATCTCAAGTTTATCGGCTAGTTAAATTGATCATTCTAAACTGATCAATAGTACTCATTGAGCAAAGGTTTACAAATGAAACATAATGCTTGGCATCACGCAGTTTGGGATACATTGTATTACATGGAGGCTTTGTCGTAGCTATTTCAATATTAAATTTTGTCATAGAATAGAATATTGAGCTAGTTTAACATGGGCGTTAGATTCGTGTAATTCTGAACTCTAAATCAAAAGTTACGGATGATTTAGTTCGGTCATGTGAACTTTATCAGAAAGTTAAAATGATCCTTCTTAAAATGATCATTGGTGCTCCTAGAGTAAAGGCTTCTAAAATCATGCATAATGCATGGCATCACGCAATTTCGGATACATTGGATTACTTGGAGGCTTTGTCATAGCTATTTCTGTCTTAAATTTTGTCACAATATAGAAGCTTAAGCTAGCTTAATGTGTGTGTTGGATTCATGTCATTTTGAATCCTAAATCAAAAGTTACAGACCATTTAGTCTAGACAAGTCAAGTTTATAGGCTAGTTAAATTGATTATTCTAAAGTGATCATTGGTGCTCATTGAGCAAAGGTTTTCAAATGAAGTATAATGCATGGCATTGCACACTTTGGGATAGATTGGATTATTTGGAGGCTTTGTCGTAGCTATTTTGGTCTTAAATTTGATCAAAATAGAGCAAATTGCGCTAGCATAACGTGGGCGGTTGATTCGTGTCACTCTGAACTCTAAATCAAAAGTAACAGACGATTTAGTGCGTGCATGTAAAGCTTATAGTCCAGTTAAAATGATCATTCTAAACTGATAATGGTGTTCATTGAGCAAAGGTTTACAAATGAAGCATTATGCATGGCATCACGCAGTTTGGGATAGATTGAAATACTTGGAGGTTTTGTCGTATCTCTTTTGATATTAAATTCTGTCACAATATAGAAAATTGAGCTATTTTAACGTGGGCTTTGGATTCGTGTCATTTTGAACTCTAAATCAAAAGTTACGGACGATTTAGAGCGGACATGTCAAGTTTATCGGCTAGTTAAATTGATCATTCTAAACTGATCAATACTACTCATTGAGCAATGGTTTACAAATGAAGCATAATGCTTGGCATCACACAGTTTGGGATACATTGCATTACTTTGAGGCTTTGTCGTTGCTATTTCAATATTGAATTTTGTCATAGTATAGAATATTGAGCTAGTTTAACATGGGCGTTAGATTTGTGTCATTCTGAACTCTAAATCAAAAGTTACTGATGATTTAGTGCTGTCATGTGAAGTTTATCAGATAGTTAAAATTATCCTTCTTAAAATGATCATTGGTGCTCCTAGAGTAAAGGCTTATAAAATCATGCATAATGCATGGCATCACGCTGTTTCGGATACATTGGATTACTTGGAGGCTTTTTCATAGCTATTTCTGTCTTAAATTTTGTCACAATATAGAAGCTTAAGCTAGCTTAATGTGTGTGTTGGATTCATGTCATTTTGAATTCTAAATCAAAAGTTACAGACCATTTAGTATAGACAAGTCAAGTTTATAGGCTTGTTAAATTGATTATTCTAAAGTGATCATTGGTGCTCATTGAGCAAAGGTTTAGAAATGAAGTATAATGCATGGCATCACACACTTTGGGATAGATTGGATTATTTGGAGGCTTTCTCGTAGCTATTTTGGTCTTAAATTTGATCAAAGTATAGCAAATTGCGCTAGCATAACGTTGGCGGTTGATTCGTGTCACTCTGAACTCTAAATCAAAAGTTACACAAGATTTAGTGCGTACATGTAAAGTTTATAGTCCAGTTAAAATGATCATTCAAAACTGATAATGGTGTTCATTGAGCAAAGGTTTACAAATGAAGCATTATGCATGGCATCACGCAGTTTGGGATAGATTGAAATACTTGGAGGCTTTATCGTATCTCTTTTGATATTAAATTTTGTCAAAATATAGAAAATTGAGCTAGTTTAACGTGGGCTTTGGATTCGTGTCATTCTGAACTCTAAATCAAAAGTTACGGACGATTTAGTGCGGACATGTCAAGTTTATCGTCTAGTTAAATTGATGATTCTAAACTGATCAATAGTACTCATTGAGCAATGGTTTACAAATGAAGCATAATGCTTGGCATCACGCAGTTAGGGATACCTTATATTACATGGAGGCTTTGTCGTAGCTATTTCAATATTGAATTTTGTCATAGTATAGAATATTGAGCTAGTTTAACATGGGCGTTAGATTCGTTTAATTATGAACTCTAAATAAAAAGTTACAAATGATTTAGTGCGGTCATGTAAAGTTTATCAGAAAGTTAAAATGATCCTTCTTAAAATGATCATTGGTGCTCCTAGAGTAAGGGCTTATAAAATCATGCATAATGCATGGCATCACGCAGTTTTGGATACATTGGATTACTTGGAGGCTTTGTCATAGCTATTTCTGTCTTAAATTTTGTCACAATATAGAAGCTTAAGCTAGCTTAATGTGTGTGTTGGATTCATGTCATTTTGAATCCTAAATCAAAAGTTATAGACCATTTAGTCTAGACAAGTCAAGTTTATAGGCTAATTAGATTGATTATTCTAAAGTGATCATAGGTGCTCATTGAGCAAAGGTTTTCAAATGAAGTATAATACACGGCATCGCACACTTTGGGATAGATTGGATTATTTGGAGGCTTTGTCGTAGCTATTTTGGTCTTAAATTTGATCAAAATATAGCAAATTGCGCTAGCATAACGTGGGCGGTTGATTCGTGTCACTCTGAACTCTAAATCAAAAGTTACAGATGATTTAGTGCGTACATGTAGAGTTTATAGTCCAGTTAAAATGATCATTCTAAACTGATAATGGTGCTCATTGAGCAAAGGTTTACAAATGAACCATTATGCATGGCATCAGGAAGTTTGGGATAGATTGAAATACTTGGAGGCTTTCTCGTATCTCTTTTGATATTAAATTTTGTCACCATATAGAAAATTAAGCTAGTTTAACGTGGGCTTTGGATTCGTGTCATTCTGAACTCTAAATCAAAAGTTACGGACGATTTAGTGCGGACATATCAAGTTTATCGGCTAGTTAAATTGATTATTCTAAACTGATCAATAGTACTCATTGAGCAATGGTTTACAAATGAAGCATAATGCTTGGCATCATGCAGTTTGGGATACATTGTATTACATGGAGGCTTTGTCGTAGCTATTTCAATATTAAATTTTGTCATAGTATAGAATATTGAGCTAGTTTAACATGGGCGTTAGATTCGTGTAATTCTGAACTCTAAACCGAAAGTTACGGATGATTTAGTGAGGTCATGTGAAGTTTATCAGAAAGTTAAAATGATCCTTCTTAAAATGATCATTGGTGCTCCTAGAGTAAAGGCTTATAAAATCATGCATAATGCATGGCATCACGCAGTTTCGGATACAATTGATTACTTGGAGGCTTTGTCATAGCTATTTCTGTCTTAAATTTTGTCGCAATATACAAGCTTAAGCTAGCTCAATGTGTGTGTTGGATTCATGTCATTTTGAATCCTAAAAAAAAGTTACAGACCATTCAGTCTAGACAAGTCAAGTTTATAGGCTAGTTAAATTGATTATTCTAAAGTGATCATTGGTGATCATTGAGCAAAGGTTTTCAAATGAAGTATAATGCATGGCATCACACACTTTGGGATAGATTGGATTATTTGGAGGCTTTGTCGTAGCTATTTTGGTGATAAATTTGATCAAAATATAGCAAATTGCGCTACCATAACGCGGGTGGTTGATTCGTGTCATTCTGAACTCTAAATATAAAAATATAGACGATTTTGTGCGTACATGTAAAGGTTATAGTCCAGTTAAAATGATCATTCTAAACTGATAATGGTTCTCATTGAGCAAAGGTTTACAAATGAAGCGTTATGCATGGCATCACGATGTTTGGGACAGATTGAAATACATTGAGGCTTTGTCGTATCTCTTTTGATATTAAATTTTGTCACAATATAGAAAATTGAGCTAGTTTAACGTGGGCTTTGTATTCGTATCATTCTGAACTCTAAATCAAAAGTTACGGACGATTTAGTGCGGACATGTCAAGGTTATCGGCTAGTTAAATTGATCATTCTAAACTGATCAATAGTACTCATTGAGCAATGGTTTACAAATGAAGCATAATGCTTGGCATCACGCAGTTTGGGATACATTGTATTACATGGAGGCTTTGTCGTAGCTATTTCAATATTAAATTTTGTCATAGTATAGAAGATTGAGCTAGTTTAACATGGGCGTTAGATTCGTGTAATTCTGAACTCTAAATCAAAAGTTACGGATGATTTAGTGCAGTCATGTGAAGTTTATCAGAAAGTTAAAATGATCCTTCCTAAAATGATCATTGGTGCTCCTAGGGTAAAGGCTTATAAAATCATGCATAATGCATGGCATCACGCAGTTTCGGATACATTGGATTATTTGGAGGCTTTGTCATAGCTATTTCTGTCTTAAATTTTGTCACAATATAGAAGCTTAAGCTAGCTTAATGTGTGTGTTGGATTCATGTCATTTTGAATCCTAAATCAAAAGTTACAGACCATTTAGTCTAGACAATTCAAGTTTATAGGCTAGTTAAATTGATTATTCTAAAGTGATTATTGGTGCTTATTGAGCAAAGGTTTTCAAATGAAGTATAATGCATGGCATCGCACACTTTGGGATAGATTGGATTATTTGGAGGCTTTGTCGTAGTTATTTTGGCCTTAAATTTGATCAAAATATAGCAAATTGCGCTAGCATAATGTGGGCGGTTGATTCGTGTCACTCTGAACTCTAAATCAAAAGTTACAGACGATTTAGTGCGTACATGTAGAGTTTATAGTCCAGTTAAAATGATCATTCTAAACTGATAATGGTGCTCATTGAGAAAAGGTTTACAAATGAAGCATTATGCATGGCATCACGCAGTTTGGGATAGATTGAAATACTTGGAGGCTTTTTCGTATCTCTTTTGATATTAAATTTTGTCACAATATAGAAAATTGAGCTAGTTTAACGTGGGCTTTGTATTCGTATCATTCTGAACTCTAAATCAAAAGTTACGGACGATTTAGTGCGGACATGTCAAGTTTATCGGCTAGTTAAATTGATCATTCTAAACTGATCAATAGTACTCATTGAGCAATGGTTTACAAATGAAGCATAATGCTTGGCATCACGCAGTTTAAGATACATTGTATTACATGGAGGCTTTGTCGTAGCTATTTCAATATTAAATTTTGTCATAGTCTAGAATATTGAGCTTGTTTAACATGGGCGTTAGATTCGTGTAATTCTGAACCCTAAACCAAAAGTTACGGATGATTTAGTGCGGTCATGTGAAGTTTATCAGAAAGTTAAAATGATCCTTCTTAAAATGATCATTGCTGCTCCTAGAGTAAAGGCTTATAAAATCATGCATAATGCATGGCATCACGCAGTTTCGGATACATTGGATTACTTGGAGGCTTTGTCATAGCTATTTCTGTCTTAAATTTTGTCGCAATATAGAAGCTTAAGCTAGCTTAATGTGTGTGTTGGATTCATGTCATTTTGAATCCTAAATCAAAAGTTATAGACCATTCAGTCTAGACAAGTCAAATTTATGGGCTAGTTAAATTGATTATTCTAAAGTGATCATTGGTTCTCATTGAGCAAAGGTTTTCAAATGAAGTATAATGCATGGCATCACACAGTTTGGGATAGATTGGATTATTTGGAGGCTTTGTCGTAGCTATTTTGGTCTTAAATTTGATCAAAATATTGCAAATTGCGGTAGCATAACGTGGGTGGTTGATTCGTGTCACTCTGAACGCTAAATCAAAAGTTACAGACGATTTAGTGCGTACATGTAGAGTTTATAGTCCAGTTAAAATGATCATTGTAAACTGATAATGGTTCTCATTGAGCAAAGGTTTACAAATGAAGCATTATGCATGGCATCACGCAGTTTGGGATAGATTGAAACACTTGAAGGTTTTGTCGTATCTCTTTTGATATTAAATTTTGTCACAATATAGAAAATTGAGCTAGTTTAACGTGGGCTTTGGATTCGTGTCATTCTGAACTCTAAATCAAAAGTTACAGACGATTTAGTGCGGACATGTCAAGTTTATCGGCTAGTTAAATTGATCATTCTAAACTGATCAATAGTACTCATTGAGCAATGGTTTACAAATGAAGCAAAATGCTTGGTATCACGCAGTTTGAAATACATTATATTACATGGAGGTTTTGTCGTAGCTATTTCAATATTAAATTTTGTCATAGTATATAATATTGAGCTAGTTTAACATGGGCGTTAGATTCGTGTAATTCTGAACACTAAATCAAAAGTTACGGATGATTCAGTGCGGTCATGTGAAGTTTATCAGAAAGTTAAAATGATCTTTCTTAAAATGATCATTGGTGCTCCTAGAGTAAAGGCTTATAAAATCATGCATAATGCATGGCATCACGCAGTTTCGGATACATTGGATTACTTGGAGGCTTTGTCGTAGCTATTTCTGTATTAACTTTTGCCGCAATATAGAAGCTTAAGCTAGCTTAATGTGTGTGTTGGATTCATGTCATTTTGAATCCTAAATCAAAAGTTACAGACCATTCAGTCTAGACAAGTCAAGTTTATAGGCTAGTTAAATTGATTATTCTAAAGTGATCATTGGTACTCATTGAGCAAAGGTTTTCAAATGAAGTATAATGCCTGGCAACACACACTTTGGGATAGATTGGATTAATTGGAGGCTTTGTCGTAGCTATTTTGGTCTTAAATTTGATCAAAATATAGCAAATTGCGCTAGCATAACGTGGGCGGTTGATTCGTGTCACTCTGAACTCTAAATCGAAAGTTACAGACGATTTAGTGCGTACATGTAAAGTTTATATTCCAGTTAAAATGATCATTCTAAACTGATAATGGTACTCCTTGAGCAAAGGTTTACAAATTAAGCATTATGCATGGCATCACGCAGTTTGGGATAGATTGAAATGCTTCGAGGCTTTGTCGTATCTCTGTTGATATTAAATTTTGTTTCAATATAGAAAATTGAGCTAGTCTAACGTGGGTTTTGGATTCGTGTCATTCTGAACTCTAAATCAAAAGTTTCGGACAATTAGTGCGGACATGTCAAGTTTATCGGCTAGTTAAATTGATCATTCTAAACTGATCAATAGGACTCATTGAGCAATGGTTTAAATGAAGCATAATGCTTGGCATCACGCTTTTTGGGATACATTTTATTACATGGAGGCTTTGTCGTAGCTATTTCAATATTAAATTTTGTCATAGTTTAGAATATTGAGCTAGTTTAACATGGGCGTTATATTTGTGTAATTCTGAACTCTAAATCAAAAGTTACGGATGATTTAGTGCGGTCATGTGAAGTTTATCAGAAAGTTAAAATGATCCTTCTTAAAATGATAATTGGTGCTCCTAGAGTAAAGGCTTATAAAATCATGCATAATGCATGGCATCACGCAGTTTTGGATACATTGGATTACTTGAGAGGCTTTGTCACAGCTATTTCTGTCTTAAATTTTGTCACAATATAGAAGCTTAAGCTAGCTTAATGTGTGTGTTGGATTTCATTTTGAATCCTAAATCAAAAGTTACAGACCATTTAGTCTAGAGAAGTCAAGTTTATAGGCTAGTTAAATTGATTATTCTAAAGTGATCATTGGTGCTCATTGAGCAAAGGTTTTCAAATGAAGTATAATGCATGGCATCACACACTTTGGGATAGATTGGATTATTTGGAGGCTTTGGGGTACGTCTTTTGGTCTTAAATTTGACCAAAATATAGCAAATTGCGCTAGCATAACGTGGGCGGTTGATTCGTGTCACTCTGAACTCTAAATCGAAAGTTACTGACGATTTAGTGCGTACATGTAAAGTTTATAGTACAGTTAAAATGATCACTCTAAACTGATAATGGTGCTCATTGAGCAAAGGTTTACAAATGAAGCATTATGCATGGCATCACGCAGTTTGGGATAGAATGAAAAACTTGGAGGTTTTGTCCTATCTCTTTTGATTTTAAATTTTGTCACAATATAGAAAATTGAGCTAGTTTAACGTGGGCTTTGGATTCGTGTCATTCTGAACTGTAAATCAAAAGTTACGGACGATTTAGTGCGGACATGTCAAGTTTATCGGCTAGTTAAATTGATCATTCTAAACTGATCAATAGTACCCATTGAGCAATGGTTTACAAATGAAGCATAATGCTAGGCATCACGCAGTTTGGGATACTTTGTATTACATGGAGGCTTTTTCGTAGCTATTTCAATATTAAATTTTGTTATAGTATAGAATACTGAGCTAGTTTAACATGGACGTTAGATTCGTGTAATTCTGAACTCTAAATCAAAAGTTACGGATGATTTAGTGCTGTCATGTGAAGTTTATCAGAAAGTTAAAATGATCCTTCTTAAAATGATCATTGGTGCTCCCAGAGTAAAGGCTTATAAAATCATGCATGGCATCACACAGTTTCGGATACATTGGATTACTTGGAGGCTTTGTCATAGCTATTTCTGTCTTAAATTTTGTCACAATATAGAAGCTTAAACTAGCTTAATGTGTGTGTTGGATTCATGTCATTTTGAATCCTAAATCAAAAGTTACAGACCATTTAGTCTAGACAAGTCAAGTTTATAGGCTAGTTAAATTGATTATTCTAAAGTGATCATTGGTGCTCATTGAGCAAAGGTTTTCAAATGAAGTATAATGCATGCCATCACACACTTTGGGATATTATTGGATTATTTGGAGGCTTTATCGTAGCTATTTTGGTCTTAAATTTGATCAAAATATAGCAAATTGCGCTAGCATCACGTGGGCGGTTGATTCGTGTCACTCTGAACTCTAAATCAAAAGTTACAGACGATTTAGTGCGTACATGTAAAGTTTATAGTCCAGTTAAAATGATCATTCTAAACTGATAATGGTACTCCTTGAGTAAAAGCTTCTAAATGAACCATATTGCATGGCATCACGCAGTTTGGGATATATTGGATTTGTTGGAGGCTGTGTCGTAGCGGTTTCTGTCTCAAAAGTTGTCACAATATTGAAAATATATATAGATTAACGTGGGCGTTGAATTCATGTCATTTTGAGCCCTAAATCAAATGTTAAAAACGATTTACTGCGGACATGTCAAGTTCATCAGCTAGTTAATATGATCATTCTAAACACATCATTGGTTCTCATTGAGCAAAGGTTTACAAATGAAACATAATACATGGCATCACGCAGTTTGGGATAGATTGAAATACTTCGAGGCTTTGTCTAACTATTTTGTTATTAAATTTTTTCACAATATAGAATATTGAGCTAGCTTAACGTGGGCTTTGGATTCCTGTCATTCTTAATTGTAAATCAAAAGTTATAGACAAATTAATGCAGACATGTCATTTTATTGTCTAGTTAAATTGATCATTCTAAATTGATCATTGGTACTCATTGAGAAATGGTGTAGAAATGAAGCATACTGCATGACATCACACAGTTTGGGATACATATTATTACTTAGACGCTTTGTCGTAGCTATTTGAATCTTATATTTGGTCAAAATATAGAATAATGAGCTTGCTTAACGTGGGCCTTGGATTCGTGTGATTCTAAATTCTAAATCAAAAATTGCGGATGATTTAGCGCAATCATGTCATGTTTATCGAGAAGTTAAAATGATCCTTCTTAACGGATCATTTGTGCTCTTGGAGTAAAGGCTGATAAATGACGCATAATGCATGGCATCACTCGGTTTGGGATACATTGGATTACTTGGAGGATTTTTTTTAGCTATTTCTGTCTTAAATTTTGCCACAATATAGAAACTTGAGCTAGCTTAATGTGGACGTTGGATTCATGTCATTTCGAATCCTAAATCAAAAGCTATGTACGATGTATGGCAGATAAGTCAAATTTATCGGCTAGTTAAATTGATCGTTCTAAACTGATCATTGGTGCTCATTGAGCAAAGGTTTTCAAATGAAGCATAATGCATGGCATCACACAGTTTGGGATATATTGGATTATTTGGAGGATTTGTCGTAGCTATTGCGGTCTTAAATTTCATCAAAATATAGAAAATTGTGCTAGCTTAACGTAGGCGGTTGATTCGTGTCACTCAGAACTCGAAATGAAAAATTATGGACGATTTAGTGTGGATATGTCAAGTTGATCGGCCAGTTAAAATGATCATTCTAAACTAATTAATGATACTCCTTGTGTAAAAGCTTCTAAATGAAGCCTAATGCATGATGTCACACAGTTTGGGATAGATTGGATTTGTTGGAGCCTTTGTCGTAGCTGTTTGTGTTTCAAATGTTGTCACAATATTAAAAATTTATCTAGATTAACGTGGACGTTGAATTCTTGTCATTTTGAGCTCTAAATCAAATGTTAAAGACAATTTAGTGCGGACATGTGAAGTTCATCAGTTAGATAAGATGATCATTCTAAACACATCATTTGTTCTCACTGAGCAAAGGTTTACAAATGAAGCATAATGCATGGCATCACGCCGTTTGGGATAGATTGAAATACTTGGAGGCTTTGTCGTAGCTATATTGGTATTAAATTTTGTTACAATATAGAAAATTGAGCTAGAGTAAAGTGGGTTTTGGATTCATGTCATTCTGAACACTAAATCAAAAGTTACGGACGATTTAGTGCGGACATGTCAAGTTTATCGGCCAGCTAAATTGATCATTCTAAACTGGTCATTTGTACTCGTTGAGCAATGGTTTACAAATGAAGCATAATGCATGGCATCACGCAGTTTGAGATACACATTGTATTACTTGGAGGCTTTGTCGTATCTATTTCAATCATTAATTTTGTCACAGTATAGAATATTTATGTAGCTTAACGTGGGCATTGGATTCGTGTAATTCTGAACTCTAAATCAAATGTTATGGACGATTTAGTGCGGTCAGTTAAAATGAATTGATCATTGGTGCTCATTGAGCAATGGTTTACAAATAAAGCATAATGCATCACGCAGGTTGGGATAGGATTGATTACTTGGAAGCTTTGTCGTAGCAATTTCAGTCTCAATTGTTTTCACAGTATTGAAAATTGAGCTAGCTTAACGTTGACATTGGATTCATGTCATTCTAAACTCTAAATCAAAAGATAAAAACGATTTAGTGCGGACATGTCAAGTTGCTCGGCTAGTTAAAAAGATCATTGGTGCTCCTTCAGTAAAGGCTTAGAAATGAAGCATAATGCAATTCATTATGCATTTTGGGATACAGTGGATTACTTGGAGGCTTTGTCGTACCTCTTTTAGTATCAAATACTGTCACAATATTGAAAATTGAGCTACCTTACTGTGGCTGTTGGATTCATGTCATTTTGAGCTCTAAATAAAATGTTAAAGACCATTTAGTGCGGACATGTCAAGTTGATCAGTTAGTTAAAATGAATTTATCATTGGTGCTCATTGAACAAAGGTTTACAAATGAAGCATAATGCATTGCATCACACTATTTTGGATAGATTGGATTACATGTAGTCTTACAAAGGATTACAAAGGTCTTTGTCGTACCAATTTCAGTTTTAAATATTGTCACAGTATTAAAAATTGAGCTAGCTTAACGTGGGCGATGGATTCGTGTCAAGGTTAGTGGTCAGTTAGAGTGATCATTTAGTTAGAGTGATCATTATAAACTGATCATTAGTGCTCCTTGAGTAAAGGCTTATAAATGAAGCATAATGCATGATATCACGCAGTGTACGGTATATTGGGTTACTTAGTCTCAAATGTTGTTAGAATATAGAAAATTGAGCTAGTTTAACGTGGGCGTTGGATTTGTGTCATTCTAAACTCTAAATAAAAAGTTACGGACAATTTTGTACGTACATGTCAAGTTGATCGGCCAATTAAAATGATCATTCTTAACTGATCATTGGTCCTCCTTGTGTAAAGACTTAGAAATGAAGCATAATGCAAGGCATCACACTGTTTGCGATACATTGTAGTAATTGGAGGCGTTGTTGTAGCTATTTCTGTCTTAATTTAATTATAATATAGAGCTAGCTTAACATTGGCGTTGGATTGATGTCATTCTAAACTTTAAATCAAAAGTTACGGTCCATTTAGTGTGTACATGTCAAGTTTATTGGCTAGTTAAATTGATCATTCTAAACTGATCATTAGTGCTCATTGAACAAAGGTTTACAAATGAAACATAATGCATAGCATCACGCAGTTCTGGATAGATTGGATTACTTGGAGGCTATCTCGTAGATATTTCAATCTTAAGTTTTATCTAAATATAGAAAATTGAGCTAGCTTAACGTGGGCATTGGATTTTTGTCACCCTGAACTCTAAATAAAATGTTACAAACAATTTAGTGCGGACGTGTCAAGTTGATCGGCAAGTTAAAATGATCATTCTAAACTGATCAATTGTATTCCTTGAGTAAAGGCTTATAAATGAAGCATAATGCATGGCATCACGCAATTTGGGATAAATTGGTTTGCTTGAAGGATTTGTGGTAGCTTTATAGGTCTCAAATGTTGTCACAATATAGAAAATTGAACTACCTTAATGTGGGTGTTGGATTCCTATCATTTCGAACTCTAAATCTAAAGTTAAAAACGATTTATTGCGTAAATGTCAAGCTGATCAGCCAATTAAAAGGATCATTCTTAACTGGTCATTGGTGGTCCTTGAGTAAAGTCTTTTAAATGAAGCATAATGCATGACATCACGTAGTTTGGGATACATTGGATTACTTGGAGGATTTGTCGTATCTATTTCCGTCTTAAAAATTGTCACAATATAAAAATTTGAGCTAGCATAATATGGGCATTGGATTCATGTCATTATGAGCTAGTTAAATTGATCATTCTAAACTAATCTTTTTAAACTGATGATTCTAAACTGCTCATTAGTGCTCATTGAGTAAAGGCTTATAAATGAAGCATAATCCATGGCATCATCCAGTTTATGATATATTGGATTACTTGAAGGCTTTGTGGTACCTCTTTCAGTCTCAAATATTGTCACAATATAGAAAATTTAGCTAGCTTAAGGTGTGCGTTGTATAAGTGTCATTCTGAACTCTAAATCAAATGTGAAAGACGATTTTGTGCAGACATGTCAAGTTGATCAGCTAGTTAAAATGATCATTCCAAACTGATCCATCGTGCTCATTAAGCAAAGGTTTGCAAATGAAGCATAATGCATGGTAGCACCCAGTTTGGGCTAGATTGAACTACTTCAAGGCTTTGTCCTAGCTATTTTGGTCTTATATTTTATCACAATATAAAAAATTTAGCTAGCTTAACGTGGGCGTTGGATTCGTGTCATTCTGAACACTAAATCAAATGTTAAAGATGATTTAGTGCGGAGATGCCAAGTTGATCAGCTAGTTAAAATGATCATTCTAAACTGAGCATTAGTTAAAATGATGATTCTAAACTGAGCATTGGTGCTCATTGAGGAAAGGTTTCAAATAACTATAATGCATGGCATCACGCAGTTTGGGATAGATTGGGTTACTTGAAGGCTTTTTCGTAGCTATTTCAATCTTACATTTTGTCACAATATAAATATTGAGCTAGCTTAATGTGGGCATTGGATTCGTTATGTTCTGAACTCTAAATCAAATGGTACGGACAATTTAGTGCAGAAATGTCAAGTTTAACGGCTAGCTAAATTGATCATTCTAAACTGATCTTTCGTGCTCATTGAGCAAAGTTTTGCAAATGAAGCATAATGTATGGTATCCCGCAGTTTGGGCTAGATTGGATTATCTTGAAGCTTTCTCCTAGGTATTTTGGTCTTTCATTTTATCACAATATAGAAAATTGAGCTACCTTAACGTGGACGTTGGATTCGTGTCATTCTGAACTCTACATCGAATGTTACAAACGATTTAGTGTAGACATGTCAAATTGATCAGCTAGTTAAAATGATCATTCTAAACTGATCATTGGTGCTTATTGAGCAAAAGTTTACAAATAAAACATAATGCATGGCATCATATAGTATGGTATAGATTGGACTACTTGTAGCCTTTTTCGTAGCTATTTCGGCCTTAAATTTTTTCACAATATAAATATTGAGCTAGCTTAACGTGGGCATTGGATTCGTTCTATTTTGAACTCTAAATAAAGTAACGGACGATTTTGTGCGGACATGTCAAGTTTATTGGCTAGTTAAATTGATCATTTGAAATTGATCATTCTAAACTGATCATTGGTGCTCCTTGAGCAAAGGCTTATAAATAAAGCATTATGCACGGCATCATGTAGTTTGGGATACATTAGATTACTTGGAGGCTTTTTCGTAGCTCTTTCAGTCTCATATAATGTCACAATATTGAAAATTGAGTTAGATTAACGAGATCGTTGGATTCATGTGATTTTGAGCTCTAAATCAAATGTTAAGGATGATTTAATGCGGACATGTCAAATTCATCAGCTAGTTAAAATGATCATTCTAAACTGATCATTGGTGCTCAATTAGAAAAGGGTTACAAATGAACCATAATGCATGACTTCACGTAATTTGGGATAGATTGGATTATCTAGAGGCTTTGTCATGGCTATTTCGGTTTTAATTTGTTTCACAATATCGAAATTGAGCGAGTTTTACGTAGGCATTGGATTCGTGTAATTTTGAGCTCTAAATCAAATGTTAAAGACGATTTAGTGCGGACATGTCAAGTTGATCAGCTAGTTGAAACGACAATTTTAAACTGATCATTGATGCTCATTGAGAAAATGTTTACAAATGAAGCATAATGCATCGCATCATGCAGTTTGGGATACATTGGATTACCTGCTGGCTTTGTCACAATATTGAAAATTGAGCTAGATTAACGTGGCTGTTGGACTCATGTCATTCTGAACTTTAAATCAAAAGTTACGGATGATTTAGTTTGGACATGTCAAGTTGATCGGTCAATTAAAACGATCATTTTAAACTGATCATTGGTGCTCCTTGAGTAAAGGCTTATAAATGAAGCATAATGCATGTCATCACGTCTTTTGGGATACATTGGATTACTTGGAGGCTTTACGTAGCTCTTTCACTCTTAAATGTTGTCAAAATATTCAAAATTGAGGTAGATTAATGTTGCCGTTGGATTCATGTCATTTTGAGCTCTAAATCAAATGTTAAAGAAAATTTAGTGTGGACATTTCAAGCTAGTTAAAATGACCATTCTAAACTTATCATTGCTGTTCACTGAGCAAAAGTTATTAATCAAAGCATAATGCATGGCATTACACAATTTGTGATAGATTGGATCACGTGGAGGGTTTTTGAAGCTATTTTGGTCTTAAATTTTGTCACAATATAAAAATTTGAGCTAACTTAACGTGTCCATTGGATTCATGTCATTCAGAACTCTAAATCAAAAGTAATGGATGATTTATTGCGGACATGTAAAGATGATAGGCCACTTAAAATGATCGTTCTAAACTGACCATTGATGCTCCTTGAGTAAAGGCTTATAAATGAAGCATAATACATGGCATCACGAAGTTTGGGATACATTGGATTACTAGGAGGCTTTGTCGTAGCTCTTTCAGTCTCAAATGTTGTCACAATACTGAAAATTAAAGGAAGATTAACGTGGCTGATAGATTCATATCATTTTGAGTTCTAAATCAAGTGTTAAAGACGATTTAGTGCGGACATGTCATGTCGATCAGCTAGTTAAAATGATCATTCTAAACTGATCATTGGTGCTCATTGAGCAAAGTTTACAAATGAAGCATAATGCATGGCATCACACAGTTTAGGATAGATTGGATTACTTGGTGGCTTTGGCGTAGCTAATTAGGTCTTAAATGGTGTCACAATAGAAAAACTTGTGCTAGCTTAACATGTGCATTGGATTCATGTCAATCTGAACTTTAAATCCAAAGTTACGGACGATTTAGTGTGGACATGTGAAGTTGGTCATCTAGTTAAAATGATCATCCTAAACTGATCATTGGTGCTCATTGAGCAAAAGTTTATAAATGAAGCATAATGTGTGTGGCATCACAGAGTTTGAGATAGATTGGATTATTTGCAAGCTTTGTTTTAGCTATTTTGGTTTTAAAGTTTGTCACAATATAAAAAAATTGAGCTTGCTTAACGTGGGCATTGGATTCGTGTCATTCAAAACTCTAAATCAAAAGTTACGTTCCATTTAGTGCAGACATGTCAAGTTTATCGGCCAGTTAAAATGATAATTCTAAACTAATCAATTGTGCTCCTTGAGTAAAGGCTTATAAATTAAGCATAATGCATGGCATCTTGCAGTTTGGGGTACATTGAATTACTTGGAGGTTTTGTCGTAGCTCTTTGAGTCTCTAATCTTGTCACAATTTTGAAAATTGAGCTAGCTTAACGTAGGTGTTAGAATCGTGTCATTATGAACTCAAAATAAAAAATTACTGATGATTTAATGCAGACATGTCAAGTTTATAAGCCAGTTAAAATGATCATTCTAAATTCATCATCTATGCTCCTTTAGTAAAGGTGTAGAAATGAAGCAAAATACATGGCATCACGTCGTTTGGGATACATTGGATTACTTGTAGGCTATATTGTAGCTCTTTGAGTCTCAACGTTGTCACAAATACTGAAAATTGAGCTAGAGTTACCGGGTCGTCGAATTCTTGTCGTTTAGAGCTCTAAATCAAATGTTAAAGACGATTTAGTGCAGACATGTCTTGTTGATCAGCTAGTTAAAATGATCATTCTAAACTGATCATTGGTGCTCATTGAGAAAAACATTACAAATGAACCATAATACATGGCATCACGGAGTTCCGGATATATTGGATTAATTGGAACCTTTTTCGTAGCTATTTCGGTTTTCATTTTTGTCACAATATTCAAAATTGAGCTAGCTTAACATGGTTAATGGATTCATGACATTCTGAATTCTAAATCAAAAGTTACATATGATTTAGTGCGGACATATCAAGTTTATCAGCTAGTTAACTTTATCATTCTAAACTGATCATTGGTTCTCATTGAGCAAAGGATTACAAATGAAGCATAATTCATGGCATTACACAGTTTAGGATAGAGTGGATTAATTGCATGCTTTGTTTTAGTTATTTTGGTTTCAAATTTAATCACAACATAGAAAACTGAACTAGTTTAACGCGGGCATTGGATTCGTGTCGTTCTGAATTCTAAATCAAAAGTTACGGATGATTTAGTGCCAACATGTCAACTTGATCAGCTAGTTAAAACGAGAATTCTAAAATGATCATTGGTGCTCATTGAGCAAAAGTTAACAAATGAAGCATGATTCATGGCATCATGCAGTTTGAGATAGATTAGATTACTTGTAGGTGTTGTAATAGCTATTTCGGTCTTAAATTTTGTAACACTATTGAAAATTGAGCAAGATTAATGTGGCTGTTGGGTTCATGTAATTTTGAAAAGTTACGGATGATTTAGTGCGGACATGTCAAGTTGATCGGCTTGATAAAATGATCATTCTAAGCTGGTCATTGGTGCTCCTTGACTACAGGCTTCAAAATGAAGCATAATGCATGGCATCATGCAGTTTGGGATACATTCAATTACTTGGCGGCTTTGCCGTAGCTCTTTTACTCTCAAATGTCGTCACAATATTGAAAATTGAGGTAAATTAACGTGGCTGTTGGATTCATGTCATTTTCAGCTCTAAATCAAATTTTAAAGACGATTTAGTGCGGACATGTCAAGTTGATCAACTAGTTAAAATGATCATTCTAAACTGATCATTGGTGCTCATTGAGTAAATGTTTATAAATGAAGCATAATACGTGGCATCACACAGTTTGGCATAGATTGGATTGCTTGGAGGTTTTGTCGTAACTATTTCGGTCATAAATTTTTTCAAAATATAAAAAATTAAGCTAACGTCAAGTGGGCATTGGATTCATCTCATTCTTAACTCTAAATAAATCAGAACGATTTAGTGCGTAATTAAATTGATCATTCTAAAATGATCATTGGCGCTCCTTGAATAAAGGCATATAATTGAAGCATAATGCATTGTATCACACAGTTCGGGATATACTGGATTACTTGGACGCTATGTCAAAGCTCTTAAAGTCTCAAATTTTGTCACAATTTTGAAAATTGAGCTAGCTTAACGTAGGTGTTGGAATAGTGTTATTATGTACTCTAAATCAAAAGTTACAGATGATTTAATGCCGAAATGTTAAGTGTACCAGCCAGTTAAAATGCTCATTCTAAATTGATCATTGGTGATCCCTGAGTAAAGGCATATAAATGAAGCCTAATCCATGGCATCACGCAGTTCGGGATACATTGGATTACTTGGAGGCTATATCGTAGCTCTTTGAGTCTCAATGGTGTCACAATATTGAAAATTAAGCTACGTTAACGGGGCCGTTGAATTCATGTCATTTTGAGCTCAAAATCAAATGTTAAACACGATTTAGTGCAGACATGTCTAGTTGATTAGCTAGTTAAAGTCATAATTCTAAACTGATCATTGGTGCTCATTGGGGAAAACTTTACAAATGAACCATAATGCATGTCATCACGCAGTTTGGGATAGATTGGATTACTTAGATGCTTTGTCGTAGTTATGTCGGTCCTAAATTATGTCACAATATAGAAAATCGAACCAGATTAACGTGGGCATTGGATTCATGACATTCTGAACTCTAAATCAAAACTAACAAATGATTTAGTGCAGGTATGTGAAGTTTACCGGCTAGTTAAATTTTTCATTCTAAACTGATCGTTGGTGTTGATTGAGCAATGGATTACAAATGAAGTATAATGCATGGCATCACACAGTTTGGGATAGAATGCATGAGTTGGAGGCTTTGTTTTAGCTATTTCGGTCTCAAATTTAATCACAATATAGAAAACTGAACTAGTTTAACGTGGGCGTTGGATTTGTGTCATTCTGAATTCTAAATCAAAATTTACGGATTATTTAGTGCGGAAATGCCAAGTTGATCGGCTAGTGAAAATGATAATTCTAAACTGATCAATTGTGCTCCTTGAGTAAGGGCTTATAAATGAAGCATAATGCATGCCATAACGCAGTTTGAGATACATTAGATTACTTGGAGGCTTTGTTGTAGCTCTTTGAGTCTCAAATGTTGTCACAATATTAAAATTTGAGGTAGATTAACGTGGGCGTTGGATTCATGTATTCTTGAGCTCTAAATCAAATGTTAAAGACGATTTAGTGAGGACATGTCAAATTGATCATCTAGTTAAATTGATCATTCTAAAATGATCATTGTTGCTCATTGAGCAAAAGTTTACGAACAAACCATAATGCGTGGCATCACGTAGTTTGGGATAGATTGGATTACTTGGAGGCTTTGTCGTAGATATTTTGGTCTTAAATTTTGTTACCATATAGAAAACTGAATTAGCGTAACATTGGCGTTGGATTCATGTCATTCTGAACTCTAAAAAAAGTTACGGACGATTTAGTGTGGACATCTCAAGTTGATCAGCCAGTTTAAATGATCATTCAAAACTGATCACTGGTGCTCCATCAGTAAAGGCTTATAAATGAAACATTATGCATGGCATCACGTAGTTTGGGATACAATAGATTACTTGGAGGCATTGTCGTAGCTCTTTCAGTCTCAAATGTTGTCACAATATTGAAAAATGAGCTATATTAACATAGGATAATGAATGACATCACATAGCACAATATTGTAAAAGTTTACAAATGAAGCATAATGCATGACGTCACATAATTTGGGATAGACTGGATTACTTGAGGCTTTGTTGTAGCTATTTTGGTTTTAATTTTTTTTCACAATATCGAAAATTGAGATTGTTTTATGTGGGCATTGTATTCTTGTAATTTTGAGCTTAAATCAAATGTTAAATACGATTTAGTGCGGACATGTCAAGTTGATCAGCTAGTTAAAACGACAATTCTAAATTGATCATTGGTGCTCATTTAGCAAATGTTTACAAATGAAACATAATGCATGGCATCATTATATTTGATTACTTGGAGGCTTTGTCGTAACTATTTTGGTCTTAAGTTGTGTCACAATATTGAAAATTGAGGTAGATTAACGTGGCTGTTGGGTTCATGTCATTTCGAGCTCTAAATAAAATGTTAAAGACGATTTGGTGTGGACATGTCAAGTTGATGAGCTAGTTAAAATGATCATTCTAAACTGATCATTGGTGCTCCATGAGTAAATGCTTCTAAATTAAGCATATTGCATGGCATCACGCAGTTTGGGATACAATCGATTACTTGGCGGCTTTGTCGTAGCTCTTTCAGTCTCAAATGTTGTCATAATATTGAAAATTGAGCTAGATTAATGTGGCCGTTGGATTCATGTCATTTTGAGCTCAAAATCAAATGTTAAAGACGATTTATTGCGGACATGTCAAGTTGATCAGCAAGTTAAAATGATCATTCTAAACTGATCATTGGTGCTCATTGAGAAAAAGTTTATAAATGAAGCATAATGCGTGGCATCCCACAATTTGGGATAGATTAGTTTACTTTGAGGCTTTTTCGTAGCTATTTTGGTCTTAAATTTTGTCACTATATAAAAATTGAGCTAACTTAACGTGTGAACTGGATTCATGTCATTCTAAACTCTAAATCAAAAATTATGGATGACTTATTGCGGACATGTCAAGTTGATCGGCCAGTTTAAATGATCATTCTAAACTGATCTTGGTGCTCATTGAGCAAAGGTTAACAAATGAAGCATAATGCATGGCATCACGCAGTTTGGGATATATTTGATTACTTGGAGGCTTTGTTGTAGCTATTTTGGTCCTAAATTTTGTCACAATGTAAAAAGGTTAGCTTGCTTAACGTGGACAATGGATTCACATCATTCTAAACTCTAAATCAAAAGTTACAGATGATTTAGTGCGGACATGTCACGTTGATTGGCCAGTTAAAATGATCATTCTAAACTGATCAATTTGGTTCTCATTGAGCAAAGGTTTACATATGAAACATAATGCATGACATCACGTGATTTGGGATAGATTGGAATACTTGGAGGCTTTTTCGTAGCTATTTTGGTTTTAAATTTTGTCACAATATAGAAAATTGAGCTAGATTAACATGGCCGTTTGATTCAAGTCATTTTGAGCTCTAAATAAAATATTAAAGATGATTTAGTGCGGACATGTCAACTTGATTGGTTAGTTAAAACGATCATTCTAAACTTATCAATGCATTACATCAGGTATAATCCATATCATCACATATTGTGGGATACATTGGATTACTTGGAGGCTTTGTCGTAGCTGTTTATGTATCAAATGTTGTGACAATATTGAAAATTTAGCTAGATTACGTGGCCGTTTGATTCATGTCATTTTGAGCTCTAAATAAAATCTTAAGGACGATTTGAACATGTCAAGTTGATCAGCTAGTTAAAACGATCATTCTAAACTGATCATTGGTGCTCATTAAGCAAAGGTTTACAAATGAATTATTGTGCATGGCATCACGACATTTGGGATAGATTGGATTACTTGGAGGCTTTGTTGCAGCTATTTCGGTCTTAAACTTTGTCACAATATAAAAAATTGAGCTTGTTAACGTGGGCATTGGATTCATGTCATTCTAAACTCTAAATCAAAAGTTACGGACGATTTAGTGTGGACATGTCAAGCTGATCGGCCAGTTAAAATGATCATTCTAAACTGATCATTGGTGCTTATTGAGCAAAGATCTACATATAAAGCAAAATGCATGACAACACTTAATTTGGGACAAGTTGGATTACTTGGAGGCTTTTTGTAGCTATTTCAGTTTTAAATTTTGTCACAATATAGAAAATTGAGGTACCGTAACGTGGGCATTGGAATCGTGTGATTCTGAACACTAAATCAAAAGTTACGGACGATTTAGTGCGGACACGTCAAGTTGATACTCCTGTTAAAATGATCATTATAAACTAATCATTGGTGCTTCTTGACTAAAGGCTTCTAAATGAAGCATAATGCATGATATCCTGCAGTTTGAGATACATTGGATTAGTTGGAGGCTTTGTCGTAGCTCTTTCAGTAACAAATGTTGTCAAAATATTGAAAATTGAGCTAGATTAACATGGTTGTTGTATTCATGTCATTTTGAGCTCTTAATCAAATGTTAAATACGATTTAGTGCAGACATGTCAAGTTTGTCATCTAGTTAAAATGATCATTGGTGCTCATTGAGCAAAGGTTTACAAATGAAGCATAATGCATGGTATCACGCAGTTTGAAATAGATTGGATTACTTAGAGACTTTGTTGTAGCTATTTAAGTCATAAATTTTGTGACAATATAAAAATATGAGCTTGCTTAACATGGGCATTGGATTCATGTCATTCTGAACACTAAATTAAAAGCTACGGACGATTTAGTGCGGACATGTCAAATTTATCGGCCAGTTAAAATCATCATTCTAGACTGATCATTGGTGCTCTTTGAATATATACTTATAAATGAAGCATAATGTACGGCATCACACACTTTAGGATACATTGGATTAGTTCAAGGCTTTGTTGTTGCTCTTTCAGTTTCAAATGTTATCACAATATTGAAAATCAAGCTAGATTAACCTAGATATTGGATTCATGTAGTTTTGAACTTTAAATCAAATGTTAAAGACTATACAGTGCAGACATGTCAAGTTGATCAACTAGTTGAAACGATCATTCTAAACTTATCATTGGTGCTTATTGAGCAAAGGTTTAAAATAAAACATAATGGATGGAATCACGCAGGTTGGGATAGATTGGTTTACTTGGAGGCTTTTTTGTAGCTATTGCAGTCCTAAATATTGTCACAATATTGAAAATTGAGCTAGATTAACGTGGTTGTTGGGTCATGTCATTTTGAGCTCTAAATCCAATGTTAAGGACGATTTAGTGCCGGCATGTCAAGTTGACCAGCTAGTTAAAATGATCATTCTAAATTGATCATTGTTGCTCATTGAGAAAAGGTTTACAAATGAAGCATAATGCATGACACCACACAGTTTGGGATATATTGGATTACTTGGAGGCTTTGTTGTAGCTATTTTAGGTTTAAATTTTGTCACAATATAGAAAATTGAGCTAACTTAACATTGGCATTGGATTCATGTCATTCTGAACTCTAAATCAAAAGTTTCGGGTGTTTTAGTGTGGACATGTCAAGTTGATCGGCCAGTTAAAATGATCATTCTAAACTGATCAATTTGGTGCTCATTGAGCAAAGGTTTACAAATAAAGCATAATGCATCACATCGCGTAATTTGGGATATATTGGATTACTTGAACCCTTTTTCGTAGCTATTTCAGTTTTAAATTTTGTCACAATATAGAAAATTGTGCTAGATTAACGTGGACATTGGATTTGTTTCATTTTGAACCCTAAATCAAAAGCTACGGACAATTTAGTGCGGACATGTCAAGTTTAACGGCCAGTTAAAATGATCATTCTAAACTTATCATTAGTGCTCCTTGAGTATATACTTATAAACATAATGCATGGCATCACAAAGTATAGGATATATTGGATTAGTTGGAGGCTTTACCGTAGCTCTTTCAGTCTGAAATGTTGTCACAATATTGAAAATCGAGCTAGATTAACGTGGCCATTGGATTCATGTAATTTTGAGCTTTAAACAAATGTTAAATACTATTTCGTGCGGACATGGCAAGTTGATCAACTAGTTAAAACGATCATTCTAAACGGATCATTGGTGCTTATTGAGCAAAGATTTACAAATGAAACATAATGGAAGGCATCACATAGTTTCGGATAGATTGCCTTGCTTGGAGGCTTTGTCGTAGATATTTCAATATTAAATTTTGTCACAATACTGAAAATTGAGCTAGATTAACATGGATGTTGGGTTGTGTTATTTTGAGATCTAAATCAAATGTTAAGGACGATTTAGTGCAGGCATGTCAAGTTGATCAGCTAGCTAAAATGATCATTATAAACTGCTCATTGGTGGTCATTAAGCAAAGGTTTACATATGAAGCATAATGCATGGCATCACGCAGTTTGGGATTGATTGGATTACTTGCAGGTTTTTTTGTAGCTATATCGGTTTTCAATTTTGTCACAATATAGAAAATTGAGCTAACTTAGCATGGGCATTGGATTCATGTCATTTTGAACTCTAAATCAAAAGTTACGCCTGATTTAGTGCGGACATGTCAAATTGATCGTCCAGTTAAAATGATCATTCTAAACTAATCATTGGTGCAGCTTTAGTAAAGGCTTCTAAATGAAGCATAATACATGGCATCACGCAGTATGGCATACATTGGATTACTTAGAGGTAGATTAATGTGGCTATGAGATTTATGTCATTTTGAGATCTAAATCAAATGTTAAAGACGATTTATTGCAGACATATCAACTTGATCAGCAAGTTAAAATGATCATTCTAAACTGATCATTGAGCAAATCTTTACAATTGATGCATAATGCATTGCATCACGGAATATGGGATAGATTGGATAACTTGGACGCTTTGTCGTAGCTATTTTGGTGTTTAATTTTATTACAATATAGCAAAATTGAGCTAACTTAATATGGGCACTGAATTCATGTTATTTTGAACTCTAAATCACAAGTTACGGCTTATTTAATGTGGACATCTCAAGTTAATCGGCCAGTTACAATGATCATTCTAAACTTATCATTCGTGCTCCTTGAGTAAAGGCTTATAAATGAAGCATAATGCATGACATCCCGCAGTATGGGATACATTGGATTAATTGGAGTCTTTATCTTAGCTCTTTCAGTCTGAAATATTGTCACAATATTTAAAATTGAGCTAGATTAACGTGGTCGATGATTTCGTGCGGATATGTCAAAGTTATCAGCTAGTTAAAACGATCATTCTAAGCTGATCATTGGGGCTCATTAAGCAACGGTTTACATATGAAGCATAATGCATGGCATCACGCAGTTTCGGATAGATTGGATTACTTGGCGGCTTTGTTGTCGCTATTTCTGTGTTAAATTTTGTTAGAATATAAAATATTTAGCTTGCTTAACGTGGACATTGGATTCATGTCACTCTAAACTCTAAAACAAAAGTTACGGACGATTTAGTGCGGTTATGTCAAGTTGATCGGCCAGTGCAAATGATCATCCGAAACTGATCATTGGTGCTCATTGAGCCAAGGTTTACATATGAAACAAAATGCATGACATCACTTAATTTGAGATAGATTGGAATACTTGGAGGCTTTTTCATTGCTATTTCAGTTTTTAATTTTGTCACAATATAGAAAATTGAGCTAGCTTAACGTGGGCATTGGATTCGTGTCATTCGGAACACTAAATCAAAAGTTACCGACGATTTAGTGTGGACATGCCAAGTTGATCGGCCAGTTAAAAGGATCATTTTAAACTGATCATTCATGCTCTTAAGTAAAGACTTATAAATCAAACATAATGCATGACATCACGCAGTTTGGGATACGATGGATTACTTGAAGGCTTTTTCGTAACTCTTTAAGTCTCAAATGTTGTCACAATATTGAAAATTGATAGATTAACGTGGCCACTGGATTCATGTCATTTTGAGCTCTAAATCAAATGTTAAAGACAATTTAGTGCGGACATGTTAAGTTGATCATCTAGTTAAAACAATCATTCTAAACTGATCACTAGTACTCATTGAGCAAAGGTTTACAAATGAAGCGTAATGCATCACGTAGTTTGGGATAGATAGGATTACTTGGAGGCTTTTTGTAGCTATTTAGGTCTTAAATATTGTAACAATATAGAAAGTTGAGCTTGCTTAACGTGGGCATTGGATTCATGTCATTCTGAACTCTAAATCAAAATTTACAGACAATTTAATGCGGACATGTCAAGTTGATCGGCCAGTTATAATTATCATTCTAAACTGATCATTGGTGCTCCATGAGTAAAGGCTTATAAATGAAGCATAATGCATGGCATCACAAGTTTCGGATGCACTGAATTACTTGGTGGCTTTGTGGTAGCTCTTTCAGTCTCAAATGTGCATAATATTGAAAATTGAGCTATATTAACATGGTAGTTGGATTCATGTCATTTTGAGCTCAAACTCAAATGCTAAAGACGATTTAGTGCGGACATGTCAAGTGTTAGCTAGTTAAAACGATCATTGCAAAGTGATCATTGGTGCTCATTGAGCAAAGGTTTACAAGTGAAGCATAATGCATGGCATCACTGAGTTTGGGATTGATTGGATTACTTGGAGGCTTTGTTGTAGCTATTTCGGTCTTAAATTTTCTCACATTATAGAAAATTGAGCTAGCTTAATGTGGGCACTGGATTCATGTCATTCTGAACTCTAAATCAAAACTTACAGATGGTTTAGTGCGGACATGCTCATGTTTTGGTACTTCCTAACTTTGATAAAACCTTTGAAATTGAATGTGATGCTTCTGGAACAGGTATAGGAGCTGCCCTCATGCAAGGAGGAAAACCAGTTGCTTACTTCAGTGAGAAACTTTGTGGAGATTCACTTAAGTATCCACATATGATAAAGAGCTCTATGCTTTGGTAAGGTCTGTTGAAACTTGGCAACATTACCTACAGTCAAAGGAGTTTCTTATTCATACAGATCATGGAACGCACAACAATTTAGGAGGACAAACTAACCTTAAGAAGAGGCATGCAAAGTGGTTTTAGTTTTTGGAGAATTTTCCTTATGTGATCAAATATAAGAAAGGTAAAGATAACATTGTGGTTCATGCTTTAGCAAGGAGATATGCTCTCATCAGCAAAATGGAAGCTAAGATTATGGGATTTGAACACATCAAGGAAATGTATGAGACTGATCCATATTTTCAAGAAATGTTTAAGGAGACCAACAAGGACGCATCTGGTATGTTTTATCAACAAGATGAATTTTTGTTTAAGGAAAAACGTCTTTGTATTCCTCAGGGATCAATGAGAGAACTATTGATTGGAGATGCTCATGGAGACGGACTCATGGGACATTTTAACCGAGATAAGACATTCAGTGTACTTATGTAACATTTCTAATGGCCACATCTAAAACGAGATGTTGAAAGATTCTGGGCTAAGTGCATCACTTGCTTGAAAGCAAAATCCAGGTCACACGCCTAAGGTTTTTGTATGCCTTTCCGCATTCCTAATCTACCTTGGGTAGATATCTCTATTGTCTGAGGTCTGCCGAAGATCAACCACAAGGATTCTATCTTTGTAGTTGTAGACAATTTCTCAAAAATGGCTCATTTTATACCATATAACAAGACTAATGATGCTACGCAAATAGCTGATCTTTTTTTAAATAAGTAGTGCGCCTACATGGAGTTCCCATAACAATCGTTTCAGATCGTGACACCAAATTTCTAAGCCATTTCTGGAAGATCTTATGGAAAAAGTTGGGAACTAAGCTGCTCTTCTCAACTACTTTCCACCCACAGTTCGATGGTCAAACAAAGGTAGTAAACTGAAGTCTTTCAACATTTTTGAGAGCCACGGTCAGAAAGAAATTGGTTGTCTTGCTTGCCTTACATTGAGCTTGCTTTTATTCATGCTACACGTTCAGCAACTAAACTTTCTCCTTTTGAAGTGGTTTATGGATTTACTCTTACTACCCAATTGGATCTTATACCTTTACCTCAAGATATTATGTCTAGTGAAGGATAAACCAGGGCAGATTATGTTAAGGAGATTCATCAAAAGGTCAAGGACAACTTGGAAAAGAGAACCGAGCTGTACAAAAGAAATGCAAATAAACACCAAAAAGACATATTATTTGAACATGGAGATTGGGTCTGGTTGCACATGAGACATGAAAGATTCCCCAACAAAGGAAGTCAAAGCTTTCCCCAAGAGGAGATGGTCCTTTTCGTGTTTTAGAGAAGATCAACAACAATGACTACACGCTTGAGCTGCCAGGTGAGATGACCATATCTCCTACTTTTAATATTACTGATCTTGCTCCTTTTCATGCAGATGTACCTGTTGTGAGGACATAACATTTTCAAGAGGGAGGAGATTATGAGGATATCAATACCAACTCACTAGAAGCTGAGGAAGAGCCCATTAAGATACCTATTATGAGACAAGCTCCAAGAAGAAGATCAGGCACAAGAAACCTTAGTAGATGTTCAAGCAGTCTGTGGAGAGTCTCATAACAATCATAGAAGATGGAGGATTCCATGAAGCTGAACTTACTAAAGAATTACAAGAAGGAGACTATGAACAACTAAAGACTACAACAATTTCACTCCATCCAGTTTTACAAGGGTTCAGAGATACAACTTTGTTCATCATTGCTAAAAAAACTTAAGAAGGCACTGTAAGGAGCTACAGGAGACCAAGGTGATCATTGGTGCTCCTTGAGTAAAGGCTTATAAATGAAGCATAATGCATGGCAGCACGATGTTTGGGATACATTGGATTACTTGGAGGCTTTGTCGTAGCTCTTTCAGTCTCAAATGTTGTCATATTACTAAAAATTCAGCTATATTAATATGGGCATTGAATTCATGTCATTTTGAGCTCTAAATCAAAAGTTAAAGAAATTTAGTGCAGATATGTCAAGTTCATGAGTTAGTTAAAAAGATCATTTTAAATTGATGATTTGTGCTCATTGAGAAAATGTTTACAAATGAAGCATAATGCATGGCATCACGCAATTTGGGATAGTCTAGATTACTTGGAGGCTTTTTTGTAGCTCTTTCAGTCTCAACTGTTATCACAATATTGAAAATTGAACTAGATTAATGTGGGCGTTGGATTCATGTCATTTTTAGTTCTACATCAAATGTTAAAGACGATTTAGTGCAGATATGTCAAGTTGATCAGCTAGTTGAAATCTTCATTCTAAACGTATCATTTGTGCTGATTGAGCAATGGTTTACAAATGAAGCATAATGCATGGATTCACGCAGTTTGGGATAGATTGGATCACTTGGAGGCTTTTTCATAGCTATTTCGGTCTTAAATTGTGAAAAAATATAGAATATTGAGCTAGCTTAACGTGGTCGTTGGATTTGTGTAATTCTGAACTCTAAATCAAAAGTTTTAGACGATTTAGTGCAGACATGTCAAGTGGATCGGGCAGTTAAGGTGATCATTATAAACTGATCATTTTAAACTGATCGTTCTAAACATATCATTAGTGCTCCTTTAATAAAGGCTTATAAATAATGCATGGCATCACATATATTAGGATAAATTGGATTACGTGAAGGCTTTGTGGTAGTTATTTCAGTCTCTAATGTTGTCCCAATACAGAAAATTGAGCAAGATTAATGTGGGCATTTGATTTGTGTCATTCCGAGCTCTAAATCAAGAGTAACGGATGCTTTATTGCGTATATATCAAGTTGATCGGCCAGCTAAAGTGATCATTCTAAACATATCATTTCAAACTGATAATTCTAAACTGATCTTTAGCGCTCCTTGAGTAAAGGCTTATAAATGAATCATAATGCATGGCAGCACGCAGCTCGGAATACATTCGATTACTTGGAGGCTTTGTGAAAGCTCTTTATGTTTCAAATGTTGTCACAATGTTGAAATTTGAGCTAGATTAATGTGGGTGTTGGATTCATGTCATTTTGAGCTTTAAATCAAAAGTTAAAGACAATTTTGTGCGGACATCTCATGTTGATCAGCTAGTTAAAATGATCAGTATAAACTAATCATTGGTGCTCCTTGACTAAAGGCTTGTAAACGAATCATAATGCATGACATCACACAGTATTGGATACATTGGATTACTTGGAGGTTTTGTCATAGCTCTTTTAGTCTCAAATGTTGTCACAATATTGAAAACTTAGCTAGATTAATGCGGGTGTTGGATTCACGTCATTTTGATCTTTTAAATCAAATGTTAAAGATGATTTAGTGCGTACATGTCAACTTGATCAGTTAGGTAAAATGATCATTCTAAACTAATCATTCGTGCTCATTGAGCAATGGTTTACAAATGAAGCATAATGCATGGCATCACGCAGTTTGGGATAGATATTATTACCTGGAGGCTTAGTCGTACCTATTTCGGTCTTAAATTTTCTCACAATAAAGAAAATTGAGCTAGCCTAACGTGGGTGTTGGATTTGTGTCATTCCCAACTCTAAATTAAAAGTTAGGAACGATTGCGGACATGTCAAGTTGATTGGCCAGTAAAAATGATCATTCTAAACTGATCATTGGTGCTCCTTGCGTAAAGGCTTATAAATGAAGCATATTGCATGACATCACGAAGTTTGGGATACATTGGATTACTTGGAGGTTTTGTCGTAGCTCTTTCAGTCTCCAATATTGTCTCAGTATTGAAAATTGAGCTAGATTAACATGGGTGTTGGATTGTGTCATTCTAAACACTAAATCAAAAGTTATGGACGATTTAGTGCGTAAATATCAAATTGATTGGCCAATTAAAATTATAATTATAAACTGATCATTGGTGCTCCTTGAGTAGATGCTTATAAATGAAGCATAATGCATGGCATCACGCAGTTTGGGATACATTGGATTATTTGGAGGCTTTATTGTAGCTCTTTCAGTCTCAAATCTTGTCACAATATTGAAAATTAAGCTTGATTAACGTGAGCGTTAGATTCTTGTCATTCTCAACTCTAAATCAAAAGTTACGGACGATTTAGTGTGGACATGTCAAGTTGATCAGCTACTTAAAATGATTATTCTAAACTGGTCATTGGTGCTCGTTGTGCAATGGTTTACAAATGAAGCATAATGCATGGCATCACGCAGTTGGGGATAGATATGATTACTTGGAGGCTTTGCCATAGCTATTTCGGTCTAATTTTTTCATACTATAGAATATTGAGCTAGCTTAATGTGTGCTTTGGATTCATGTTTTTCTTAATATAAATCAAAGTTACGAAATATTTAGTGCAGACATGTCAAGTTAATCGGCCAATTAAAATGATCATTCTAAGCTGAGTAATGCATGGAATCACGCAGTTTGGGATACACTCGATTACTTGGCAGCTTTGTCGTAGCTTTTTAAGTCTCAAATGTTGTCACAATATAGAAAATTGAGCTAGGTTAACGTGGGCGTTGGATTCCTGTCATTTTGTGTTCTAAATAAAAAGTTAAAGACGATTTTGTGCGGACATGTCAAGATGATCAGTTAGTTAAAATGATCATTTTAGACTGATCATTGGTGCTCATTGAGCATGGGTTTACAAATGAATCATAATGCATGGAATCATGCAGTTTGGGATAGATTGGATTACATGGAGGCTATGTCATAGTACTTTCAGTCTCAAATGTTGTCACAATATTGAAAATTTATCTAGATTAACATCGGCGTTGAGATCATGTCATTTTGAGCTCTAAATCAAAAGTTAAAGACGACTTAATGCGGACATGTCAAGTTGATCAGCTACTTAAAATTATCAGCCTAACCTGATCATTGGTGCTCATTGAGCAATGGTTTACAAATGAAGCATAATGCATGGCATCACACAGTTAGCGATAGATTGAATTACATGGTCGCTTTGTCATAGCTATTTCTGTCTTAAGTTTTGTCACAATATAGAAAATTGAGTTAGCTTAACGTGTGTGTTGGATTCGTGTCATTCTGAATTCTAAATCAAAAGTTTCAAACGATTTAGTGTTGCATGTCAAGTTGATCGGCCAGTTAAAGTGACCATTACAAACTGATCATTCTAAGCTGATCATTCTAAACTGATCATTATTGCTCCTTGCGTAAATGCTTATAAATGAAGCATAATGCATGGAATCACGGAGTTTAGGATAGTTACTTGAAGGCTTTGTGGTAGTTCTTTCAGTCTCAAATGTTGTCACAATAGAGAAAATTTAGCTAGATTAACGTGGGTGTTGGATTCGTATCATTCTCGACTATAAATATAAAGTTACTGACGAGTTAGTGCGTAGATGTCAACTTGATGGGCCAGTAAAACTTATCATTCTAACCTGATAATTGGTGTTCCTGGACAAAAGGCTTATAAATGAATGATAATATATGACATCATGCAGTTTAGGATAGATTTGATTACTTGAATGGAATGTGGTATCTCTTTTCAGTCTAAAATGTTGTCACAATACAGAAAATTGAGGTAGCTTAATGTGGGCATTGGATTCGTGTCATTCTAGAATCTAAATGAAAAGTTATGGATGATTTCGTCCGTACATGTCATGTTTATCGACCAGTTAAACTAATCCTTCTAAACTGATCATTGGTGCTCCTTGATTAACTGCTTATAAATGAAACATAATGCATAGCATCACACATTTTGGGTACATTTTGGGTCTTGAGAACTTGTGTGTAATGAGTGATACTTCTAAATGATGGTGGAAGATCCTTAGACTAGCAGCTTGTTATGTGTGAATGGTGAAGACCAGACATGTTGGGCAAGAGGTGTAATGAAGTGAAACTTCCGAGGGATATGAACAGCCCTTAGAGTTTCGGCTTTTGAGAGGAATGGGATGATGATTCAAATTCCTTAATCAAAGAGGTGAACAAACGAGATTAAGAAGAAGTTTTTGATATTAAAATGTTTGATTTTTTTTGTTTGATGATTTGAAGAGGAGATACAAGAGAGTACTTATATGATCCAAGGGGTGCATAGGATCTTGACTGAAAGCTAAGAAGTAAATAACATCTTGACTGATCCTTCCTCTTCATTTGCGTGAATAATACGGTAGAATGGGCCTTGGTTCATCAAGAGGCTGTGGTAAAGTATCTTGCGCTTGCCTCATTAAAAACCTCTCTTAGAAGACCCAGTGAGACAAAACTAAAAGGAGGGGAAAAGAGTACAATCCAAGATACCTCTCTTGATGAGGTTTAGGTGGTTTGAATCAGAACCATGGTGGTTGGATAAGCATACACTAAACTGGTCTGAATGGTTTTGAGAAGGTGTTGTAGTGTTGTCTTGAGCTTGCCTTGCTTGGACCCAGTGAGACAAAACCATTGGAGATTGCAAGGCTTCATCTTCAGCTTCCTCTGGTTCTAGCTGTTCCTTAGCTTCCTCATTGGCTTCTTCTTGCTCAGGTTCAAGCTGCACATCATCCTCCACCAGTTGAGAAGAATTTGACCTCAAATCTGTTTCATCGTGCTTATGAACCATGGACTTGGCTTGTTTCCAAGTTACACATCTTTGGCAAGTTTTTTCGACACCACTCCTCATATGTGGCCAAAAGAAATGTTCCTGTAGTACATTCAATGTCTTTGCCACATCAAAATTACCCATCATTCTTAAAGTACTTTCATAGTACACATAGGCGAGTTTCATAAAATAAGAACCCATCACTGTTAAGGTACTTTCCAGCACCAAATTTCAAACAAGCAGCACAAATCTCTTTAAAGCCAGCATGAAGAGCATATATTTCCTTGATTTGTTCAAACCCTAACAGCTTAACTTCTAAATAGAACATACCTCTGAGAAAGAGCATCGGTAACTATATTCTCTTTACCTTTTTTGTACTTGATCACATAAGGGAAGGTTTCAATGAATTCAACCCACCTTGCGTGTCTCTTGTTCAGCTTTTGTTGCCCTTTGAGGTGCTCGAGTGAATCATGGTCGGTGTGAATAACAAACTCCTTGGGCCAAAGATAATGTTGCCACGTTTGTAAGGCCCTAAAAAGTGCGTACAGTTATTTGTCATAGGTTGGGTAATTGAGTGTGGCACCTCCAAGCTTTTCACTAATGTAGGCTATGTGTTTCCTTTCCTGTATAATAACAGCACCAATTCCAATTCCTGACGCATCACATTAAATTTCAAAGGTTTTATCAAAGTTAGGAAGAGATAGCACCAGGGAGTGTGTGAGCTTGTCTTTCAAGGTTTGGAATGCTTCTTCCAGCGTTTGCTCCCATTTAAAACCCACATTCTTTCTGATAACATCAGTGAGTGGAGCTGCTAGAGTGCTAAAGTCTTTGAAAAATCTCTGATAAAACCCAGAAATACCATGGAAACTCCTTACTTTTCCGACACTCTCTAGGCTCGACCACTCCTTGATTGCTTTTATCTTTTCCTCATCAACCATAATACCATCTGTAATCACAAAAAAAAGCTAAAAACACAAGGTTATCTGTTCCAAACATACATATCTTAAGATTGGCATATAAAGTTTCCTTTCTAAGTACTTCAAAAACTTTTCAAAGATGTTCAACATGCTCATCTAAGCTTCGACTATAAACTAGAATGTCATCGAAGTACACTACAAAAAAATGACCTATGAATGCTCTACGAACAGGGTTCATCTATCTCATGAAATTGATAGGTGGATTTGTCAATCCAAAAGGCATTACTAACCACTCATATAATCCATGTTTAGTTTTAAATGCGTTTTTCCACTCATCACTTTTTTTTATCCTAATTTGATGGTATCCACTTTTAGGATCTACCTTAGAGAAGATGCTAACCATGCAATTCAACAATCATATCATCTATTCTAGCAATAGGGTGACAATACTTTACATTGATATTGTTGATGGCTCTGCAATTAACACACATTCTCCAGCTCCCATCTTTCTCTGGGACAAGCAAAACAGGCACAACACATGGCATCATGCTTCTGCGGATATGTCCTTTCTCCACGAGTTCAGTGACTTGTTATTGAAGCTCTCTGGTCTCTAGGGGATTGGTTCCATAGGCTGGCTTGTTAAGAAGGGAAGCTCCGGGTAGGAATTCGATTTGGTCCTCTATTCCTCGAATTGATGGTAAGCCTTGCGGATGTTCCTCCGGAAACACATCCTGAAATTCTTGCAAAAGAAATTGAATTTTCCTAGGCAAATCCTGCATAGATTGATTAGACTAAAGCATTATTTATGCACAAAGAGTAGGTTTGGGTAGTTTGGGTATCACATAGTTTGGGTAGAATGGATTACTTGGTGCTCCTTCAGAAAAGGCTTATGAATGAAGCATAATGCATGACATCACGCAGTTTGGGATACATTGGATTACTTGGAGGTTTTGTCGTAGCTCTTTCAGTCTGAAATGTTGTCATAATATTGAAAATGAGCAAGCTTAACATGGGTGTTGGATTCGTGTCATTCTAAATTCTAAATAGAAAGTTACGGACAATTTAGTGCGGAAATTTCAAGTTGATCAGCAAGTTAAAATGATCATTCTAAACTGGTCAATGGTGGTCCTTGATTAAAGGCTTATAAATGAAGCAAAATGCATGGCATCACCCAGTTTGAATAGAATGGATTACTTCGAGGCGTGGTAGTAGCTATTTCGGTCTTAAATTTTGTCACAATATAGAAAATTGAGCTAGGTTAATCTGGGCTTTGGATTCTTGTCATTTTGAACTCTAATTCAAAAGTTACATATGGACATGTCAAGTTGATCGGTTAGTTAAAATGATTATTCTAAACAGATGATTGGTGCTCCTTCAGTAAAGGCTTATAAATGAAGCATAATGCATGACATCACGCAGTTTGGGATAGATTGGATAACTTTGAGGCTTTGTTATAGCTCTTTACGTCTCAAATGTTGCGATAATATAGGAAATTGATCTAGCTTAATGTGGGCATTGAAATCGTGACATTCTGAACTCTAAATCAAAAGTTACTGACGATTTAGTGCGGACATGTCAAGTTAATCGCCGAATTAAAATTAACATTTTAAACTTGTCATTGGTGCTTCTTGAGTAAAGGCTTATAAATGAATCATATGGCATGGTATCTAGCAGTTTGGGATAGAGTGGATTACTTAGAGGCTTTGTTGTAGTTATTTTTGTGTTAAATTTTGTCACAATATAGAAAATTGAGCTACCTTAACGTGCGTGTTGGATTCCTGTCATTTTGAACTCTAAATTGAAAGGTACAGACAATTTAGTGCGGACATGTCAAGTTGATCTACCAATTAAAATGATCATTCTAAACTTATCAATGGTGCTCCTTGATTAATGGCTTATAAATGAAGCATAATGCATGGCATCATGTAGTTGGGGTAGATTGTATTACTTCGAGGCTTGGCAAAGCTATTTCAGTCTTAAATTTTGTCACGAAATAAAAAATTTAGATAGTTGATCCGCAAGTTCAAATGATTATTCTAAACTGATAATTTGTGCTCCTTGAGTAAAAGCTTATAAATGAAGCATAATGCATGACATCATGCAGTTTGGGATAGATTTGATAACTTGGAGGCTTTGTTATTGGTCTTTACGTCTCAAATGTTGTGATGATATAGGAAATTAAGCTCGCTTAATGTGGGAATTGAATTCGTGACATTTTGCACTCTAAATCAAAAGTTACATACGATTTAGTGTGGACATGTCAAGTTGATCGGTCAGTTCAAATGTTTATTCTAAACTGATCATTGGTGCTCCTTGAGTAAAGGCTTATGAACGAAGCATAATACATGGCATCACCAAGTTTGGGATACATTAGATTACTTGGACGCATTTTTGAAGCTATTTTGGTCTAAAATTTTATCACAATAAAAGAAGTTGAGCTAGATTAATGTGGACATTGGATTCGTATCAATCTGAACTGTCAATAAAAAGTTCCGGACGATTTAGTGCAAACATTTCAAGTTGATCCGCAAGTTTAAATGATTATTCTAAATTGATCATTGGTGCTCCTTGAGTCAAGGCTTATAAATGAAGCATAATGCATGATATCATGCAGTTTGGGATAGATTGGATAACTTTGAGGCTTTGTAATAGCTCTTTACGTCTCAAATGTTGTGGTAATATAGGAAATTTAGCTAGCTTAATGAGGGCATTGAAATCGTGACATTCTGAACTCTAAATCCAAAGTTATGGACTATTTAGTGCGGACATGTCAAGTTAGTCGGTGAATTAAAATAATCATTTTAAACTTGTCATTGGTGCTTCTTGAGTAAAGGTTATAAATGAATCATATGGCATGGTATCTAGCATTTTGGAATAGAGTGGATTACTAAGAGGCTTGGTTGTAGCTATTTTGGTCTTAAATTTTGTCACAATATAGAAAATTGAGCTAGCTTAACGTACGTGTTGGATTGCTGTCATTTTGAACTCTAAATTGAAAGTTACGGACAATTTAGTGCAGACATGTGAAGTTGATCTACCAATAAAATGACCATTCTAAACTTATCAATGGTGCTCCTTGATTAATGGCTTATAAATGAAGCATAATGCATGGCATCATGTAGTTTGAGTAGAATGGATTACTTCGAGGCTTGGTCAAAGCTATTTTGGTCTTAAATTTTGTCACGAAATAGAAAATTTAGATAGTTGATCCGCAAGTTAAAATGATTATTCTAAACTGATCATTGGTGCTCCTTGAGTAAAGGCTTATAAATGAAGCATAATGCATGACATCACACAGTTTGGGATAGATTGGATAACTTGGAGGCTTTGTGATAGCTTTTTACGTCTCAAATGTTGTGATAATATAGAAAAGTTAGCTAGGTTAATGTGGGCATTGAATTCGTTTCATTTTGTACTCTAAATCAGAAGTTACATACGATTTAGTGCGGACATATCAAGTTGATCGGCCAGTTAAAATGATCATTTTAAACTCATCATTGGTGCTCCTTCAGTAAAGGCTTATAAATGAAGCATAATGCATGGCATCACCAAGTTTGGGATACATTAAATTACTTGGAGGCTTTTTCGTAGCTCTTTCACTCTCAAACATTGTCACAATATGGAATATTGAGCTAGCTTAACAAAGACACTTGATTCGTATCATTCTGAACTCTAAATCAAAAGTTAAGGACGATTTAGTACAGATATGTCAAGTTGATCGGCTAGTTAAAATTATCATTCTAAATTGATCATTAGTGCTCCTTGCGTAAAGGCTTATAAATAAAGCATAAAGCATGGCATCACGCAGTTTGGGATACATTGGATTACTTGGAGGCTTTTTCGTAGCTCTTTCAGTCTCAAATATTGTCATAATATATAAAATTGAGCTAGCTTAACGTGAGTGTTCGATTCGTGTCATTCTGAACTTTTAATCAAAAGTTACATCGGACATGCCAAGTTGATCGCCCAATTAAAACAATCATTCTAAACAGATCATTGGTGCCCTTTGGGTAAAGGCTTATAAATTAAGCATAATGCATGGCATCATGCCATTTGGGATACATTGCATAACATGGAGACTTTGTCGTAGCTCTTTCAGTTTTAAATGTTGTCACAATATAGAAAATTGAGCTAGCTTAATGTCGGCGTTGGATTTGTGTCATTCTGAACTCTAAATCAGAAGTTATGGACGTTTTAGTGCGGATATTTCAAGTTGATCGGCCAGTTAAAATGATCATTTTAAACTTGTCATTGGTGTTCCTTGAGTAAAGGCTAAAAAATGAAGCATAATGCCAGACATCACGCAGTTTCGGATACATTGGATAACTTGGAGTATTTGTCGTAGATCTTTTGGTTTCAAATGTTGTCATATTATAGACAATTGAGCTAGATTAACATGGGCGTTGCATTTGTTTCATTCCGAACTCTAAATCAAAAGTTATGGACAATTTGGTACGGATAAGTAAAGTTGATCGGCTAGTTAAAATGATCGTTCTAATCTGATCATTGATGCTCCTTGAGTAATGGCTTATAAATGAAACATAATGAGGGGAAACACGTAGTTTGGGATAGATAGCATTACTTGGATGCTCTGTCGTAGCTATTTCGGTTAAACTTTGTCACAATATAGAAAATTGAGCTAGATTTACGTGCGCATTGGATTCCTATCATTTGGAACTCTAAATCAAAACTTACATACGATTTAGTGCGGTTATGTCAAGTTGATCGGCGAGTTAAAATTATCATTCAAAACTGATCATTGGTGCTCCTTCAGTAAATGCTTATAAATGAAGCAAAATGCATGGCATCACCAAGTCTGGGATACATTGGATTACTTGAAGGCTTTGTTGTAGCTCTTTCAGTCTCAAATGTTGTCACAATATGTTAAATATTGGTAGCTTAACGTGGGTGTTGGATTCATGTCATTTTGAGCTCTTAATCAAAAGTTAAAGATGATTTAGTGGGACATCTAAATTTGATCAGCTAGATAAAATGATAATTCTAATCTGATCATTGGTGCTCATTGAGTGAAGACTTATAAATGAAGCATAATGCATATCATCATGCAGTTTGGGATATATTCGATTACTTGGAGGCTTTGTTGTAGCTATTTCGATCTTATATTTTGTTAGAATATATAAATTGAACTAGCTTAATGTGAGTGTTGGATTCATGTCATTTTGAAGTCTAAATAAAATTTACTAACGATTTAGTGTTGACATGTCAAGTTGATCTGCCCGTTAAAAAGATCATTCTAAACTGATCATTGATGCTCCTTGATTAATGCCTTATAAATAAAGCATAATGCATGACATCACGAAGTTTGTGATACATTGGATTACTTGGAGGCTTTGTCGTAGCTCTTTTATTCTTAAATATACTCACAATATGGAAAATTGAGCTAGTTTAATGTGGGCACTGGAGTCATGTCATTTTGAGTTCTAGTTAAAAGTTAAAGACGCTTTAGTGCGGACATGTCAAGTTGATCTGATAGTTAAAATGATCATTCTTAAATTTTATCACAATATAAAATTTTTGTCTTAAATTTTATCACAATATAGAAAATGGAGCTAGCTTAACATTGGCGTTGGATTCGTGTCATTCTGAACTCTAAATCAAAATTTATGGACGATTTAGTGCTGACATGTGAAATTGATCAGCCAGTTAAAATGATTATTCTAAACTGATCATTGGTGCTCCTTATGTAAAAGCTTATAAATGAAGCATAATGCATGGCATCATGTAGTTTGGGATACATTGGAATACTTGACGCTTTGTCATAGCTCTTTTAGTCTGAAATGTTGTCACAATATGGAAAATTGAGCTAGATTAACGTCAGCATTAGATATATGTTATTTTGAGCACTAAATCAAAAGTTAAAGGCGATTTAGTGAAGACAAGTCAAGTTGATCTGTTAGTTAAATGATCATTCCAAACGGATCATTGGTGCTCCTTGAGTAAAGCCTTATAAATGAAACATACTACATGGCATCACACAATTTGGGATAGATTGGATTACTTGGAGGCAAATTCGTAGCTCTTTTGGTCTTAAATTTTGTTACAATATAGAAAATTGAGCTACATTAACGTTGGCGTTGGATTCATGTCATTTTGTACTCTAAATCAAAACTTACAGAGGATTTATTGTGGACATGTCAAATTGATTGGCCAGTTAAAATGATCATTTTTAAATGATCATTGGTGCTCCTTCCGCAAATGCTTATAAATGGAGCATAATGCATGGCATCTCGAAGTTTGGGGTACATTGGATTACTTGGAGGCCTTGTCATAACTCTTCGAGTGTGAAATGTTATCACAATATGGAAACTTGAGCTAGCTTAACTTGGGTGTTGTATTCATGTCATTTTGAGTTCTAAATCAAAAGTTAAAAAAGAATTTAGTGCAAACCTGTGAAGTGGATCAACTAGATAAAATGATCATTCTAAACTGATCACTGGTGCTCCTTGAGTAAAGGCATATAAATGAAGCATACTGCATAGCGTCACACATTTAGGGATAGATTGGATTACTTGGTCGCTTTGTCGTAGCTATTTTGGGCTTAAAATTTTTCACAATATATATAGAAAATCTAGCTAGCTTAATGTGGGCATTGGATTCTTGTCATTTTGAACTCTAAATCAATAGTTACAGACAATTAGCATAGACATATCAAATCGATTGGCAGTTAAAATGATCATTCTAAACTGATCACTGGTGCTCCTTGAGTAAAGCTTATAAATGATGTATAATGCATTGCAACACACTGTTTCGGATAGATTGCATTACTTTGAATCCTTTTCTAGCTCTTTCAGTCTCAAATGTTGTCACAATATGGAAAATAGAGCTAGCTTAACGTGGGCGTTGAATTCATGTCATCTGAAGCTCTAAAAAAAGATAAGGAGAATTTAGTGTGGACATGTCAAGTTGAGCAGCTAGTTAAAATGACCATTCAAAGGTGATCATAGGTGCTCCTTGACTAAAGGCTTATAAATGAAGTATAATGCATGGCATCACGCAGTTTGGGATAGATTGGATTATTTGGAGGATTTTTCGTAGCTCTTTCAGTTTGAAATGTTTTCACAATATAAAAAATTGAGTTAGCTTAACATGGGCGTTGGATTCTTATCATTTTGAGCTCTAAATCAAAAGCTAAAGACAATTTTGTGCAAACATGTAAAGTTGATCAACTAGTTAAAATGATCATTGATGCTCTTTCAGTAAAGGCTTATACATGAGGCATTGATCCGCAAGTTTAAATGATTATTCTAAATTGATCATTGGTGCTCCTTGAGTCAAGGCTTATAAATGAAGCATAATGCATGATATCATGCAGTTTGGGATAGATTGGATAACTTTGAGGCTTTGTAATAGCTCTTTACGTCTCAAATGTTGTGGTAATATAGGAAATTTAGCTAGCTTAATGAGGGCATTGAAATCGTGACATTCTGAACTCTAAATCCAAAGTTATGGACTATTTAGTGCGGACATGTCAAGTTAGTCGGTGAATTAAAATAATCATTTTAAACTTGTCATTGGTGCTTCTTGAGTAAAGGTTATAAATGAATCATATGGCATGGTATCTAGCATTTTGGAATAGAGTGGATTACTAAGAGGCTTGGTTGTAGCTATTTTGGTCTTAAATTTTGTCACAATATAGAAAATTGAGCTAGCTTAACGTACGTGTTGGATTGCTGTCATTTTGAACTCTAAATTGAAAGTTACGGACAATTTAGTGCAGACATGTGAAGTTGATCTACCAATAAAATGACCATTCTAAACTTATCAATGGTGCTCCTTGATTAATGGCTTATAAATGAAGCATAATGCATGGCATCATGTAGTTCGAGTAGAATGGATTACTTCGAGGCTTGGTCAAAGCTATTTTGGTCTTAAATTTTGTCACGAAATAGAAAATTTAGATAGTTGATCCGCAAGTTAAAATGATTATTCTAAACTGATCATTGGTGCTCCTTGAGTAAAGGCTTATAAATGAAGCATAATGCATGACATCACACAGTTTGGGATAGATTGGATAACTTGGAGGCTTCGTGATAGCTTTTTACGTCTCAAATGTTGTGATAATATAGAAAAGTTAGCTAGGTTAATGTGGGCATTGAATTCGTTTCATTTTGTACTCTAAATCAAAAGTTACATACGATTTAGTGCGGACATATCAAGTTGATCGGCCAGTTAAAATGATCATTTTAAACTCATCATTGGTGCTCCTTCAGTAAAGGCTTATAAATGAAGCATAATGCATGGCATCACCAAGTTTGGGATACATTAAATTACTTGGAGGCTTTTTCGTAGCTCTTTCACTCCCAAACATTGTCACAATATGGAATATTGAGCTAGCTTAATATAGGTTGGGATACATTGCTTGGAGGCTTTGTCGTAGCTCTTTCGGTTATGTTGTCACAATATGGAAAGGTGAGCTAGCTTAACGTGGGCGTTCGATTCATGTTTTTTTGAGCGCAAAATCGATAGTTCAAGACTATTTAGTACACAAATGTTAAGTTGATCACCTAGTTAAAATGATCATTCTAAAATGATCAATTAGTGCTCCTTGAGTAAAGCCTAATAAATAAAGTGTAATGCAAAGCATCACGCATTTTGGGATAAATTGGATTACTTGGAGGCTTTGTCGTACCTATTTCAATCTTAAATTTTGTTACAATATATAAAAGTGAGTTAGCTTAACATGGACTTTGGATTCGGGTCATTCTTAACTCTAAATCAAAATTTACGAACGATTTAGTGCTGACATGTGAATTTGATCGGCTAGTTTAAATGATCATTCTAAGCTGATCATTAGTGCTCCATACGTAAACGCTTATAAATGTATCATAATGCATGGCATCTCGAAGTTTGGGTTATATTGGTTACTTGAAGGCCTTTTCATAGCTCTTCCAGTCTGAAATGTTGTCACAATATGTAAAGTTGAGCTAACTTAATGTGGTCGTTGGATTCATGTCATTTTGAGCTCTAAATCAAAAGTTAAAGACGATTTAGTGCATATATGTCAAGCTGAACAGCTAGTTTAAAAGATCATTCTAAACATATCATTGGTGCTCCTTGAGTAAAGCCTTATAAATGAAGCATAATGCATAGCATCACACTTTTTGGGATAGATTAAATTACTTTGAAGCTTTTTCGTAGCTATTTCGGTCTTAATTTTTGTCACAATATAGAAAATTGAGGTAGCTTAACATGGGCGTTGGATTCGTGTAACTCTGAACTCTAGATCAGAAGTTACGGACAATTCAGTGCTGACATGTGAAATTGATCGGCCAGTTAAAATGATCATTTTAAACTGATCATTGGTCCTTCTGTAAAGGTTTATAAATGAAGCGTAATACATTGCATCATGCAGTTTGGGATAAATTGGATTACTTGGAGGCTTTGTCATAGTTGTTTCAGTCAGAGATGTTATCACAATATGGAAAATTGAGCTAGCTTAGCGTCAGCATTAGATTCATGCTATTTTGAGCTCTAAATCGAAAATTAAATACGATTTAGTGTAAACATGTCAAGTTGATCAATTTGTTATATGATCATTTTAAACGGATCATTGGTGCTCCTTGAGTAAAGCCTAATAAATGAAGCATAATGCATGGCATCACGTATTTTGGGATAGATTGGATTATTTGGAGGTTTTATGGTAGCTCTTTGGTCTTAAAATTTTGTCACAATATAGAAAATTAAGTTAGGTTAACGTATGCAACACCTATGCGTTGCATTCATGTCATTTTGAACTCTAAATCAAAAGGTACGGACTATTTAGTGTGGACTTATCAAATTAATTGGCCAGTTGAAATGATAATTCTAAACTGATCATTGGTGCTCCTTCAGTAAAGGCTTATAAAGGGGGCCTAATGCATGACATCTCAAAGTTTAGGATACATTAAATTACTTGGAGACCTTTTTATACCTCTTCCAGTCTAAAATGTTGTCACAATATGGAATGTTGAGCTAGCTTAACATGGGCGTTGGATTCATGTTGTTTTAAGCTCTAAATCAAAAGTTAAAGACAATTTAGTGCAAACATGTCAAGTTTACCAGCTAGTTTAAATGATCATTCTAAACTAATCATTGTTGCTCCTTGACTAAAGGCTTATATATAAATGAAGCATAATGCATAGCATCACACATTTTGGGATAGATTGGATTACTCGGAGGCTTTGTCCTTGCTATGTTGCTCTTAAATTTGTTCAGAATATAGAAAATTGATCAAGCTTAACGTGGGTGTTGGATTCTTTTCATTTTGAACTCTAAATCAAAAGTTATGGGCGATTTAGTGTGGACATGTGAAATTGTTCAGCTAGTTAAAATGATCATTCTAAACTAATCATTGGTGCTCCTCCAGCAAAGGCTTATAAATGAAGCATGATGCATGGCATCATGCAGTTGTGGATAGATTGCATTACTTTGATGCTTTGTCTAGCTCCTTCAGTATCAAATGGTGTCACAATATGGAAAATTGAGCTAGCTTAACGTATGCATTGGATTCATATCAAGTCGATCGGCCAGTTAGAATGATCATTCTAAACTAATCATTGGTGCACCTTGAGTAAAGGCTTATAAATGAAGCATAATGCATGTCATCACACATTTTGGGATACATTGGATTACTTGGAGGCTCTTTCATAGCTCTAAAATGTTTAAAATATTTAAAATGTTTTCACGATATGGAAAATTGAGCTAGCTTAACGTGGACGTTGGATTCATGTCATCTTGAGCTCTAAATAAAAAGTTAATGAGAATTTAGTGTGGACATGTCAAGTTGAGCATCTAGTTAAAATGATCATTCTAAACTGATAGTTGGTGCTCCTTTAGTAAAGGCTTATAAATGAAGCATAATGGATGGATCACTTGGAGCCTTTGTTGGACATGTCAAGTTGAGCATTTACCTCTTTTATTCTCAAATGTTGTCAAAACATGGAAAATTGAGCAACCTTAACGTGGGCGTTGAACTCATCTCATTTTCAGCTTTAAATCAAAAGTTAAACACGATTTAGTGCGGACATGTCAAATTGATCAGCTAGTTCATTCTAAACTTGTCATTGGTGTTCATTGAGTAAATGCTTATAAATGAAGTATATTGCATGACATCACACATTTAGGGATAGATTGGATTACTTGGAGGATTTTTCATAGCTGTTTGGATCTTAAATTTTATCACAATATAAAAAATTGAGCTAGCTTAATGTGGGTGTTGGATCGTGTCACTTTACCTCTAAATCAAAAGTTATGGACGATTTAATGCGGACATGTCAAGTTGATCAGTCAGTTAAAATGATCATTCTAAACTGATCATTGGTGCTTGTTGAGTAAAGGCTTATAAATGAAGCAAAATCATAACACAATGTGGGATACATTGCATTTTTTTGACACTTTGTCTAGCTCTATCAGTATCAAATGTTTTCACAATATCGAAAATTGAGCTACCTCACCGTTCCCGTTGGATTCATGTCGTCTTGCTCTCTAAATAAAAAGGTAAAGATGATTTAGTGCAGACATGTCAAGTTGATCAGCTTGTTAAAATGATCATTCTAAACTGATCATTGGTGCTCCTTGAGTAAAGGATTATAAATGAAGCATAATGCATGGCCTCGTACAGTTCCGGATAGATTGGATTACTTGGAGGCTTTGTCGTAGCTATTTCAATCTTCAATTTTGTCACAATAAAGAAAATTGAGCTAGCTTAATGTGGGTGTTTGATTCGTATGATTTTGAATTCTAAATCACAAGTAACGGATGATTTAGTTTGGATATGTCAAACCGATCGGCTAGTTAAAATGATCATTCTAAATTGCTCATTGAGTAATGGCTTATAATGAAGCATAATGCATGGTATCACGCAGTTTGGGATAGATTACATTACTTTGACACTTTGTAGTAGCTATTTTGGTATTAAATTTCAACACAATATAGAAAATTGAGATAGTTTAACGTGTGTGTTGGAGTCATGTCATTTTGAGCTCTAAATAAAAAAGTTAAAGACGATTTAGTTCGGACATTCCAAGTGAATCAGCTAGTTAATACGATCATTCTAAACTAATCATTGGTGCTCATTGAGTAAAGGCTTATAAATGAAGCATAATGCATGGTATCATGCAGTTTGGGAAAGATTGGAATACCTGGAGGCTTTGTCGTAGCTGCTACGGTCTTAAATTTCTTCACAATAAGAAAATTAAGCAAGCGTAATGTGGGTGTTTGATTCGTGTAACTTTTAATTCTAAATCACAAGTTACGGACGATTTAATGCGGATATGTCAAGTTGATCGGCCAGTTAAAATGATCATTCTAAACTAGTCATTGGTGCTCCTTGAGTAAAGGCTTATAAATAAAACATAATGCATGGTATCACGCAGTTTGGGATAGATTGCATTACTTTGATGCTTTGTCGTAGCTATTTCGTTATTAAATTTCAACACAATATAGAAAATTCAGCTAGTTTAACGTGTGTGTTGTACTGTTGTCATTTTGAGCTATAAATAAAAAGTTAAAGACGATTTAGTGTGGACATTCCAAGTTAATCAGCTAGTTAAAATTACCATTCTAAACTGATCATTGGTGCTCCTTGAGTAAAGGCTTAAAAATGAAGCATAATCATGGTATCACGCACTTTGGGAGAGATTGGATCACTTGGAGATTTTGTCGTAGCTATTTTGGTTGTCACAATATAGTAAATTGAGATAGTTTGACGTGGGTGTTGGATTCGTATCATTTTGAACTCTAAATCACAAGTTATGGACGATTTAGTGCGGACATGTCAAGTTGATCGGCCACTTGAAACGATCATTCTAAACTGGTCATTGGTGCTCCTTGAGTAAAGGCTTGTAAATGAAGGATAATGTATGGTATCACGCAGTTTGGGATACATTTCAATATTTTAATGCTTTGTCTTAGCTATTTCGATATTATATTTTGTCACAATATAGAAAATTGAGTTAGCTTAGTGTGGGCATTGGATTCGTGTAATTCTGAACTCTAAATTAAAAGTTATGGACGATTTAGTACGAACATGTCAAGTTGATCAGCCAGTTGAAATGATAAGTTTAAACTGGTGATTGGTGCTCCTTGAGAAAAGGCTTACAAATGAAGTATAATGCATGACACCACATAGTTTTGGATAGATTGCATTATTTTGACGCTTTTTCTAGCTCTATCAGTTTCAAATGTTTTCACAATATCGAAAATTGAGCTACCTTACCGTGGCCGTTGGATTCATGTCATCTTGCGCTCTAAATAAAAAGTTAAAGATTATTTAGTGCAGACATGTCAAGTTGATCGACCAATTAAAATGATCATTCTAAACTGACCATTTAGTGCGGACATGTCAAGTTGATCGACCAAGTTGCATGAAGCGTGGCATCACATAGTTCGGCATAGATTAAATTACTTGGAGGCTTTGTCATAGCTATTTTGATCTTAAATTTTGTCACAATAAAGAAAATTGAGCTCGCTAAACGTGGGTGTTTGATTCGTGTCATTTTTATTCAAAATCACAAGTTACGGACGATTTAATACGGATATGTCAAGTTGATCGGGCATTTAAAATGATCATTCTAATCTGCTCATTGGTGCTCCTTGAGTAAAGACTTAGAAATGAAGCATAATGCATGGTATCACGAGTTTGGGATAGATTGCATTACTTTGATGCTTTGTCGTAGCTATTTTGGTATTAAATTTCAACATAATATAGAAAATTGAGATAGTTTGACGTATGTGTTAGACTTATGTCATTTTGAGATCTAAATAAAAAGTTAAAGATGATTTAGTGCAGACATTCCATGTTAATCAGCTAGTTAAAATGATCATTCTACACTGATCATTGGTGCTCCATGAGTAAAGGCTTATAAATGAAGCATAACGCATGTTATCACGCAGTTTGGGATAGATTGGATTACTTGGAGGTTTTATCATAGCTATTTCGGTATTAAATTTTGTCACAATTAAGAAAACTCAGCTAGTTTAACGTGGTGTTTGATTTGTGTAATTTTGAATTCTAAATTACAAGTTATGGACGATTTACTGCAGATATGTCAAGTTGATCGGCCAGTTAAAATGATAATTCTAAACTGGTCATTAGTGCTGCATGATTAAAGGCTTATAAATGAACCATAATGCATGGTATCACTCAGTTTGGGATAGGTTGTATTACTTTGATGCTTTGTTGCAGCTATTTTGGAATTAAATTTAAACACAATATAGAAAATTCAGTTAGTCTAACGTGTGTGTTGGACTCATGTCATTTTGAGCTCTAAATAAAAAGTTAAAGACGATTTTGTGCAGACATTCCAAGTTAATCTGCTAGTTAAAATGATCATTCTAAACTGGTCATTGGTACTCCTTGAGTAAAGGCTTAAAAATGAAGCATAAACATGGAATCACGTAGTTTGGGAGAGATTATATTACTTGGAGAATTTTTCGTAGCTATTTTGGTCTTAAATTTTGTCACAATATACAAAATTTAGTTAGCTTAACGTGGGTGTTGGATTCATGTCATTTTGAACTGAAAATCACAACTTACAGACGATTTACTGCGGACATGTAAAGTTGATCGACCAGTTAAAATGATAATATTAAACTGGTCATTGGTGCTTCTTGAGTAAAGGCTTATAAGCGAAGCATAATGCATGACATCACGCAGATCCGGATTGATTGCATTACTTTGATGCTTTGTCTAGCTCTTTCACTCTCAAATGTTTTTCACAAAATGGAAAATTGAGCTAGCTTAACGTGGGCATTGTATTCACGTCATTTTGACCTCTAAATCAAAAGTTATGGATGATTTAGAGCGGAAATGTCATGTTGATCGGCCAGTTAAAATTATCTTTCTAAATTGGTCATTTGTGCTCCTTGAGTAAAGGCTTATAAGTGAAGCATCATGCATGACACTACGCAGTTTGGGATAGATTAGATAGCTTGGAGGCTTTGTCATTGCGATTTCTATATTAATTTTTTTCATAATATAGAAAATTGAGTTAGCTTAATGTGGGCATTGGATTCGTGTCATTCTGAACTATAAATCAAAAGTTACGGACGATTTAGTGCGGACATGTCAAGTTCATGGGCTAGTTAAAATGATCATTCTAAACTGAACATTGGTGCTCCTTGAGTAAATGCTTATAAATGATGCATAATGCTCGGCATCATGTAGTTTTGGATAGATTGCATTATTTTGATGCTTTGTCTGGCTCTTTCAGTCTCAAAAGTTTTCTCAAAATCGAAAATATAGCTAGCTTACCGTAGCGGTTCGATTCTTATCATCTTGCGCTCTTAATAAAAAGTTAAAGATTATTTAGTGCGAACTTTTCAAATTGATCATCTAGTTAAAACGATCATTCTAAACTGATCATTGGTGCACTCCTTCGGTAAAGGATTAGAAATGAAGCATAATGCATTGCATCACGCAGTTCGGGATAGTTTAGATTACTTGGAGGCTTTGTCATATCTATTTCGATCTTAAATTTTTTCACAATACAGAAAATTGAGCTCACTTAACGTGGGTGTTTGATTCGTGTCATTTTGAATTCTAAATCACAAGTTACGGACAATTTATTGCGGATATGTCAAGTTGATCGGCCAGTAATGATCATTCTAAACTGCTCATTGGTGCTACTTGAATAAATGCTTATAAATGAAGCATAATGCATGGTATCATGCAGTTTGGGATAGATTGCATTACTTCGATGCTTTGCCATAGCTATTTCGGTATTAAATTTCAGCACAATATAGGAAATTGAGCTAGTTTAACGTGTGTGTTTGACTCATGTCATTTTGAGCTTTAAATAAAAAATTAAACACGATTTAGTGCGGACATTTCAAATTGATCAGAAAGTTAAACTGATTATTCTAAAGTAATCATTGGTGCTCCCTTAGTAATGGCTTAAAACTGAAGCATAATGCATGGCGTCACGTAGTTTGAGAGAGATTCCATTACTTGGAGGCTTTGCCGTAGCTATTTAAGTCTTAAATTTTGTCACAATAAAGAAAATTTGGCTAGCTTAATGTGGGTGTTTGATTCGTGTAATTTTAAATTCTAAATCATAAGTTATGGACGATTTAGTGCGGATATGTTAAGTTGATCGGCCTGTTAAAATGATCATTCTAAACTGGTCATTAGTGCTCCTTGAATAAAGGCTTATAAATGAAGTATAATGCATGGTATCACACAGTTTGGGATAAATTGCATTACTTTGATGCTTTGTCGTAGCTATTTCAGTATTAAATTTCAACAAAATATAGAAAATTGAGCTAGTTTAACATGTGTGCTGGTCTCATGTTATTTTGAACTTCAAAATAAAAAGTTAAAGAAGATTTAGTGCACACAATCCAAGTTGATCAGCTAGTTAAAAAGATCATTCTAAGCTGATCATTGGTTCGCCTTCAGTAATGGCTTAAAACTGAAGCACAATGGATGGCGTCGCGTAGTTTGAGAGAGATTGGATTACTTGGACGCTTTTTCATCGCTATTTCGATATTAAATTTTGTTACAATATAGAAAGTTGAGTTAGCTTAAAATGGGTGTTGGATTCGTGTCATTACAATATATAAATCACATGTTACAAACGATTTAGTGTGGACATGTCAAGTCGATAGGCCAGTTAAAATGAGCATTCTAAACTGGTCCTTGGTGCTCCAAGAGTAAAGGCTTATAAATGAAACATAATGCATGGCATCACGCAATTTTGGATATATTGCATTACTTTGATGCTTATTCTAGCTCTTTCAATTTCAAATGTTTTGAAAATATGGAAAACTAATCTAGCTTACCGTGGGCGTTGGATTCATGTCTTCTTGAGCTCTAAATCACAAGTGACACATGATTTAGTGCGCCAATGTCAAGTTTATCAGCCCGTTAAAATGATCATTCTAAATTGGTCAGTGGTGATTCTTGAGTAAAGGCTTATAAATAAAGCATAATGTATGGCCTAACACATTTTTGCATAGATTGCATTACTTTGACACTTTGTCTAGCTCTTTCAGTCTCAAATGTTTTCACAATACGGAAAATTAAGCTAGCTTAATCTCGGTGTTTGATTCATGTCATCTTGAGCTCTAAATAAAAAGTTAAAGATGATTTTGTGTAGACATGTCAAGTTGATCAGCTAGTTAAAATGATCATTCTAAATTGATAATTGGTACTCCTTGAGTAAAGGCTTAAAAATGAAGCATAATGCATGGCATCACGCAGTTTGGGAGGGATTGGATTATTTGGAGGCTTTGTCGTAGCTATTTTAGTCATAAATTTTGTCACAATACAGAAATTTAGTTTGCTTAAAAATGGTGTTGGATTCGTGTCAATTTGAACTCTAAATTACAAATTATTGACGATTTAATCTAGACATGTCAAGTTGATCGGCTAGTTAAAATGATCTTTCTAAACTAATCATTGGTGCTCCTTGGGTAAAGGCTTATAAATGAACCATAATGCATGGCATCACACGGTTTTGGATAGATTGCATTACTTTGATGCTTATTCTAGCTCTTTCAATCTCAAATGTTTTGAAAATATGGAATACTAATCTAGCTTAACGTGGGCGTTGGATTCATGTCTTCTTAAGCTCTAAAAAAAAATTAAAGACGATTTAATACGTACATGTCAAGTTGATCAGCTAGTTAAAATGATCTTTCTAAACTGATCATTGGTGCTCCTTCAGTAATGGGTTAAAAATGGAGCATAATGCATGACATCACGTAATTTGAGAGAGATTGAAATACTTGGAGGTTTTGTCATATGTATTTTGGTCTTAAATTTTGTTACAATATAGAACTTTAGTTAGCTTAACGTGGGGGTTGGATTCGTGTCATTTTGAACTCTAAATCACAAGATACAGATGATTTAGTGCTGACATGTCAAGTTGATCGGCCAGTTAAAATGATCATTCTAAATTGTTCATTGGTGCTTGTTGAGTAAATGCTTATAAATGAAGCATGATGTATGGCATAATGCAGTTTTGGATAGATTGCATTTCTTTGATGCTTTGTCTAGCTTTTTCAGTCTCAAATGTTTTCACAATACAGAAAATTAAGCTAGCTTAATGTGGGCGTTGGATTCATGTCATCTTAAGCTCTAAATAAAATGTTAAAGATGATTTTGTGCGGAGATGTCAAGTTGATCAGCTAGTTAAAATGATCAGTCTAAACTTATAAATTGTGCTCCTTCAGTAAAGGCTTAAAAATGAAGCATAATGCATGGCATCACGCAGTTTGGGAGGGATTTTATTACTTGGAGGTTTTTCCATAGCAATTTTGGTCTTAAATTATGTCACAATATAAAAAATTGAGTTTTCTAAACGTTAGTGTTGTATTTGTGTCATTTTAAACTCTAAATTACAAATTACTGACGATTTAATCCGGACATGTCAAGTTGATCGGCTAGTTAAAATGATCATTCTAAATTGATTATTGGTGCTCCTTGGGTAAAGGCTTATAAATGAAGCATAATGCATGACATCATGCGGTTTTGGATAGATTGCATTTCTTTGATGCTTATTCTAGCTCTTTCAATCTCAAATGTTTTGTAAATATGGAAAACTAATCTAGCTTAACGTGGGTGTTGGATTCATGTCTTCTTGAGCTCTAAAAAAAATTTATAGACGATTTAATGCGTACATGTCAAGTTGATCGGCTAGTTAAGATGATCTTTCTAAACAGATCATTGGTGCTCCTTCAGTAATGGGTTAAAAATAAAGCATAATGCATGGCATCACGTAGTTTGGGAGAGATTGAAATACTCAGAAGTTTTGTCATATCTATTTTGGTCTTATATTTTGTCACAATATAGAAACTTTAGTTAGCTTAACGTGGGGGTTGGATTCATGTCATTTTTGAACTCTAAATCACAAGTTCAAGATGATTTTGTGCGGACATGTCATGTTGATATGCTAGTTAAAATGATCATTCTAAACTCATTATGGGTGCTCATTGATTAAGGGTGTGTAAATGAAGCAAAATGCCTAACATCACGTAGTTTGGGATATATTAGATTACTTGGAGGCCTTGTCATAGGTATTTCGATCTTAAATTTTGTCGCAATGTAGAAAATTGAGCTACCTTAACGTGGGTATTAGATTTGTGTCATTTTGAACTCTAAATCAAAGGTTATGGACGATTTAGTGCGGACATGTCAAGTTGAATTGCCTGTTAAAATGATTATTCTAAACTGATCATTGGTGCTCCTTGATTAAAGGCTTATAAATGAATCATAATGCATGGCATCATGCAGTTCGGGATACAGTGAATTACTTTGAGGCATTGTCGTAGCTCTTTCAATGTCAAATGTTGTCACAATATGGGAAATTGAGCTAACCTAACTTGGGTGTTGGATTCGTGTCATTCTGAACTGTAAATCAAAGGTTATAGACAATTTAAGGCGCACATGTCAAGTTGATCAGACAGTTAAAAGGATCAAACTAAACGGATCATTGGTGCTCGTTGATTAAAGGCTTATAAATGAAGCACAATGCATGGTATCACGTAGTTTGGATACATTGGATTACTTGGAGCCTTTTTCCTAGCACTTTCAGTCTCAAATGTTGTCACAATATAGAAAATTGAGCTAGGTTAACGTGGGCATTGGATTCATTTCATTTTGAGCTCTAAACTAAAAGTTAAAGACAATTTAGAGCGGACATGTCAAGTTGATCACTAGTTAAAATGATCATTCTAAACTGATCATTGGTGCTCCTTGAGTAAAGGCTTATAAATGAAGCATAATGCATGGCATCTCGCAGTTTGGGATAGATTGGATTACCTGGAGGCTTTGTTGTAGTTATTTCGGTCTTAAATTCATCACAATATAGAATATTGAGCTAGCATAACGTAGGTGTTGGATTCGTGTCCTTCTGAACTCCTAATGAAAGGTTATTTACGATTTAGTGCGGACATGTCAAGTTGAATTGCTAGTTAAAATGATCATTCTAAACTGATCATTGGTGCTCCTTGATTAAAGGCTTATAAATGAAGCATAATGCATGGTGTCATGCAGTTTGGGATACATTGGATTACTTGGAGGCATTATCGTAGCTCTTTTAATGTCAAATGTTGTCATAATATGGAAAATTTAGTTAGCTTAACTTAGGCGTTGGATTCGTGTCATTTTGAACTCTAAATCAAAAGTTACAGACAATTTAATGTGCACAAGTCAAGTTGATCGGACATTTCAAAGGATCATTCTAAACGGATCATTGGTGCTCATTGATTAAAGACTTATAAATCAAGCATAATGCATGGCATCACACAATTTTGGATACATTAGATTACTTAAAGGCATTTTCCTAGCATTTTTAGTCTTAAATGTTGTCAATATTGTCAATATGTGGAAAATTGAGCTAGCTTAACGTGGGCATTGGATTCATTTCATTTTGAGCTCTAAATTAAAAGTTCAAGACAATTTAGAGCAGACATGACAGGTTGATCACCAAGTTAAAGTGATCATTCTAAACTGATCATCGGTGCTCCTTGAGTAAAGGCTTATAAATGAAGCAAAATGCATGGCATCACGTAGTTTGGGATAGATAGGATTAGTTGAAGGCTTTGTTGTAGCTATTTTCGATCTTAAATTTTGTCACAATATAGAATATTTAGCTAGCTTAACGTGGGCGTTGGATTGGTGTCATTCTGAACTTTTAATCAAAAGTTACAAACGATTTAGTGCGGACATGTCAAGTTGATCTGCGAATTAAAATGATCATTTTAAACTGATAATTGGTGCTACTTGAGTAAAGGCTTATAAACGAAGCATAATGCATGGCATCACACAGTTTGGGATACATAAGATTACTTGGAGGCTTTGTCGTAGCTCTTTTATATTCATATGCTTTTACAATATTGAAAATTGAGCTACCATAATGTGGGTGTTGGATTCGTGTCATTCTGATCTCTAAATCAAAGTTACGGTCGATTTAGTGTGGATATGTCAAGTGTATCGGCCAGTTAAAATGATGATTCCAAACTCATCATTGGTTCTCCTGAGTAAAGGCTTATAAATGAAGTGTAATGCATGGCATCTCTCAGTTTGGGATACATTGGATTACTTGCAGGCTTTTTCGTAGCTCTTTCAGCCTCAAATGTTGTCACAATATTGAAATTTGAGCTAGCTTAACGTGGGCGCTGGACTTTAGATGAACTCTAGATCAAAAGTTAAAGATGATTTAGTGTGGACAGCTGTTAAAGTGATCAGCTAGTTAAAGTGAAAATTTTAAATGATCATTGGTGCTCCATGATTAAAGGATTATAAATGAAGCACAACGCATGACATCACGTAATTTGGATACATTGGATTACTTGGACTCTTTGTCGTTACTCTTTCAGTCTCAAAGTGTCATAATATGGAAAAATGAGCTAGCTTAACATGGGCGTTGGGTTCATGTCATTTTGTGCTTTAAATCAAAAGTTAAAGACAATTTAGAGCGGACATGTCAAGTTGATCAGCTAGTTAAAATGATCATTCTAAACCGATCATCGGTGCTCCTTGCGTGAAGGTTTATAAATGAAGCATAATGTTTGGAATCACGCAGTTTTGTATTGATTGGATTACTTTGAGGATTTGTTGTAGCTATTTTGATATTAAATTTTGTCACGATATTGAAAATGAGCTAGCTTAACATTGGTGTTGGATTCCTATCATTATAAACTCTAAATCAAAAGTTACAGACGATTTAGTGCCGACTTATCAAGTTGATATGCCTGTTAAAATGATAATTCCAAATTGACCATTGGTGCTCCTTGAGTAAAGGCTTATAAATGAAGCATAATGCATGTTATCTTGCAGTTTGGGATAGATTGGATCACTTGGAGGCTTTTTCATAGCTATTTTGATCTTAAATTTTGTCACAATACAGAGTATTGAGTTAGCTTACTGTGGGCATTGGATTCATGTCATTCTAAACTCTAAATCAAAAGTTACGGACTATTTAGTGAAGACATGTAAAGTTGATCAGCCAGTTAAAATGATCATTCTAAACTGATCATTGGTGCTCCTTGAGTAAAGGTTATAAATGAAGCATAATGCATGGCATCACACAGTTTGGGATACATTGGAATACTTGGAGGCTTAGTTGTAGTTCTTTCAGTCTCAAATGTTTTTACAACTTGGAAAATTGAGCTAGCTTAATGTGGGCGTTGGACTCATGTCATTTTTAGCTCTAGATCAAAAGTTAAATAGGATTTAGTGCTTACATGTCAAGTTCATCAGCTAGTTAAAATAATCATTCTAAATTGATAGTTGGTGCTCCTTGAGTAAAGGCTTATAGATAAATCAAAAGTTACGGACTATTTAGTGAAGACATGTAAAGTTGATCAGCCAGTTAAAATGATCATTCTAAACTGATCATTGGTGCTCCTTGAGTAAAGGTTATAAATGAAGCATAATGCATGGCATCACACAGTTTGGGATACATTGGATTACTTGGAGGCTTAGTTGTAGTTCTTTCAGTCTCAAATGTTTTTACAACTTGGAAAATTGAGCTAGCTTAACGTGGGCGTTGGACTCATGTCATTTTTAGCTCTAGATCAAAAGTTAAATAGGATTTAGTGCTTACATGTCAAGTTCATCAGCTAGTTAAAATAATCATTCTAAATTGATCGTTGGTGCTCCTTGAGTAAAGGCTTATAAACGAAGCATAATACATGGCGTCATGCAATTTGGGATACATTGGATTACTTGGAGGCTTTGTCGTAGCTATTTCGGTATTAAATTATTTCACAATATAGAATATTAAGTTAGCTCAACGTGGGTGTTGGATTCGTGTCATTCGAAACTCTAAATGAAAAGTTACGGACGATTTAGTGCAGACATGTCAAGTTGATCGGCCAGTTAAAATGATCATACTAAACTGGTCATTGGTGCTCCTTGAGTAAAGGTTATAAATTAAGCATGATGCATGGCATCACACAGTTTGGGATATATTGGATTACTTGGAGGCTTTTTCGTAGCTGTTTGAGTTGCAAATGCTGTTAGAATATGGAAAATGGAGCTAGCTTAACGTGGGCGTTGGACTCTTTTCATTTTAAGCTCTAGATAAAAAGTTAAAGAAGATTTAGTACATACATGTCAAGTTCGTCAGCTAGATAAAATGATCATTCTAAATTGATCAATTGTGCTCCTTGAGTAAAGGCTTATAAATGAAACGTTATGCATGGCAACACGCAGTTTGGGATGGATTGCATTACTTGGACACTTTTTCGTAGCTTAAATTTTGTCACCATAAAGAACTTTTAGGTAGCTTAACGTGGGCGTTAGAATCTAGATGAGCTCTAAATCAAAGGTTACGTGATACAAGTCTCGATTCAAGGCTTGGATGCGCGTGGGCTGTTTGGAGAAGGTTAGGTGAGAAACTCGACCTTAGAATTCTTGGATAGAGGTTTTTGGTTTGGTATTGGATGGAAGGGTGAGGTGAACCACACGAGGGGTGATGAACCTCGTGAAAAATCACAAACTTAGAGCTAGGAGGGCTGGTCTCAACTAGGTTCTATGCGCACAAGTTTCTTTTGAGAGAAAACTTGTAGGAAGAAAGTTCTACTTTATTTATATCAAAAGGTTGTCGAACTACAATGCTGGAAGGAGCCTTATTAATATGCTCGACAGCTTGACCTTCTAGGGTCGATTCAAAGAAAGAAAAGGAAAGATTACAAAAGTGCACAAATGGAAAATGTACAAAAGTGCATAACCGAAAAAGGACCGATTCCTAAAATGTCTTTGACTCAAAAATGTAAATAATCTAGATCCTACCCTACAAAACAGAAAGAGGCATATATTCGAATTGAAAACTTACCTTTCTTACCTCACAGCCAAGAAATGGAAGGCGGCCGTACTTGTGGCATGCACGCGCCTTGCTCCTAGTCTTCGACTTGGAGTAGGGTTAGGAATCTTTGGGCCCTGACCTCTCTTGCCAGTAAAGCCCAAGTCTCTGAAGTCACTTGCATTGTTGAAAAGCCTTTGGACTCTTCTTTGCACTTCTGGCCCACTGTCCTTAGTCGATCTTCCTCTAGGAGCTTGTTGACCCATAAGCTGAACTTGTGAAAGTGTGCTTTTGATCTGCTCCTTGTCATTGCTCCAGGTGGCACCACTGGTGTAGAGACTTCCTCTAGATGCATGTCTTGAAGCTGGTGCTCATTGAGCAACACATAAATCAAGCATAATGCATGACATCCGCAGTTTGTGATACATTGGATTACTTTGAGGGTTTCTGGTAGCGCTTTCAGTCTCAAATATTTTCACAATATAGAAAATTTAGCTAAATTAATGTGGGCATTGATTCAAGCTATTTCTGTCTTAAATTTTTGTCACAATATAGAAAATTGAGCTAGCTTAAATTGGGCGTTGCCATTCATGTCATTCTGAACTCTAAATAAAAAGTTACGGATGATTTAGTGCAGACATGTCAAGTTAATTGGCTAATTAAATTGATCATTCTAAACCGATCATTGGTACTCATTGAGCAAATGTTACAAATGAAGCATAATGCAAGGCATCAAGAAGTTTGGGATAGGTTGGATTAATTGAAGGTTTTGTCATAGCTATTTCGGTCTTAAATTTTATCACAATATAGAAAACTAAGCTACCTTATCATCGGCGTTGGATTCGTGTCATTCTGAACTCTAAATAAAAAAATACGGATGATTTAGTGCGGACATGTAAAGTATATGGGCTAGTTAAATCTATCATTCTAAACTGATCAATTGTTTTCATTAAGCAAAGGTTAACAAATGAAGCATAATGCATGACATCACGCAGTTGGCAATAGATGGGATTACTGGAAGCCTTTTCGTAGCTATTTTGGTCTTAAATTTTGTCAGAGTATAGAGTATTGAGCTAGTTAACGTGGGCGTTGGATATTTGTCGTTCTGAACTCTAAATCAAAAGTTGTGGACGATTTTTTGCGAACATGTCAAGTGGATCAGCCTATTAAAATGATCATTCTAAGTAGATCATTGGTGCTCCTTGAGGAAAGGCTCGTGAATGAAGCATAATGCATGGCATCACGCAGTTTGAGATACATTAGATTACTTGGACGTTTTTTCGTAGCTAATTCTGCATTCAATTTTCTCAAAATATAGCAAATTGAGCTAGCTTAACATGGGCAATGGATTCATGTCATTCTGAACTCTAAATCAAAAGTTATAGACGATTTAGTGCGCATTGGTCAGGTTTATCAGCTAGTTAAATCGATCATTCTAAATTGATCATTGGTGCTCATTCAGCAAATGTTTACATATGAAGCATAATGCATTGCATCATGCGGTTTGGGATAGAATGGATTATTAGGAGGATTTGTCGTAGCTATTTCGATCTTAAATTTTATCACAATATAGAAAATTAAGTTACTTTAACGTGGGCATTGGATTCATGTCATTTTGAACTCTAAATCAAAAGTTACACATAATTTAGTGCAGACATGTCAAGTTGATCGGCCAGTTAAAATGATCATTCTTAACTGATCATTTGTGCTCCTTGAGTAAAGGCTTATCAATGAAAATCCATGGTAGCACGCAGTTTGGGATACACTGCATTACTTGGAGGATTTATCGTAGCTATTTCTGTCTTACATTTTTGTCACAATATAGAAAATTGAGCTAGCTTAACATGGGCGTTGCATTCATGTTATTTTGAACTCTAAACAAAAAGTTACAGACGATTAAGTACGGACATGTCAATTTTATGGGCTAATTAAATTGATTATTTGAAACTGATCATGGTGCTCATTGAGCAAACGTTACAAATGTAGCATAATGCATGACATCACAAAGTTTGGGATAAATTGGATTAAGTGGAGGTTTTATCCTAGCTATTTCGGTCTCAAATTTTATCACAATATAGAAAAATAAACTAGCTTAATGTGGGTGTTGGATTCGTGTTGTTCTGAACTCTAAATCAAAAGTTACGGACGATTTGGTGCGGACATGTCAAGTTGATCAGCCAGTTAAAATGATCATTCTAAACTGATCATTGGTGCTCCTTGAGTAAAGACTTATGAATGAAGCATAATGCATGGCATCACGCAATTTGGGATATATTAGATTACTTGGAGGCTTTGTCGTAGCTATTTCTGTCTTAAATTTTGTCACAATATAGAAAATTGAGCCAGCTTAACGTGGGCGATGGATTCATGTCATTCTGAACTTTAAATCAAAAGTTATGGACGATGTAGTCCACACATGTCAATTTTATCGGCTAGTTAAATCGATCATTCTAAATTGGACATGTCAAGTTTGTCCTAGTTTGTGTTCTCCTTTGAGAATTTTACCTTTTTATTGGTCTGAATTTTTCAGGAACCATGGTGAGAACAGAAAATAGAGAGGAATCCTCAAACTCCAACAAACCACTTTTCGATTCCTTTAAAGCCATGATGAATGAAAGTACGGCAAGAATGTAGGAGGAGATAGAAAGATTCGTCAATTATCAACTGAGTAGCCACCAACCACCTTCTGATACTGAGCAGTATTACAATCACTCATCTAGGTCACACCAATCTAGGAGAAGAAGGCCACAAGAAGACCAGATCAAAATTCCCTCTTTCCATGGAACCAATGACCGTGAGGAATACATAGAATGGGAAACAAGATAGAAATAGTCTTTGATTGTAGGCAATACACCTAAGCGAAGAAGATTAAGGTAGCCCCAAACGTGATTAAGGACTATGCTCTAAGTTGGTGGCATCAATTAGTTACTTCTAAACTGATCATTAGTGCTCCTTGAGTAAAAGCTTATAAATGAAGCATAATGCATGACATCACACAATTTAGGATAGACTGGAATACTTGAAGGCTTTGTAGTATCTCTTTCAGTCTCAATTTTCGTCAAAATATAGAAAATTGAGCTAGTTTCATGTGGGTGTTGGATTCGTGTCATTCTGAACTCTAAATCAAAAGTTAGGGATAATTTTTTTTGGACATACCAAGTTGATATACCAGTTAAAATGATCATTCTAAACTGATCATTGGTGCTCCTTAAGTAAAAGCTTATAAAAGAAGCATAATGCATGACATCACACAGTTTAGGGTAGATTGGATTACTTGAAGGCTTTATGGTAGCTCTTTCAGTCTCAAATATTGTCAATATTTAGAAATTGATCTACTTTGACGTGGGCATTGGATTCGTGTCATTCTGAACTCTAAATCAAAAGTTACAAACGTTTTAGTGCAGATATGTCAAGTTGATTAGCAAGATAAAGTGATCATTCGAAACTGATCATTCGAAACTGATCATTCGAAACTGATCATTCTAAGATGATCATTCGAAACTGATCATTCTAAGATGATCATTCTAAACTGATCATTACTGCTCCTTGACTAAAGGTTATAAGTGAAGCATAATGCATGGCATCACCCAGTTTGATAGATTTGATTACGTGAAGGCTTTGTGATAGGTCTTTCCGTTTCAAATGTTGTCACAATATAAAAAATTGAGTTACTTTAACTTGGGCATTGGATTCGTCTCGTTCTGAAATTTAAATCAAAAGTAACGGATGATTTAGTGCGGACATGTCAAGTTTATCTGCCAGTTAAAGTGATCATTCTACACTGATCATTCTAAACTACTCATTAGTGCTCCTTTACTAAAGGCTTATAAAAGAAGCATAATGCATGGCATCACGCAGTTTGGCATAGAATTTGTTACTTGGAGGCTTTGCCGTAGCTATTTCGGTCTTAATGTTTTTCACAATAGAGAATATTGGGCTAGCTTAACATGGACATTGCAGACATGTGAATTTTATCGGCCAGTTAAAATGATCATTCTAAACTGATGATTGGTGCTGCTTGTGTAAAGGCTTATAAATGAAGCATAATCCATGGCATACTGCGGTTTGGGATACATTAATTGGACTACTTGGATGCTTTTTTGTAGCGCATTCAGTCTCAAATGTTGTCACAATATAGAAAATTGAGCCAGATTAATGTGGGCATTGGATTCAAATCATTTTGAGCTATAAATCAAATGTAAAAGACGATTTAGTGCGGACATGTCAAGTTTATCAGCTAGTTAAAATTATCATTCTATACTTATCATTGGTGCTCATTGAGTAAAGGATTATAAATAAAGCATAATGCATAGCATCACACAATTTTGGATACATTGGATTACTATGAGGATTTGTCGTACCTCTTTCAGTCTCAAATATTGTCAAAATATTCAAAATTGAGCCAGGTTAATGTGGGTGTTGGATTCATATAATTTTGAGCTCTAAATCATATGCTAAAGATGATTTAGTGCGGATATGTCAAGTTGATCGGCCACTTAAAACGATCATTCTAGAATGATCATTGGTGCTCCTTGAGTAAAGGCTTGGAAGCAAAATGCATGGCATCACGCAGTTTGGGATATATTAGATTACTTGGAGGCTTTGTGGTAGCTCTTTCAGTCTCAAATGTTGTCACAATATTTAAAATTCAGTTGGAATAATTTGGGCATTGGATTCATGTCATTTTGAGCTCAAAATGAAATTCAAAAACGATTTAGTGCGGACATGTCAAGTTGATTTGCTAGTTAAAATAATCATTCTAAACTGATAATTGCTGCTCATTTAGCAAAGGTTTACAAATGAAGCATAATGCATGGCATCATGCAGTTTTGGATAGATTGGATTACTTGGAGGATTTTTCATAGCTAACTCGGTCTTAAATTTGATCACAATGTATAATATTGATCTAGCTTAACATGGGCGTTGGATTCATGTTATTCTAAACTCTGAATTAAAATTTACGGATGATTTAATGCGAACATGTGAAGTTTATCGGCTAGTTAAATTGATCACTTTAAACTGATCATTGGTGCTCATTGAGCAAAGGTTTACAAATGAAGCATAAAGCATGGCATAACACAGTTTGGGATACATTAGATTATTTGGAAGCTTTGTCATAGCTAATTCGGCTTAAATTTTGTCTCAATATATAAATTGAGCTGGCTTAATGTGGGCGTTTGATTTGTCTCATTCTGAACTCTAAATATAAATGTATGGACGATTTCCTGCGTACTTGTCAAGTTTATCAGCTAGTTAAATTGATCATTCTAAACTGATCATTGGTGCTAGTTAAGCAAAGGTTTACAAATGAAGCATAATGCATTGCATCCCGCTGTTTGGGATACATTGGATTACTTGGAGGCTTTGTCGTAGCTATTTCGGTCATAAATATTATCACAATACAGAAATTTGAGGTAGCCTCACGTGCGCATTGGCTTCGTGTCACTTTGAACTCTAAATCAAAAGTTACGACGATTTAATGCAGAAATGTCAAGTTTGTCGGCCAGTTAAATAGGTCATTCTAAAATGATCATAGGTACTCTTTGAGAAACGCTTAAATGACGCATAATGCATGGCATCACGCAGTTTAGTATAGATTGGATTACTTGGAGGCTTTTTCATAGCTGTTTCCGTCTTAAATTTTGCCACAATATAGACCATTGAGCTACCATAATGTGGGCGTTGGATTCGTGTAATTCTTAACTCTAAATCAAACGTTATGAAATATATAGTCGGACATGTTAAGTTTATCGACTAGTTGATCATTTTAAACTGATCATTCGTGCTCATTAAGTAAAGGCATATAAAAGAAGCGTAAGTCATGGCATCACGCAATTTGGGATAGATTGGATTACTTGGAGGCTTTCTCGTAACTATTTTTGTCTTAAATTTTGTTACAATATTGCAAACTGAGGTAGATTAACATAGGCGTTGGATTCATGTCATTTAGAGGTCTAAAAAAGTGTTCAAGATGATTTAGTGCAGGCAGGCCAAGTTGATCAGATAACTAAAATGATCGTTCTCAACTGATCATTGGTACTCAGTGATTAAAGGTGTATAAATGAAGTATAATGCATGGCATCACAAAATTTGGGATAGATTGGAATACTTGGAGGCTTTGTCGTAGCTATTTCGGTCTTAATTTTTTTTCATGATATAGAATATTGAGCTAGCTTGAGGTGGATGTTAGATTCGTGTCATTCTGAATTCCAAGTCAAAAGTTATGAACAATTTAATGCAGACATGTCAAGTTGATCGGCCAATTAAAGTGATTATTCTAAACTGATCATTAGTGCTCCTTGAGTAAAGGCTTATAACTGAAGCATAATGCATGGCATCACACAGTTTAGAATAGATTGGATTACTTGAAAGCTTTGTGGGAGCTCTTTTGGTGTTAAATTTTGTAACAATATACATAATTGAGCTAGCTTAACGTGGGCATTTGATTCATATCATTCTGAACTCGAAATCAAAACTTATGTACGATTTCGTACGGGCATGTCAAGTTTATAACAAGTTAAATTGATCATTCTAAACTGATCATTGGTCCACATTTAGCAAAGGTTTACAAATGAAGCATAATGCATGGTATCACGCAGTTCATGACAGATTGGATTATTTGAAAGCTTTGTGGTAGCTCTTTCTGTCTCAAATGTTGTCACAATATAGAAACTTTATCTAGCTTAGCGCGGGCATTGGATTCGTGTCATTCTGAACTCTACATCAAAAGTTACGGACGATTTGTTGCGTACATGTCAAGTTGATCGGAAATTTAAAATGATCATTCTAAGGTGATCACTGGTAAAGGTTCATAAATGAAGTATAATGCAAGACATCACGCAACTGGGGATACATTGGATTACTTGGAGGCTTTGTTGTAGCTATTTCGGAATTAAATTTTGTTACAATATAGAATATTGAGATAGCTTGACGCGGGCATTAGATTTGTGTCATTCCGAACTCTAAATCAAAAGTTATGCACAATTTAATGCGGAAATGTCAAGTTGATCGGCCAATTAAAGTGATCATTATAAATTGATCATTAGTGCTCCTGGAGTAAAGGCTTATAAATGAAGCATAATGCATGGCATCACCCAGTTCAGGATAGATTGGATTACTTGAAAGCTTTGTGGTAGGTATTTGATGCGGGAACAAGAGGACTTATCCGAGCAAGGGGAACTGTTGGAGAGGGTCTAGCTGGCTGTACAACACTTTCTAGAAACTCAGAAGTGATAGGTTGATGGTGACCCTTTAGCTGGCTTTAGAGCACTTTCTGTAGGATCTAAGTGAGAATTGAGCATTCAGGAGGATTGAGAAACGCCAGAGAGATTATGGAAGGTCTGTGATAAGTCTAGAGCACTCAAGCTTCAAGGATTCTAACACAAGAAGGCTGGAGGCGTCGGCTCCTTTCAAAGGAAGAAAAACTAGGTTTTTCACTTCATAAAACTTAACTTATTACATGCTGAGAAGGGACTTTATATACTAGTCCAGCAGCAGGTGCCTTCTAGGGCTGAAAATACATTATAATGGAAGGACTAAAACGAAAATAACAAAAAGACATTAAGACCTAATGACAAATAAAAGACTCTTAAACTTAACAGTCACATTCCTGCAAAAACAAGGAAATAAACTTGTTAATTCAAACATAAGAATTTTAAATACGCACCTTGGTCTCCTGTAGCTCCTTATAATGCCTTCTTATGTTTGTTTAGAAATGATGAACAAGGTTGTATCTCTGAAGCCTTGTAAAACTGGAAGGAGTGAAATTGTTGCAGTCTTTAGTTGTTCATAGTCTCTTTCTTGTAATTCTTTTGTTATAAGTTCAGCTTCATGGAATCCTCCATCTTCTATGATTGTTATGAGACTCTCGACATGTCAAGATGATCGGCCATTTAAAATGATCATTCTAATTTGATCATTGGTGCCCCTTGAATAAAGGCTTATAAATGAAGCAGTATGCATGGCATCACGCAGTTTGGGATAGATTGCATTATTTTGATGCTTTGTCTAGTTCTTTGAGTCTTAATTAATGTCACAATATGGAAAATTAAGCTATCTTAACGTGGACGTTGGATTCATGTCATATTGAGCTCTCAATAAAAATGTTAAAGACGATTTAGTGTGTACATGTCAAATTGATCAGATAGTTAAAACGATCATTTTAAACTGATCTTTGGGGCTCCTTGAGTAGAGGCTTATAAATTAAGCATAATGCATGCCATCACGCAGTTTGGTATAAATTGGATTACTTGGAGGCTTTGTCATAGCTATTTTGGTATTAAATTTTGTCACAACATAGAAAATTGAGCTAGCTTAACATGGGTGTTGGATTCCTGTCATTTTGAACTTCAAATCAAAACTTACGGACGATTTAGTGCGGACATGTGAAGTTGATCGGCCAGTTAAAATGATCATTCTAAACTAGTCATTGGTGCTCCTTTAGTAAAGGCTAATAAAAGAAGCATAATGCATGGCACCACGCAGTTTTGGATAGATTGCATTACTGTGATGCTTTATCTAGCTCTTGCAGTCTCAAATGTTTTCAAAATATGGAAAATTGAGCTAGCTTAATGTGGCATTGGATTCATGTCATCTTCAGCTCTAAATAAAAAGCTAAAGACGATTTAGTGCGGACATGTCAAGTTGATGAGCTAGTTAGAAAGATCATTCTAAACTGATCATTGGTGATCCTTGAGCAAAGGCATATAAATGAAGAATAATGTATTGCATCACGTAGTTTGGTATAAATTGCATTACTTGGAGGTTTTTTCGTAGCTATTTTGGTCTTAAATTTTGTCACAACATAGAAAATTGAGTTAGATTAGTGTGGGAATTGGATTCATGTAATTCTGAACTCTAAATAAAAACTACGAAAACTTTTGTGCGAACATGTCAAGATGATCTGCCAGTTAAAATGATCATTCTGATTGAGTAAAGGTTTATAAAAGAAGCATCATGCATGGCATCACGCCGTTTTGGATAGATTGCATTACTCTGATCTTTGTCTAGCTCTTTCAGTCTGAAATGTTTTCACAATATGGAAAATTGAGATAGCTTAACGGTTGCATTGGATTCATGTAATCTTGAGCACTAAATAAAAATTCAAGGACGATTTAGTTCGGACATGTCAAGTTGATCAGCTAGTTAAAATGATCTTTCTAAACGGATTATTGGTGTTCCTTGGGTAAAGGCTTATAAATGAAGCATAATGCATGGCATCACACAGTTGCCGATAGATTGAATTGCTTGGAGGATTTGTCGTAGCATATTTGGTCATAAATTTTGTAACAATATCAAAAATTGAGCTTGCTTTATGTGGGTATTGGATTCATCTTGAGCTCTAAATAAAAAGGTAAAGACGATTTAGTGCAAACATGTGAAGTTGATCATCTAGTTAAAATGATCATAATAAACTAATCATTGGTGCTTCTTGAGTAAATGCATATAAAGGAAGCATAATGCATGGCTTCATATAGTTTGAGATATAATGGATTACTTGGAGGATTTTTCTTAGCATATTTGGTACTAAATTTCGTAACAATATAGAAAATTGAGTTAGTTTAACGTGAAAGTTGGATTCGTGTCATTCTGAACTCTAAATTAAAAGTTATAGACGATTTAGTGCAGACATGTCAAGTTGATCGGTCAGTTAAAATGATCATTCTAAACTGGTCATTAGTGCTCCTTGAGTAAAGGCTTATAAATGAAGCATAATGCAAGGCATCACATAGTTTGGCATTGATTGAATTACTTTGATGCTTTGTCTAGCTCTTTCAGTCTCAAATTTTTACACAATATGGAAATTGACCTAGCTTAACATGGGCATTGGATTCATGTCATCTTGAGCTGTGAATAAAAAGTTAAAGACGATTTGGTGTAGATATGCCAAGTTGATGAGGTAGTTCAAATGATCATTCTACACTGATCATTGGTGCTCCTTTAGTAAAGGCTTATAAATGAAGCATAATGCATGGCATCACGCAGTTTGGGATAGATCGGATTACTTGGAGGATTTTTCCTAGGTATTTGGTCTTAAATTTTGTCAATATATAGAAAATTGAGTTAGCTTATAAAAGAAACATTGTGCATGTTCTCACGCAGTTTTGGATAGATTGCATTATTTTGATGCTTAGTCTAGCTCTTTCAGTCTGAAATGTTTTCACAACATGGAAAATTGAGCTAACTTATGGTGGGCGTTAGATTCATGTCATCTTGAGCTATCAATAAAAAGTTAAAGACGATTTCTTGAAGACATGTCAAGTTGATTAGCTAGATAAATTATCATTCTAAACTGATCATTGGGGCTCCTTGAATAAAGTCTTATAAATGAAGTATAATGCATGGCATCACACAGTTTGAGATAGATTGGAATACGTGGAGGCTTTGTAGTTGCTATTTCGGTCTTAAATTTTGTCACAATATAGAAAATTGAATTATCTTAATGTGGGCGTTCGATTTCTGTCATTCTGAACTTTAAATCAAAAGTTATGAATGATTTAGTGCGGACATGTCAAGTTGATCGGCCTGTTAAAATGATCATTCTAAACAGATAATTCGTGCTCCTTGAGTAAAGGCTTATAAATGAAGCAAAATGCATAGCATCACTTAGTTTTAGATAGAATGCATTACTTTGAGGCTTTGTCTAGCTCTTTCCATCTGATATGTTGTCACGATATGGAAAATTGAGCAAGCTTAATGTGGGCATTGGATTCATGTCATATTGAGATCTAAATAAAAAATTAAAAGACGATTTAGTGTGGACATGTCAGGTTGACCAGCTAGTTAAAATGATCATTCTGAACTAATGATTGGTGCTCCTTGAGTAAAGGCTTATAAATTAAGCATAATGCATGGCATCACGCAGTTTGGAATAGATTGGATTACTTGGAGGCTTTGTCATAGCTATTTCGATTTTAATTTTGTCGCAATATGGAAAACTGAGTTAGCTTTATGCAGGTGTTGGATTCGTGTCATTTTGAACTTTGAATCAAAAGTTACGAATGATTTATTGCGGACATGTCAAACTGATCGTCCAGTTAAAATTATTATTCAAAACTGGTTATTGGTGCTCCTTGAGTAAAGGCTTATAACAGAAGCATAATGCATTGCACCACGCAGTTTTGTATAGATTGCATTACTTTGATGCTTTGTCTAGCACTTTTAGCCTTTAATGTTTTTGCAATACAGAAAATCAAGCTAGCTTAACGTGGGTGTTGGATTCATGTCATCCTGAGCTCTGAATGAAAAGTGAAAGACGATTTAGTGTGGACATGTCAAGGTGATGAGCTAGTTAAGATGATCATTGGTGCTGCTTGAGTAAAAGCTTATAAATGAGACATAATGCATGACATCACACAATTTGGGATAAATAGGTTTATTAGGAGGCTTTGATATAGCTATTACGGTCTTAAATTTTGTCAAAATATAGATCATTGAAATAGATTAGTATGGATGTTGGATTCGTGTCATTATGAACTCTAAATCATAAGTTAAAGACAATATAGTGTGGACATGTCAAGCTTATCGGCAAGTTAAAATGATCATTCTAAACTGATTATTGGTGTCCCTTGAGTAAAGGCTTATAAATGAAGCAGAATGCATGGCATCTCGCAATTTTGGATAGATTGCATTACTTTGATGCTTTGTCAAGCTCTTTCAATCTCAATTAATATCACAATATGGAAAATTGAGCTAGCTTAATGTCATATTGAGCTCTAAATAAAAAGTTTAAGACGATTAAGTGCAGACATGTCAAATTGATCGGAAGTTAAAATGATCATTCTAAACAGATCATTGGTGCTCCTTGAATAAAGGGTATAAATTAAGCTTTATGCATGGCATTACGCAGTTTGGGATAAATTGGATTAGTTGGAGGCTTTTTCATAGCTATTTCAGTCTTAAATTTTGTTACAATATAGAAAATTGACTTAGATTAGTGTGGGCGTTGGATTTGTGTCATTCTGAACTCTAAATCAAAAGTTACGGACGATGTAGTGCAGACATTTCAAGCTGATAAAATGATCATTCTAAACTGATCATTGGTGCCTCCTGAGTAAAGGCTTATAAATGAAACAAAATGCATGGTGTCACGCAGTTTTCGAAAGATTGCATTACTTTGAGGCTTTGGCTAGCTCTTTTAGTGTCAATGATTGTTCACAATATGGAAATTAAACTAGCTTAACGTGGACGTTGGATTCATCTCATATTGAGCTCCAAATAAAAATTTAAAGACGATTTAGTGCAGACATGTCAAGTTGATCAGAAAGTTAAAATGATCATTCTAAACTGATCATTGGTGCTCCTTGAGTAAAACCTTATAAATAAAGCATAATACATGACATCACGCAGTTTGGGATAGATTGGATTACTTGGAGCTTTCGTCGTAGCTACTTCGGTCTTAAAATTTGTCACAATATAGAAAATTGAGCAAGGTTAAGGTGGGTGTTGGTTTCGTGTCATTTTGAACTCTAAATTACAATTTACAGAGGATTTAGTACGGAAATTTTGAGTTGATTCGCCAGTTAACTTTATCATTCTAAACTGATAATTCGTTCTCCTTGAGTAAAAGCTTATAAATGAAGCAAAATGCATGCCATCTCACAGTTTGAGAATGAATGCATTACTTTGAGGCTTTGTCTAGCTCTTTCCGTCTGAGTCACAATATGGAAAATTCAGCTAGCTTAATGTGAGCTTTGGATTCATGTCATATTGAGATCTAAATAAAAATTAAAAGACGATTTGTGTGGACATGTCAAGTTGACAAGCTAGTTAAATTGATCATTCTAAACTAATGAATTGTGCTCCTTGAGTAAAGGCTTATAAATTAAGCATAATGCGTGGCATCACGCAGATTAGGATAGATTGGATTACTTGGACGTTTTGTCATAGCCATTTCTATTTCAATTTTGTCACAATATAGAAAACTGAGCTAGCTTTACGCGGGTGTTGGATTCGTGTTATTTTGAACTTAGAATCAAAACTTACAGACAATTTAGTGTGGACATGTCAAGTTGATCGGCCAGTTAAAATGATAATTCTAAACTGGTTAATGGTGCTCCTTGAGTAAAGGCTTATAACACAAGCATAATGCATGGCACCACGCAGTTTTGGATAGATTGCATTACTTTGATGCTTTGTCAAACTTTATTAGTCTCAAATGTTTTTACAATATGGAAATTGAGCTAGCTTAACGTGGGCGTTGGATTCATGTTATCTTGAGCTCTAAATAAAAAGTTAAAGACGATTCAGTGCAGACATGTCAAGTTGATGAGCTAGTTAAAATGATCATTTCAAACTGATCATTGGTTCTACTTGAGTAAAGGCTTATAAATGAAGCATAATGCATGGCATCACATAGTTTGGGATAGATTGGATTACTTGGAGGCTTTGTTGTAGCTACTTTGGTCTTAAATGTTGTCACAATATAGAAAATTGAGCTAGTTTAGTGGGGACATTGGATTTGTGTTACTTTGAGCTCTCTATCAAAAGTTATATACGATTTAATGCGGACATGTCAACTTGATCGGCAATTTAAAACGATCATTCTAAACTGATCTTTGGTGCTCATTGAGCAAAGGCTTATAAATGAAGCATAATGCATGGCATCACACAGTTTGGGATTCATTTGATTAGTTGGAGGCGTTGTCATAGCTCTTTCAGTCTCAAAGTTTTCACAATATAGAAAATGGAGCTAGCTTAACGTGGGCATTGGGTTCGTGTCATAATGAACTCTAAATCAAAAGCTACAGAGGATTTAATACGGACATGTTAAGTTGGTCGATTGTTATAATGATTATTCTAAAATTGTCATTGGTGCTCCTTGAGTAAAGGTTTATAAATGAAGCATAGTGAATGGCATCACGCAGTTTGGGATATATTGGATTACTTGGAGGCTTTGTCATAGCTCTTTCAGTCTCAAAGTTGTCACCATAGAGAAAATGGAGCTAGCTTAACGTGGGCATTTTATTTGTGTCATTATGAACTCTAAATCAAAAGTTACAAAGGATTTAATGCAGACATGAAAACTTGAACAGCTAGTTAAAATTATCATTGTAAACTGATCATTGGTCCTCATTGAGTAAAGGTTTATAAATGAAACATAATGCATGGCATCACGCAGTTTGGGATACATTGGATTTCCTGGAGGCCTTGTCGTAGCTCTTTCAATCGTAGGCATTATTTTAGATCTCCTTTCACTCGGAAATCTATGTTTACGCAAATGGATCCACACTAAGTCTCCTTCCTGAAATGCTAACTCTTTTTGGCACTTATTGGCTTGTGGAGCATACTTCTTAGTCTTATTTTCAATATTGAGCCGAGCTTTCCCATTAATTTTTTTAACCAACTCAGCTTTTTTCTTCCTATCAAGGCTTTTCCTTTCACTCAAAAGTAAAGGCATTAGATCCAAAGGTGAGATGAGATTGAACCCATAAACAATTTCTAATGGTGAGTACTTAGAAGTCGTATGGCTAGCATCATTATATGCGAATTCAACATGAGGCAAGCATTCTTCCCAAAGTCATAAGATTCTTTTTAATCAAAGCTCTGAACATAGTAGTCAAGGTTCTATTAACTACTTCATTTGACCATCCGATTGTGGGTGACAAGTTGTGGAGGAACAAAGCTTAGGCCTAGCTTAGACCAAAGTCTTTTCCCAAAGTAACTAAGGAATTTAGTGTCTCTATCTGATACTATGGTCCTACGCATGCCATGATGGCTAACTATCTCCTTAAACAATAATCCGACAATGTTAATGGCATCATCCGTTTTGTGAAAAGGAATAAAGTGCGCCATTTTGGAAAACCTATCAACTACAACAAACACAGAATCCTTTCCAGTCTTAGTTCTAGGCAATCCAACTCCATACAAATATCACGCAAACAGTGCAAAGATATCAGAAGAGGGGTATATAAACCGTGCTTTTGGATTGTGGATTTGGCTTGCTTGCAAGTTACACATCTTTGGCAAGCTTTCTCAACATCAGTCCTCATGTGTGGCCAAAAGAAGTGTTCCTGCAATACATTTAGTGTCTTTGCCACAACAAAGTGACCCATCAGACCAACTGACTGTGATTCCTTAACAAAAAAGTCTCGCAAAGAAGAGTTAGGTACACATAATCGATTATCATAAAACAAGAAGCCTTCACTCTTAAAGTATTTTCCAGTATCAAACTTCTCACAAGAAGCATAAATATCCTTAAAATCAGCATCAGTAGCATATAACTCTTTGATTTTCTCGAACCCTAGCATTTAACTTTTAAAGATTTCAATAGCACATACCTCCGAGAAAGAGCATCGGCTATTACATTCTCTTTACCTTTCTTGTATTTGATAACAAAAGGGAAGGTTTCAATGAATTCGACCCACATAGCATGTCTTTTGTTCATATTTTGTTGCCCTTTGAGATGTTTGAGTTACTCATGGTCGGTCTGGATGAAAAACTCCTTGGGCCAAAGATAATGCCATGTTTGCAAAGCCCTCACAAGCACATATAGTTTTTTGTCATAGGTTGGGTAATTGAGTATGGCCCCTTCAAGTTTCTCACTAAAGTAGGCTATGGGCTTCCTTTCCTGCTTAAGAATAGCACCAATACCAACTCCTGAGGGATCACATTCAATTTCAATAGTTTTATCAAAGTTAGGAAGACATAGCACCGGGAAGTGTGTGAGCTTGTCTTTCAAGGTTTGGAATGCCTCCTCTTGCGCCTGCTCCCACTTAAATCCCACATTATTTTTGATAACCTCAGTGAGTGGAGCTGCTATAGTGCTAAATTCCATGACAAAACCCAGCTAGGCAATGGAAGCTCCTTACTTCCCCAACATTTTTTGGACTCGGCCACTCATTAATGTCTTTTATCTTTTCCTCATCAACCTTAATAGCATCTGTACTCACAACAAAATCTAAGAAGACATGGTTATCTGTTACAAAAGTACATTTCTCAAGATTGGCATACAAGGTTTCCTTTCTAAGCAGTCAAAAACCTTTCTGAGGTGTTCTACATGATCATCTAATGTTCGGCTAAAAACTAGAATGTCATCAAAGAATACTACCACAAAATGACCTACGAATTCCCTAAGGACATGGGTTTGTGTCATTCTGAAATCTAAATCAAAAGATACGGACGATTTTGTGTGGACTTGTCAAGATGATCGGTCAGTTAAAATGATCATTCTAAGTTGATCATTGGTGCTCCTTGAGTAAAGCTTATAAATGAAGCATCATGCATGGCATCACACATTTGGGATACATTGGATTACTTGGAGGCTTTGTCGTAGTTCTTTAAGTCTCTACTGTTGTCATACTATAGAAAACGGAGCTACCTTAACGTGGGTATTGGATTATTGTCATTTTGAACTCTAAATCAAAATTTACTGACGATTTAGTGCGGACATTTCAAGTTAAACTACCAGTTAAAATAATCATTCCAAACAGATCATTGCTGCTCCTTGGTAAAAGGCTTATAAATATAGCATAATGCATGGCATCACGCAGTTTGGGATACATTGGACTACTTGGAGGCTTTGTTGCAGCTCTTTTAGTCTTAAATGTTGTCACAATATGGAAAATTGAGCTAGCTTAACGTGGGCGTTGGAGTCATGTAATTTTGAGCTTTAATTAATAGTTTTAGACGATTTAGTGCGGACATGTCAAGTTGATCAGCTAGTGAAAATGATCATTCCAAACTCATGATTGGTGCTCCATGAGTAAAGGCTTATAAATGAACCATAATGGATGGCATCACGCAGCCTAGGATTGAGTGGAATACTTAGAGGCTTTGTCGTAGCTATTTTGGTCTTAAATTTTGTCACAATAAAGAAAATTAAGCTAGCTTGATGTGGGCGTTGGATTCGTGTAATTATGAAGTCTAATCAAATATTACGGGCGATTTAGTGCAGACATTTCAAGTTGATCGGCTAGTTAAAAAGATCATTATAAACTGATCAATGGTGGTCCTTGAGTAACATAATGCATGGCATCACACAGTTTGGGATACATTGGAATATGTGGAGGCTTTGTCGTAGCTCTTTCAGTCTCATCTGTTGTCATACTATAGAAAATTGAGCTACCTTGACGTGGGTGTTGGATTATTGTCATTTTGAACTCTAAATCAAAATTTACTGACGATTTAGTGCGCACATGTCAAGTTGATATACCAGTTACATGATCATTCTAAACTGATCATTGCTGCTCCTTGAGTAAAGGCTTATAAATAAAACATAATCCATGGCATCAAACAGTTTGGTATACATTGGATTACTTGGAGGCTTTTCTGTAGCTCTTTCACTCTTAAATATTGTCACAATATGGAAAATTGAGCTAGCTAAACGTCGCCGTTGGTGTCATGTAATTTTGAGTTCTAATTAAAAGTTAAAGATGATTTAGCGCGGACATGTCAAGTTGATCAGCTAGTTAAAATGATCGTTCTAAAATGATCATTGGTGCTCCTTGAGTAAAGGCTTATAAATGAAGCATAATGCATGGCATCACACAATATTGGATTTAGTGGAATACTTGGAGGCTTTGTCGTAGCTATTTCAGTATTAAATTTTGTCACAATGTAGAAAATGAACCTAGCTTGATGTGAACGTTGGATTCGTGTAATTTTGATTTTCAATAAAAAATTACGGATGATTTAGTGCAGACATGTCTACTTGATCGTCTAATTAAAATGATCATTCTAAACTAATCATTGGTGCTCCTTGAGTAAAGTCTTATAAATGAAGCATAATGCATGGTATCACGCATTTGGGATACATTGGATTACTTGGAGGATTTTTCGTTGTTCTTTAAGTCTCAACTGTTGTCATACTATAGAAAATGGAGCTACCTTAATGTGAGTGTTGGATTATTGTGATTTTAAACTCATGTTAGGTTGATCTACCAGTTAAAATGATCATTCTAAACTGATCATTGCTGCTCCTTGAGTAAAATCTTATAAATAAAGCATAATGCCTGGTATCAAGCAGTTTAGGATACATTGGATTTCGTAGAGGCTTTGTTGTAGCTCTTTCAGTCTTAAATGTTGTCACAATATGGAAAATTGAACTAGTTTAACGTGGGCGTTGGAATCATGTCATTTTGAGCGCTAATTAAAAGTTAAAGACGATTTAATGCGGACATGTCAAGTTGATCAGCTAGTTAAAATGATCATTCTAAACTGATCATTGGTGCTTTTTGAGTAAAGGATTATAAATGAAGCATAATGCATGGCATCAATCAGTCTTGGATTTTGTGGATTAATTGGAGGCTTTGTCGTAGCTATTTTAATCTTGAATTTTTTCTCAATATAGAAAATAAAGCTAGTTTGGCGTGGGCGTTGCATTCGTGAATTTTGAACTCTCAATAAAAAATTACGGACGATTTAATGTGGATATGTCAAGTTGATCGACAAGTTAAAAGGATCATTCTAAACTTATCATTGGTGCTTCTTGAGTAAATGCTTATAAATGAAGGATAATGCATGGCATCATGCTGTTTGGGATAGATTGGATTACTTGGAGGCTTTGTCGTAGCTCTTTCAGTCTCAAATGTTGTCACAATATGGAAAATTGAGCTAGCTTAACGTGGGAGTTGGATTACTATCATTTTGAACTCAAAAGAAACATTTACTGATGATTTAGTGCTGACATGTCAAATTGATCTGCCAGTTAAAATAATCATTTTAAAATAATCATTGGTGCTCCTTGAGTAAAGGCCTATAAATGAAGCATAATGCATGACATCACGCAGTTTGGGATACATTGGACTACATGGAGGCTTTGTCATAGCTTTTTCAGTCTTAAATGTTATCATAATATAGAAAATTGAGATTGCCAAACGTAGGCGTTGGGTTTGTGTCATTTTGAAATCTAAATCAAAAGATATGGACGATTTAGTGTAGACATGTAAAGTTGATCGGCTAGTTAAAATGATCATTCTAAACTAATCATTGGTGCTCCTAGAGTAAAACTTATAAATGAAGCATAATGCATGGCATCACACATTTGGGATACATTGGATTACTTGGAGGCTTTGTCGTAGCTATTGCGGTATTAAATTGTCACAATATAGAAAATTGAGCTAGCTTAACGTGGGTGTTGGATTACTGTCATTTTGAACTCTAAAGCAAAATTGACGGACGACTTAGTGCGGATATGTCAAGTTGATCTCTCAGTTAAAATAATCGTACTAAACTGATCATTTGTTCTCCTTGAGTAAAGGCTTGTAAATGAAGCATAATGCATGGCATTACACAGTTTGTGATACATTGGATTACTTGGAGGCTTTTTCGTAGCTTTTTTCAGTCTTAAGTGTTGTCATAATATAGAAAATTGAGCTAGACTAACGTGGATGTTGGTTTGTGTAACTCTGAAATATAAATCAAGCATAATGCATGACATCATGCAGTTTTGGATAGATTAGATTACTTGGAGGCTTTGTCATAGTTATTTTGATCTTAACTTTTTTCACAATATAGAAAATTGAGCTAGCTAAACGTGGGTGTTGGATTCATGTAATTTTGAACTGTAAATCAAAAGTTACAGACGACTTAGTGCAAACATGTCAAGTTGATCAGCTAGTTTAATTGATCATACTAAACTGACCATTGGTGCTCCTTGAGTAAAGGATTATAAATAAAGCATAATGCATAGCATCACACAGTTTGGTATAGATTAAATTTCTTGGAGGCTTTGTCATAGCAAATTTTTTCTTAAATTTTTTCACAACATAGAAAATTGAAATAGCTTAATGTGGGTGTTGGATTCATGTCATCTTAAGCTCTAAATAAAAAATAAAAGATGATTTAGTGCGGACATGTCAAGTTGATGAGCTAGTTAACATAATACTTCTAAATTGATCATTGGTGCTCTTGTAGTGAAGTCTTATAAATCAAGCATAATGCATGGGATCACGCAGTTTTTGATAGATTGGATTACTTGGAGGCTTTGTCACAGCTATTTTGATCTTAAAAATTTTCACAATATAGAAAATTGAGCTAGCTTAATGTGGGTGTTGGATTCATGTAATTTTGAACTGTAAATCAAAAGTTACGTACGATTTAATGCAGACATGTCAAGTTGATCAGCTAGTTAAAATGATCATTCTAAACTGATTATTGGTGCTCCTTGAGTAAAGGCTAATAAATAAAGCATAATGCATAGCATCACGCGATTTGGGATAGATAGATTTCTTAGAAGCTTTTTCATAGCAATTTCTATCTTAAAGTTTTTCAGAATATAGAAAATTGAGTTAGCTTAATGTGGGCGTTTGATTTGTGTCCTTTTGACCTCTAAATAAAAACTCATGGACGATTTAGAGGGGACATGTCAAGTTGATCGGCGAGTTAAAATGATCATTCTAAATTGGTCATTGGTGCTCCATTAGTAAAGGCTTATAAGTGAAGCATAATGCATGGCATCACTCAGTTTGGGATATATTAGATCACTTGGAGGCTTTGTCATAGCTATTCTGTCTTAAATTTTTTCACAATATATAAAATTGAGTTAGCTTAACGTGGGTGTTGGATTCGTGTCATTCTTATCTCTAAATCAAAAGTTACAGATGATTTAAGTGCGGACATGTCAAGTTGACCGTCCACTTAAATTGATCATTCTAAACTGATCATTGGTGCTCCTCGAGTAAAGGCATATAAATAAAACGAAATGCATAGCATCACACTGTTTGGGATAGATTACATTTCTAGTAGGCTTTGTCATATTCTATCTGAATTTTTTTTCACAATATAGAAAATTGAGTTAGCTTAACGTGGGCGTTGGATTCGTGTCATTCTGACATCTCAATCAAAAGTTATGGACGATTTAGAGCAGACTTGTCAAGTTGATTGGCCAATTAAAATGATCATTTTAAATTGGTCATTGGTTCTCCTTGAGTAAAGGCTTATAAGTGAAGCATAATGCATGGCATCACGCAGTTTGGGATAGATTAGCTCGCGTGGAGGCTTTGTCATAGCTATTTCTGTCTTAAAGTTTTTCAAAATATAGAAAATTGAGTTAGCTTAATATAGGTGTTGGGTTCGTGTCATTCTAACCTCTAAATCAAAAGTTACAAACGATTTTAGTGCAGAAAAGTCAAGTTGACCGTCCACTTAAATTTATCATTCTAAACTGATCATTGGTGCTCCTTGAGTAAAGGCTTATAAGTGAAGAATAATGCATGCCATCACACAGTTTGGGATAGATTGCATTACTTTGATGCTTTGTCTATCTCTTTCAATTTCAAATGTTCTCACAGTATGGAAAATTGAAACAGCTCAACGTGGGCGTTGGATTCATGTCATCTTGAGCTCTAAATAAAAAATGAAAGACGATTTATTGCGGACATGTCAAATTGATCAACTACTTAAAATAATACTTTTAAACTAATCATTTTTGCTCCTGTAGTAAAGGCATATAAATCAAGCATAATGCATGGCATCACGCAGTTTGGGAGAGAATTTATTACTTGGAGGCTTTGTCATAGTTGTTTCGATCTTAAATGTTTTTCACAATATAGAAAATTCAGCTAGCTTAACGTGGGTGCGAGATTCATGTCATTTTGAACTGTAAATAAAACTGATGGACGATTTAGTGCGGACATGTCAAGTTGATTAGCTAGTTAAAATGATCATTCTAAACTGATCATTGGTGCTCCTTGAGTAAATGCTTTTAAATAAAGCATAATGCATAGCATTACATAGTTTGGGATAGATTAGATTGCTTGGAGTCTTTGGCATAGCAATTTCTGTCTTAAATTTTTCACAATATAGAAAATTGATTAGTTTAACGTGGGTGTTGGATTCGTGTCATTCTGACCTCTAAATCAAAAGTTATGGACTATTTAGAGAGGACATGTCAAGTTGATCGGCCAGTTAAAATGATCATTCTAAATTGGTCATTGGTGCTCCTTTAATAAAGGCTTATAAGTGAAGCATAATGCATGGCATCACGCAGTTTGGGATAGATTAGATCGCTTGGAGGATTTGTCATAGCTATTTCTGTCTTAAATTTTTTCACAATATAGCAAATTGAGTTAGCATAATGTGGTCGTTGGATTAGTGTCATTTTGACCTCTAAATCAAAAGTTATAGACGATATTAGTGCGGACCTGTCAAGTTGAGCGTCCACTTAAAATGATCATTCTAAACTGATCATTGGTGCTCCTTGAGTAAAGGCTTATAAATGAAGAATAATGCATGCCATCATAGAGTTTGGGATAGATTGCATTACTTTGAGGGTTTTTCTTGCTCTTTCAATCTCAAATGTTGCCACTGTATGGAAAATTGGAATAGCTTAACGTGGGCGTTGGATTCATATCATCTTGAGCTCTAAATAAAAAATAAAAGACGTTTTAGTGCGGTTATGTCAAGCTGATCAGCTAATTAAAATAATACTTCTAAACTGATCATTGGTGCTCCTGTAGAAATGGCTTATAAATAGAGCATAATGCATAGTATCACGTATTTTGGGATAGATTGTATTACTTGGATGCTTTGTCATAGTTATTTCGATCTTAAATTTTTTCACAATATAGAAAAATTGAGTTAGCTTATTATGGGTGTTGTATTCATGTCATTTTGAAATGTAAATCAAAAGTAATGGACAATTTAGTGCGGACATTTCAAGTTGATCAGCTTGTTAAAATAATACTTCTAAACTAATCATTGGTGCTCGTGTAGTAAAAACTTATAAATCAAGCATAATGGATGGCATCACGCAGTTTGGGATACATTGGAATACTTGGACGATTTAGTGCGGACATGTCAAGTTGATCAGCTAGTTAAAATGATCATTCTAAACTGATCATTGGTACCCCATGAGTAAAGGCTTATAAATAAAGCATAATGCATAGCATCACGCAGTTTGGGGTATATTAGATTGCTTGGAGGCTTTGTCATAGGAATTTCTATCTGAAATTTTTTTTCACAACACAGAAAATTGAGTTAGCTTAACGTGGGCGTTGGATTCATGTCATTCTGACCTCTAAATCAAAAAGTTATGGACGATTTAGTGCAGAAATGTCAAGTTGATCGGCCTGTTAAAATGATCATAATAAATTGGTCATTGGTGCTCCTTGATTAAAGGCTTATAAGTGAAGCATAATGCATGGCGTCACGCAGTTTGGGATAGATTAGATTTTTTGGAGGCTTTGTCATAGCTATTTCTGCCCTAATTTTTTTCACATTATAGAAAATTGAGTTAGCTTAACGTGGGCGTTGGATTCATGTCATTCTGACCTCTAAATCAAAAGTTATAGACAATTGAGTGCGGACATGTCAAGTTGATCGGCCTGTTAAAATGATCATTCTAAAATGACCATTGGTGCTACTTTAGAAAAGGCTTATAAATCAAGAATAAAGCATGTCATCACGCAGTTTGGAATAGATTACATTTCTTTTAGGCTTTGTCTAGCTCTTTCAATCTCAAATGTTGTCACAGTATGGAAACTTGAAATAGCTTAACGTGGACGTTCGATTTATGTCATCTGGAGCTCTAAATAAAAAACAAAAGATGATTTAGTACAGACATATCAAGTTGATCACCTATTTAAAATAATACTTCTAAACTGAAAATTGGTGCTCCTGTAGAAAAGGCTTATAAATCAAGCATAATGCATGGGATCACGCAGTTTGGGATAAATTGGACTACTTGGAGGCTTTGTCATAGTTATTTCGATCTTAAATTTTATCACACTATACAAAATTGAGCTAGCTTAAAGTGGGTGTTGGATTCATGTGATTTTAAAATATAAATCAAAAGTTACAGAAAATTTAGTATGGACATGTCAAATTGATCAGCTAGTTAAAATGATTATTCTAAATTGATCATTGGTGCTCCTTGAGTAAAGGCTTATAAATAAAGCATAATGCATAGCATCATGCCGTTTGGGATAGATTAGATTGCTTGGAGGCCTTTTCATAGGAATTTCTATCTTAAATTTTTTCACAACATAGAAAATTGAGTTAGCTTAATGTGGGCATTGGATTCGTGTCATTCTGACCTCTAAATCAAAATTTAGGAACGATTTTGTGTGTACATATCAAGTTGATCGGCCAGTTAAAATGATCATTATAAATGTCATTGGTGCTCCTTGAATAAAGGCTAATAAGTGAAGTATAATGCATGGCATCACACAGTTTGGGATAGATTAGATCGCTTGGACGCTTTGTCCTAGCTATTTTTGTCCTAGATGCTTTCAAAATATAGAAAATTGAGTTAGCTTAACGGGGGCATTGGATTCGTATAATTCTGACCTCTAAATCAAAAAATACAGACGATTTAGTGTGGACATATCAAGTTGATCGGGCAATTAAAATGATCATTCTAAACTGATCATTGGTGCTACTTGAGTAAAGGCTTATAAATGAAGAATAATGCATGCCATCACGAAGTTTGGGATAGATTGCATTACTTTGAGTTTTTGTCTAGCTCTTTCAATGAAATGTTGTCGTAGTATGGAAAATTGAAATAGCTTAACGTAGGCGTTGGATTCATGTCATCTTGAGCTCTAAATAAAAAAACAAAAAACAATTTAGTGCGGACATGTCAAGTTGATCAGCTAGTTAAAATAATTCTTTTAAACGGATCATTGGCTCCTGTAGCAAAGACTTATAAATCAAGCATATTGCATGGCATCACGCAGTTTGGGAAAGCTTGGATAACTTGAAGACTTTGTCATATTTATTTTGATCTTAAATTTTTTCACAATATACAAAATTTAGTTAGCTTAACGAGGGTGTTGTATTCATGTCCTTTTGAACTATAAATCAAAAGTTATGGATGATTTAGTGCGTACATGTCAAGTTGATCAGCTAGTTAAAATGATCATTCTAAATTGGTCATTGGTGCTCCTTGAGTGAAGGCTTATAAATAGAGCATAATGCATAGCATCACGCAGTTTGGGATAGATTAGATCGCTTCGATGCTTTGTCATAGGAATTTCTATCTTAAATTTTTATAAAATATAGAACATTGAGTTAGATTAATGTGGGCTTTGGATTCGTGTCATTCTGACCACTAAATCAAACGTTACGCACGATTTAGAGCGGGTATGTCAAGTTGATCGGCCAGTTAAAATGATCATTCTAAACTGATCATTGGTGCTCCTTGAGCAAAGGTTTATAAATGAAGAATTATGCATGCCATCACGCAGTTTGGGATAGATTGCATTAGTTTGAGGCTTTGTCTAGCTCTTTCAATTTCAAATGTTGTCATAGTATGGAAAATTGATATAGCTTAACGTGGGCGTTGGATTCATGTCATCTTGAGCTCTGAATAAAAAATAAAAGACGATTTAGTGTGGACATGTCAAGTTGATCAGGTAGTTAAAATAATACTTCTAAACTGATCAATGCTGCTCCTGTAGTAAAGGCTTATAAATCAACCATAATGCATGGCATCACGTAGTTTGAGATAAATTAGATTACTTGGAGGCTTTGTAATAGTTATTTCGATCTTAAATTTTTTCGCAACATTGAAAATTGAGCTAGCTTAACGTGGCTGTTGGATTCATGTCATTTTGAATTGTAAATGAAAAGTTACGGACGATTTAGTGCGGACATGTCAAGTTGATCAGCTAGTTTAAATTTTCATTCCAAATTGGTCATTGGTGCTCCTTGAGAAAAGGCTTATAAATAAAGCATAATGCATAGCATGACGTAGTTTGGGATAGATTAGATCGCTTGGAGGCTTTGTCATAGAAAATTAAGTTAGCTTTACGTGAGCATTGGATTCGTGTCATTCTGACCTCAAAATCAGAAGTTATAGACGATTTAGTGCGGACATGTCAAGTTGATCGGTCAGTTAGAATGATGATTCTAAATTGGTCATTGGTGCTCCTTGAGTAAAGGCTTACAAGTGAAGCATAATACATGGCATCACGCAGTTTTGGATAGAATAGATAGCTTGGAGCATTTGTCAATGCTATTTCTGTCTTAAATTTTTTCACAATATAGAACATTGAGTTATCTTAACGTGGGCGTTGGATTCGTGTCATTCTGACCTCTAAATCAAAAGTTACGGACGATTTAATGCGTACATGTCAAGTTGATCGGCCTGTTAAAATGATCATTCTAAACTGATCTTTGTTAATCCTTGAGAAAATGCCTATAAATGAAGAATAATGCATTCCATCACGCAGTTTTGGATTGATTGCATTACTTGGAGGCTTTGTTTAGCTATTTCAATCTCAAATGTTATCATAGTATGGAAAATTGAAATAGTTTAACGTGGATGTTGGATTCATGTCATATTGAGCTCTAAGTAAAAAGTAAAATAGGATTTAGTGCGAACATGTCAAGTTGATTGGCCAACTAAAATAATCATTCTAAAGTGATCATTCGTGCTCCTTGAGTAAAGGCTAATAAATGAAGCATAATGCATGGCATCATGCAGTTTGGGATAGATTGCATAACTTTGAGGCTTTGTCTAGCTATTTCAATCTCAAATGCTGTCACAGAATGGAAAATTAAAACAGCTCAACGTGGGCGTTGGATTCATTTCATCTTGAGCTCTGAATAAAAAATAAAAGACGATTTAGTGTGGACATGTCAAATTGATCAGCTAGTTAAAATAATACTTTTAAAGTGATCATTGGTGCTCCTGTACTAAAGGATTATAAATCAAGCATAATGCATGGCATCCCGCAGTTTGGGATAGATTGGATTACTTGGAGGCTTTGTCATAGTTATTTCGAACTTAATTTTTTTTTCAAAATATAGAAAATTGAGCTAGCTTAAAGTTGGTGTTAGATTCATGTCATATTTTGAACTTTAAATTAAAAGTTATGGACGATTTAGTGCGGACATGTCAAGTTGGTCAGCTAGTTAAAATGATTCTTCTAAACAGATCATTGGTACTACTTGAGCAAATTCTTATAAATAAAGCATAATGCATAGCATCCTACAGTTTGGGTAGATTAGATTGCTTGGAGGCTTTGCCATAGCAATTTTTGTCTTCAATTTTTTTAGAATATAGAAAATTGAGTTAGATTAATGTGAGTGTTGGATTCGTGTCATTGGTGTCAAAAGCTATGGACGATTTAGATCGGACATGTCAAGTTCATCGGCCAGTTAAAATGATCATTTTCAATTGGTCATTGGTCCTCCTTGTGTAAAGCCTTGTAAGTGAAGCATAATGCATGGCATCAGGCAGTTTGGGATAAATTAGATCGCTTGGAGGCTTTTTCATAGCTATTTATGGCTTAAACTTTTTCAAAATATAGAAAATTGAGTTAGCTTCACATGGGCGTTGGATTCGTGTACATGTCAATTTGATCGGCCTGTTAAAATGATCATTCTAAGCAGATCATTGGTGCACCTTAAGTAAAGGCCTATAATTGAAGAATAATGCATGCCATCACGCACTTTTGGAAAGATTGCATTACTTTGAGGCTTCTAGGTCTTTCAATCTCAAATGTTGTCATAGTATCAAAAATTGAAATAGCTTAACGTGGGCATTGGATTCAGGTCATCTTGAGCTCTAACTGAAAAATAAAAGATGATTTATTGCAGACATGTCAAATTGATCAGCTAGTTAATATAATACTTCTAAACTGATCATTGGTGCTCCTCTAGTAAAGGCTTATGAATCAAGCATAATGGATGACATCACGCAGTTTGGGATAGATTCGATTACTTGGATGCCTTGTTATAGTTATTTCGATCATAAATTTTTTGACAAGATAGAAAATTAAGCTAACTTAACGTGGGTGTTGGATTCATGTTATTTTGAACTGTAAATTAAAAGTTACAAATGATTTTGTGCGGACATGTCAAGTTGACCAGTTAGTTAAAATGATCATTCTAAACTGATCAATGGTGCTCTTTGAATAAAGGCTTATAAATAAAGCATAATGCATAGCATCACGCAGTTTGGGATAGAGTAGATTTCTTGGAGGCTTTTTCATAGCAATTTCTGTCTTAAATATTTTCACATTATTGAAAATTGATTTAGGTTAACGTGGGAGTTGGGTTCGTGTCATTCTCACCTCTAAATCAAAAGTTATGGCCGATTTAGAGCGGACATGTCAAGTTGATCGGCCAAATAAAATGATCATTCTAAATTGGTCATTGGTGCTCCTTTAGTAAAGGGCTTATAAGTGAAGCATAATTCATGGCATCACAGAGTTTGGGATAGATTTGACCGCTTGGAGGCTTTGTCATAGCTATTTTTGTCATAAATTTTTTCACATTATAGAAAACTGAGTTAGCTTAATGTGGGCGTTGGATTCGTGTCATTCTGACCTCTAAATCAAAAGTTACATACGATTTAATGCGGACATGTCAAGTTGATCTATCAGATAAAATGATCATTCTAAACTAATCATTGGTGCTCCTTGAGCGAAGGCTTATAAATGAAGAATAATGCATACCATTTGAAGTTTCGGACAGATTGCATTACTTTGAGGCTTTGTCTATCTCTTTCAATCTCAAATATTGTCACAGTATGGAAAATTGAAATAGCTCAATGTGGGCGTTGGATTCATGTCATCTTAAGTTCTTAATAAAAAATAAAAGACTATTCAGTGCGGATATAACAAATTGATCAGCTAGTTAAAATAATTCTCTTAAACTCATCATTGGTGCACCTGTAGTAAAGGCTTATAAATAAAGCATGATGCATGGCATCATGCAGTTTGAGAGAGATTGGATTACTTGGAGGCTTTGTCATAGTTATTTCGATATTAAATTTTTTTACAATATTGAAAATTGAGCTAACTTAATGTGGGTGTTGGATTCATGTCATTTTGAACTGTAAATCAAAAGTTACAGAAGATTTAGTGCGGATATGACAAGTTGATCAGCTAGTTAAAACGATCTTTCTAAACTGATCATTTGTGATCCTTGAGTAAATGCTTATAAATAAAGCATAATGTATAGCAACACGCAGTTTGGTTCAGATTAGATTGCTCGGAGGCTTTTCCATAGCAATTTATATCATAAATGTTTTTGCAATATAGAAAATTAAGTTAGGTTAACGTGGGCATTGGATTTGTGTCATTCAGAACTCTAAATCAAAAGGTATGGACGATTTAGAGTGGACATGTCAAGTGTATCGGCCAGTTAAAATGATCATTCTAAATTTGTCATTGGTGCTCCTTGAGTAAAGGCTTATAAGTGAAGCATAATGCATGACATCACGCAGTTTGGGATAGATTAGATTGCTTGGAGGCTTTGTCATAGCTATTTCTGTCTTAAATGTTTTACCAATACAGAAAATTGAGTTAGCTTAATGTAGGCATTGGATTCGTGTCATTCTAACCTCTGAATTAAATGTTATGGACGATTTAGTGCAGACATGTCAAGTTGATCGGCCAGTTAAAATGATCATTCTGAACTAATCATTGGTGCTCCTTGAGTAAAAAAAACTTATAAATGAAGAATAATGCATGTCATCACACAGTTTGGGATAAATAGCATTACTTTGAGGCTTTGTCTAGCTCTTTCAATCTCAAATGTTGTCACAGTATGGAAAATTGAAATAGCTTAACGTGAGCGTTGGATTAATGTCATCTTGAGCTCTAAATAAAAAATAAAAGACAATTTAGTGCGGTCATGTCAAGTTGATAAGCTAGTTAAAATAATACGTCTAACCTGATCATTGTGCTCCTGTAGTAAAGGCTTAAAAATCAAGCGTAATGCATGGCATTACGGAATTTGGGATAGATTGGATTTCTTGGAGGCTTTGTCAGAGTTATTTCGATCTTCCATTTTTTCACCATATAGAAAATTGAGCTAGCTAAACGTGGGTGTTGGATTCATATCATTTTGAACAATAAATTAAAAGTTAGGAACGATTTAGTTCGGACATGTAAAGGTTATCAGCTAGTTAAAATGATCATTCTAAACTGATCATTGGTGGTGCTTGAGTAAAGGCTTATAAATAAAGCATAATGCATAACATCGTGCAGTTTGGGATAGATTAGATTTTTTGGAGGCTTTGTCATAGCAATTTATGTGTTAAATTTTTACACAATATAGAAAATTGAGTTAGCTTAACGTGGGCATTGGATTCGTGTCATTCTGACCTCTAAAACAAAAGTTATGGACAATTTAGAGCGGACATGTCAAGTTGATCGGCCAAATAAAATGATCATTTTAAATTTGTCATTCGTGCTCCTTGAGTAAAGGCTTATAAGTGAAGTATAATGCAGGGCATCACGCAATTTTGGATAGATTTGATCGTTTGCAGGGCTTTTCATAGCTATTTTTGTCTTAAATGTTTTCGCAATATAGACAATTGAGTTAGCTTATTGTGTGCGTTGGATTAATGTCATTCTGACCTCCAAATCAAAAGTTACAGACGCTTTAGTGTGGACATGTCAAGTTGATCGGCCCGATAAAATGATCATTCTAAACTGATCATGGGTGCTCCTTGAGTAAAGGCGTATAAATGAAGAGTAATACATACCATCACGCAGTTTCGGATAGATTGCATTACTTTGAGCCTTTGTCTAGCTCTTTCAATCTCAAATGTTGTCACAGTATGGAAAATTGAAATAGCTCAACATGAGCGTTGGATTCATGTCATCTTGAGCTCTAAATGAAAAAGAAAGACGAATTAGTGCGTACATGTCAAATTGATCAGCTAGTTAAAATAATACTTTTAAACTAATCATTGGTGCTCCTGTAGTAAAGGCTTATAAATCAAGCATAATGCATAGCATCATGCAGTTTGGAAGAGATTGGATTACTTGGAGGCTTTGTCATATTATTTCAATCTTAAATTTATTCACAATAAAGAAAATTGAGCTAAGTTAACGTGGGTGTTGGATTCATGTCATTTTGAACTGCAAATCGAAAGTTACGGACGATTTAGTGTGGACTTGACAAGTTGATCAGCTTGTTCAAATGATCTTTCTAAACTGATCATTGGTGCTCCTTGAGTAAATGCTTATAAATAAAGCATAATGCATGGCATCACGCAGTTTGGGATAGATTAGATTGCTTGGAGGCTTTGCAATAGCAATTTATGTTTTAAATTTTTTCACAATATAGAAAATTGGGTTAGCTTCACTTGGATGCTCGATTCGTGTCATTTTGACCTTTAAATTAAAAGATATAGATGATTTAGAGCGGACATGTCAAGTGTATCGGCCAATTAAAATGATCATTCTAAATTGGTCATTGGTTCTCCTTGAGTTAAGCCTTATAAGTGAAGCATAATGCGTGGCATCATGCATTTTGGGATAGATTAGATCGCTTGGAGGTTTTGTCATAGCTATTTCTGTCTTAAATTTTTCGCAATATAGAAAATTTTGTTAGCTTAACGTGTGCGTTGGATTCGTGTCATTTTGACCACTAAATCAAAAGTTACAGGCGATTTAGTACGGACATGTCAAGTTGATCGGCCTGATAAAATTATCATTCTAAACAGATCATTGGTGCGCCTTGAGTAAAGTCTTAAGAATGAAGAATAATGCATGCTATCACGCAGATTGGGATTGCTTGCATTACTTTGAGGCTTTGGCTAGCTGTTTCAATCTCAAATGTTGTCACAATATGGAAAATTGAAATAGCTCAACGTGGTAGTTGGATTCATGTCCTCTTGAGCTCTAAATAAAAAATAAAATACGATTTAGTGTAGACATGTCAAATTGATCAGATAGTTAAAATAATACTTTAAAACCGATCATTCGTGCTCTTGTAGTAAAGGCTTATAAATCAAGCATAATGCAGGCATCACACAGTTTTGGAGAGATTGGATTACTTGGAGGTTTTTTCATAGTTATTTCTCTCTTAAATTTTTTCACAATATAGAAAATTGAGCTAGCTTCACATCGGTGTCGAATTCTTGTAACTTTGAATTGTAAATTAAAAGTTATGGACGATTTAGTGCGGACATATCAAGTTACTCGATCATTGGTGCTCCTTGAGTAAAGGCTTATAAGTGAAGCATAATGCATGGCATCACGCAGTTTGGGGTAGATTAGATCGTTTGGAGGCTTTGCCATAGCAATTCCAGTCTTTTTTATTCACAATTTAGAAAATTGAGTTAGCTTAACGTGGGCGTTGGATTTGTGTCATTCGGACCACTTAATCAAAAGTTATAGAAGATATAGAGCGGAAATGTCAAGTTGATTGGCTTGTTAAAAAGATCACGCTAAATTCTTTATTGGTTCTCCTTGCATAAAGGCTTATAAGTGAAGTAAAATGCATGGCATCACACAGTTTAGGATAGATTAAATCGCTTGGAGGCTTTTTAATAGCTAAATCTGTCTTAATTTTTTTCACAATATAGAAAATTGAGATAGCTTAACGTGGGCGTTGAAATCGTGTCATTCTGACCTCGAAATCAAAAGTTACATGCGATTTAGTGCGAACATGTCAAGTTGATCGACTAGATAAAATGATCATTCTAAACAGATCATTGGTGCTCCTTGAGTAAAGGCTTATAAATGAAGAATAATGCATACCATCACGTATTTTTGGATAGATTGCATTACTCTGAGGCTTCGTGTAGGTCTTTCAATCTCAAATGTTGTCACAATATGGAAAATTGTAATAGCTCAACATGGGCGGTGGATTCATGTCATCTTGAGCTCTAAATAAAAAACTAAAAGACGATTTAGTGTGGACATGTCAAATTGATCACCTAGTTAAAATAATACTTTTAAACTGATCATTGGTGCTCCTGTAGTAAAGGTATATAAATCAAGCATAATGCATGGCATCATGCAGTTTGGGAGAGATTGGATTATTTGGAGGCTTTGTCATAGTTATTTCAATCTTTAATTTTTTTCAAAATATAGAAAATTGAGCTAACTTAACGTGGGTGTTGGATTCATAACATATTGAACTGTAAATCAAAAGTTACGGACGATTGAGTGCGGACATGACAAGTTTATCAGCTTGTTAAAATGATCTTTCTAAACTGATCATTGGTGCTCCTTGAGAAAATGTTTATAGAGAAAGCATAATGCATAGCATCACACAGTTTGGGAAATATTAGAGTGCCTGGAGGCTTTGCAATAGCAATTTATGTTTTAATTTTTTCATCATTTAGAAAATTGAGTTAGCTTAACATGGGCGTTGAATTGGTGTCATTCGAATCTCTTAATCAAAAGTTATGGAAGATTTAGAGAGCGGACATGTCAAGTTGATTGGCTGGCCTGTTAAAATGATCATTCTAAATTCTTAATTGGTGCTCCTTGCGTAAAGGTTTATAAGTGAAGCATAATGCATGGCATCAGACAGTTTGGGATAGATTAGATCGCTTGGAGGCCTTTTCATAGCTATTTCTGTCTTAAAGTTTTTCACAATATAGAAAATTGAGTTAGCTTAATGTGGGCGTTGGAATCGTGTCATTCTGACCTCGAAATCAAAAGTTACATACGATTTAGTGTGAACATGTCAAGTTGATCGGCCAGATAAAATGATCATTCTTAATTGATCATTGGTGCTCCTAGAGTAAAGGCTTATAAATGAAGAATAATGCATACCATCATGCATTTTCGGATAGATTGCATTACTTTGAGGCTTTGTTTAGCTCTTTCAATCTCAAATGTTGTCACATTATGGAAAATTGAAATAGCTCAACATGGGCGTTGGATTCATGTCATCTTGACCTCTAAATAAAAAATAAAAGACGATTTAGTATGGAGATGTCAAATTGATCACCTAGTTAAAGTAATACTTTTAAACTGATCATTGGTGCTCCTGTAGTAAAGGTTTATAAAACAAGCAGAATGCATGGCATCATGCAGTTTGGGATAGATTGGATTACTTGGAGGCTTTGTCATAGTTATTTCAATCTTTAATTTTTTTCATAATATAGAAAATGGAGCTAACTTAACGTGGGTGTTGGATTCATGTCATTTTGAAATGTAAATCAAAAGTTACGAACGATTTAGTGCGGACATGACAAGTTGATCAGCTTGTTAAAATGATCTTTCTAAATTGATCATTGGTGCTCCTTGAATAAATGTTTATAAATAAAGCATAATGCATAGCATCACGCAGTTTGGGATAGATTAGATTGCCTTGAGGCTTTGCAATAGCAATTTATGTTTTAAAATTTTTCATAATATAGAAAATTGAGTTAGATTAACTTGGGTGTTGGATTCGTGTCATTCTGACCTCTAAATCAAAAGTTATGGACGATTTAGAGCGGACATGTCAAGTGTATCAGCCAGTTAAAATGATCATTCTAAATTGGTCATTGGTGCTCCTTGAGTAACGGCTTATAAGTGAAGCATAATGCATGGTATCACGCAGTTTAGGATAGATTAGATCGCTTGATGGCATTGTCAAAACTATTTATTTCTTAATGTTTTTTCGCAATATAGAAAATTTAGTTAGCTTAACGTGTGCGTTGATTCGTGTCATTTTAACCTCTAAATCAAACGTTAAAGGCGATTTAGTGTGGACATGTAAAGTTGATCGGCCTGATAAAATGATCATTCTAAACTGATCATTGGTGCTCCTTGAGTAAAGGCTTAAAAATGAAGAAGAATGCATGCCATCACGCAGATTAGGATTGCTTGGATTACTTTTAGGCTTTGGCTAGCTGTTTCAATCTCAAATGTTGTCACAATATGGAAAATTAAAATAGCTCAACGTGGTTGTTCGATTCATATCATCTTGAGCTCTGAATAAAAAATAAAATACGATTTAGTGCGGACATGTCACAATGAACAGCTAGTTAAAATAATACTTTAAATTTGATCATTGGTGCTCTTGTAGTAAAGGCTTATAAATAAAGCATAATGCCGGCATCACGCAGTTTTGGAGAGATTGGATTACTTGGAGGCTTGTCATAGTTATTTCCATCTTAAATTTTTTCACGATATAGAAAATTGAGCTATCTTAACATTGGTGTCGGACTCTTATCATTTGGAATTGTAAACTAAAATTTACATACGTTTTAGTGCGGACATGTCAAGTTGATCGGCCAAATAAAATGATCATTCTAAATAGGTCATTGGTACTCCTTGAGTAAAGGCTTATAAGTGAAGCATAATGCAAGGCATCACGCAGTTTGTGATAGATTAGATCGTTTGGAGGCTTTTTCATAGCTATTTTTGTCTTAAATTTTTTCGAAATATAGAAAATTGAGTAAGCTTAATGTGTGTGTTGGAGTAATGTCGTTCTGACCTCTAAATAAAAAGTTACAAATGATTTAGTGCAGACATGTCAAGTTAATCGGCCTGATAAAATGATCATTCTAAACTGATCATGGGTGCTCCTTGAGTAAAGGCGTATAAATGAAGAATAATGCATACCATCACACAGTTTCGGATAGATTGCATTACTTTTAGGCATTGTCTAGCTCTTTCAATCTCAAATGTTGTCACAGTATGGAAAATTGAAATAGCTCAGCGTGGGCGTTGGATTCATGTCATCTTGAGCTCTAAATAAAAAATAAAAAACGATTTAGTGTGGACATGTCAAATTGATCAACTAGTTAAAATAGTACTTTTGAATTGATCATTGGTGCTCCAATAGTAAAGGCTTATAAATCAAGCATTATGTGTGGCATCATGCAGTTTGGGAGAGGTTGGATTACTTGGAGGATTTGTCATAGTTATTCCGATCTTAAATTTTTTTACAATATAGAAAATTGAGCTAACTTAACGTGGGTGTTGTATTCATGTCATTTTGAAATGTAAATCAAAAGTTATGGATGATTTAGTGCGGACATGACAAGTTGATCAGCTTGTTAAAATGATCTTTCTCAATTAATCATTGGTGCTCCTTGAGTAAATGCTTATAAATAAAGCATAATGCATAGCATCATGCAGTTTGGGATAGATTAGATTGCTTGGAGGCTTTTCCATAGAAATTTATGTCTTAAAATTTTTCACAATATAGAAAATTGAGTGTGGGTGTTGGATTCGTGTCATTCTGACCTCTAAATCAAAAGTTATGGACGATTTAGAGCGGACATGTCAAGTGTATCAGCCAGTTAAAACGATCATTCTAAATTGGTCATTAGTGCTCCTTCAGTAATGGCCTATAAGTGAAGCATAATGCCTGGCATCATGCAGTTTGGGACAGATTAGATCGCTTGGAGGCTTTGTCATAGCTATTTCTGTCTTAATTTTTTTTCGCAATATAGAAAATTTAGTTAGCTTAACGTGTGCATTGGATTCGTGTCATCCTGACCTCTAAATCAAAAGTTACAGATGATTTAGTGCGGATATGTCAAGTTGATCGGGCAGATAAAATGATCATTCTAAACTAATCATTGGTGCTCCTTGAGTAAAGGCTTAAAAGTGAAGAATAATGCATGGCATGACGCAGTTCGGGATAGATAAGATCGTTTGGAGGCTCTGTCATAGCTATCTCTGTCTTAAATTTTTTCGCAATATAGAAAGTTGAGTAAGCTTAATGTGTGCATTGGATTAATGTCATTCTGACCTCTAAATCAAAAGTTACAAACGATTTAGTGCAGACATGTCAAGTTGATAGGCCAGATAAAATGATCATTCTAAACTGATCATGGGTGCTCCTTGAGTAAAGGTGTATAAATGAAGAATAATGCATATCATCACACAGTTTCGGATAGATTGCATTACTTTTTGGCATTGTCTAGCTCTTTCAATCTCAAATGTTGTCACAGTATGGAAAATTGAAATAGCTCAAAGTGGGTGTTGGATTCATGTCATCTTGAGCTCTAAAATAAAAATAAAAAACGATTTAGTTTGGGCATGTCAAATTAATCAACTAGTTAAAATAGTATGTTTAAATTGATCATTGGTGCTCCTGTAGTAAAGGCTTATAAATCAAGCATAATGTGTGGCATCATGCAGTTTAGTAGAGATTGGATTACTTGGAAGCTTTTTCATAGTTATTTCGATCTTAAATTTTTGTCATAATATAGAAAATTGAGCTAACTTAACGTGGGTGTTGAATTCATGTCATTTTGAACTGTAAATCAAAAGTTATGGACAATTTGGTGCAGACATGACAAGTTGATCAGCTTGTTAAAATGATCTTTCTAAACTGATCATTGGTGCTCCTTGAGTAAATGCTTATAAATAAAGCATAATGCATAGCATCACGCAGTTTGGGATAGATTAGATGGCTAGGAGGCTTTTCCATAGAAATTTATGTCTTAAATTTATTCACAATATAGAAAATTGAGTTAGCTTAACATTGGCGTTGGATTGGTGTCATTCTGACTTCCATATCAAAAGTTATGGACGATTTAGAGCTGACATGTCAAGTTGATCGGCCAGTTAAAATGATCATTCTATATTGGTCCTTGGTGCTCCTTTAGTAAAGCTTATAAGTGAAGCATAATGCATGACATCACGCAGTTTGGGATAGATTAGATCGCTTGGAGGCTTTGTCATAGCTATTTCCTTCTTAAATTTTTACCAATATAAAAAATTGAGTTAACGGCGTTGGATTAGTGTTATGTTGACCTCTAAATCAAATATTATGGACGATTTAGTGGGGACATGTCAAGTTGGTCGGCCAGTTAAAATGATCATTCTAAACTGATCAATGGGACATGCCATCACGCAGTTTGGGATAGATTGCATTACTTTGAGGCTTTGTCTAGCTCTTTCAATCTCAAATGTTGTCACAGTACGGAAAATTGAATTAGCTTAATGTGCGCGTTGGATTCATGCCATCTGGAGCTCTGAATAAAAATAGAAGACGATTTAGTGCGGACATGTCAATTTGATCAGCTAGTAAAAATAATACTTCTAAACTGATCATTGGTGCTACTGTACTAAAGGCTTATAAATCAAGCATAATGCGTGGAATCACGCAGTTTGAGATAGATTGGATTACTTGGATGCTATTTCATAGTTATTTTGATCTTAAATTTTTTCGCAATATAGAAAATTGAGCTAGATTAACGTGGGTATTGGATTCATGTCATTTTGAATTGTAAATCAAAAGGTATGGACGATTTAGTGCGGACATGTCATGTTGATCAGCTAGTTAAAATGATCATTCTAAACTGATCAATGGGGCTGCTTGAGTAAAGGCTTATAAATGAAGAATAATACATTCCATCATGCAGTTTGGGATAGATTGCATTACTTTGAGGCTTTGTCTAGCTCTTTCAATCTCTAATCTTGTCACAGTATGGAAATTTGAAATAGCTTAAAGTGGGCGTTGGATTCATGTCTTCTGGAGCTCTGAATAAAAATAAAAGACGATTTAGTACGGAAATGTCAAGTTGATCAGCTAGTAAAGTAATACTTTCAAACTGATCATTGGTGCTACTGTACTAAAGGCTTATAAATCAAGCATAATGCATGGCATCACGCAGTTTGGGATAGATTGAACTACTTGGAGGCTTTTTATAGTTATTTTGATCATAAATGTTTTCACAATATAGAAAATTGAGCTAGATTAACGTGGGTGTTGGATTCATGTCATTTTGAATTGTAAATCAAAAGGTATGGACGATTTACTGCGGACATGTCATGTTGATCAGCTAGTTAAAATGATCATTCTAAACTGATCATTGGTCCTCATTGAGTAAATGCTTATAAATAAAGCATAATGCATAGCATCACGCAGTTTTGGATAGATTAGATTGCTTGGAGGCTTTCCCATAGAAATTTCTTTCTTAAATTTTTTCACAACATAGAAAATTGAGTTAGCTTAACGTGGGCGTTGGATTGGTGTCATTCTGACTTCTAAATCAAAAGGTTATGGACGATTTAGAGCTGAAATGTCAAGTTGATCGGCCAGTTAAAATGATCATTCTAAATTGGTCCTTGGTGCTCCTTGAGTAAAGCTTTTAAGTGAAGCATAATGTATGGCATCACGCAGTTTGGGATAGATTAGATCGCTTGGAGGCTTTGTCATAGCTATTTATATCTTAAATGTTTACCAATATAGAAAATTGAGTTAACTTAATGTGGACGTTGGATTAGTGTTATTTTGAACTCTAAATCAAATGTTATGGACGATTTAGTGCGGACATGTGAAGTTGGTCGGCCAGTTAAAATGATCATTCTAAACTGATCAATGGGGCTGCTTGAGTAAAGGCTTATAAATGAAGAATAATACATGCACTCATGCAGTTTGGGATAGATTGCATTACTTTGAGGCTTTGCCTAGCTCTTTCAATCTCAAATGTTGTCACAGTATGGAAAATTGAAATAGCTTAATGTGGGCGTTGGATTCATGTCATCTGGAGCTCTGAATAAAGATAAAAGACGATTTAGTACGGAAATGTCAAGTTGATCAGCTAGTAAAGTAATACTTTCAAACTGATCATTGGTGCTACTGTACTAAAGGCTTATAAATCAAGCATAATGCATGGCATCACGCAGTTTGGGATAGATTGAATTACTTGGAGGCTTTTTATAGTTATTTTGATCTTAAATTTTTTCACAATATAGAAAATTGAGCTAGATTAACGTGGGTGTTGGATTCATGTCATTTTGAATTGTAAATCAAAAGGTATGGACGATTTAGTGCGGACATGTCATGTTGATCAGCTAGTTAAAATGATCATTCTAAACTGATCATTGGTCCTCATTGAGTAAATGCTTATAAATAAAGCATAATGCATAGCATCACGCAGTTTTGGATAGATTAGATTGCTTGGAGGCTTTCCCATAGAAATTTCTTTCTTAAATTTTTTCACAACATAGAAAATTGAGTTAGCTTAACGTGGGCGTTGGATTGGTGTCATTCTGACTTCTAAATGAAAAGTTATGGTCGATTTAGAGCTGACATGTCAAGTTGATCGGCCAGTTAAAATGATCATTCTAAATTGGTCCTTGGTGCTCCTTGAGTAAAGCTTATAAGTGAAGCATAATGTATGGCATCACGCAGTTTGGGATAGATTAGATTGCTTGGAGGCTTTGTCATAGCTATTTATATCTTAAATGTTTACCAATATAGAAAATTGAGTTAACTTAACGTGGGCGTTGGATTAGTGTTATTTTGACCTCTAAATCAAATGTTATGGACGATTTAGTGCGGACATGTCAAGTTGGTCGGCCAGTTAAAATGATCATTCTAAACTGATCACTGGGACTGCTTGAGTAAAGGCTTATAAATAAACAATAATACATGTCATCACGCAGTTTGGGATAGATTGCATTACTTTGAGGCTTTGTCTAGCTCTTTCAATCTCAAATGTTGTCACAGTATGGAAAATTGAAATAGCTCAACGTGGGTGTTGGAATCATGTCATCTTGAGCTCTAAATAAAAAATAAAAAGCGATTTAGTGTGGGCATGTCAAATTTATAACCTAGTTAAAATAGTATGTTTAAATTGATCATTGGTGCTCCGTTAGTAAAGGCTTTTAAATCAAGCATAATGTGTGGCATCATGCAGTTTAGGAGAGATTGGATTACTTGGAAGCTTTGTCATAGTTATTTTGATCTTAAATTTTTTGCAGAATATAGAAAATTGAGCTTACTTAACGTGGGTGTTGAATTCATGTCATTTTGAAGTGTAAATCAAAAGTTACGGACGATTTGGTGCGGACATGACAAGTTGATCAGCTAGTTAAAATGATCGTTCTAAACTGATCATTGGTGCTCCTTGAGTAAATGCTTATAAATAAAGCATAATGCATAGCATCACGCAGTTTGGGATAGATTAGATTGCCTGGAGGCTTTTCCATAGAAATTTCTTTCTTAAATTTTTTCACAATATAGAAAATTGAGTTAGCTTAACATTGGCATTGGATTGGTGTCATTCTGACTTCTATATCAAAAGTTATGGTCGATTTAGAGCTGACATGTCAAGTTGATCGGCCAGTTAAAATGATCATTCTATATTGGTCCTTGGTGCTCCTTGAGTAAAGCTTATAAGTGAAGCATAATGCATGGCATCACGCAGTTTGGGATAGATTAGATCGCTTGGAGGCTTTGTCATACCTATTTCTGTCTTAAATTTTTACCAATATAAAAAATTTAGTTAACGGCGTTGGATTAGTGTTATTTTGACCTCTAAATCAAATATTATGGACGATTTAGTGCGGACATGTCAAGTTGGTCGGCCAGTTAAAATGATCATTCTAAACTGATCAATGGGACTGCTTGAGTAAAGGCTTATAAATAAAGAATAATACATGTCATCACGCAGTTTGGGATAGATTGCATTACTTTGAGGCTTTGTCTAGCTCTTTCAATCTCAAATGTTGTCACAGTACGGAAAATTGAAATAGCTTAACGTGCGCGTTGGATTCATGCCATCTGGAGCTCTGAATAAAAATAAAAGAGGATTTAGTGCGAACATATCAATTTGATCAGCTAGTAAAAATAATACTTCTGAACTGATCATTGGTGCTACTGTACTAAAGGCTTATAAGACAACCATAATGCGTGGAATCACGCAGTTTGGGATAGATTGGATTACTTGGATGATTTTTCATAGTTATTTTGATCTTAAATTTTTTAACAATATAGAAAATTGAGCTAGATTAACGTGGTGTTGGATTCATGTCATTTTTAATTGTAAATCAAAAGGTATGGACGATTTAGTGCGGACATGTCATGTTGATCAGCTAGTTAAAATGATCATTCTAAACTGATCATTGGTCCTCATTGAGTAAATGCTTATAAATAAAGCATAATGCATAGCATCACGCAGTTTTGGATAGATTAGATTGCTTGGAGGCTTTCCCATAGAAATTTCTTTCTTAAATTTTTTCACAACATAGAAAATTGAGTTAGCTTAACGTGGGCGTTGGATTGGTGTCATTCTGACTTCTATATCAAAAGTTATGGTCGATTTAGAGCTGACATGTCAAGTTGATCGGCCAGTTAAAATGATCATTCTAAATTGGTCCTTGGTGCTCCTTGAGTAAAGCTTATAAGTGAAGCATAATGCATGGCATCACGCAGTTTGGGATAGATTAGATCGCTTGGAGGCTTTGTCATAGCTATTTTTATCTTAAATGTTTAGCAATATAGAAAATTGAGTTAACTTAACGTGGGCATTGGATTCATGTTATTTTGACCCCTAAATCAAATGTTATGGACGATTTAGTGCGGACATGTCAAGTTGGTCGGCCAGTTAAAATGATCATTCTAAACTGATCAATGGGGCTGCTTGAGTAAAGGCTTATAAATGAAGAATAATACATGCCATCACGCAGTTTGGGATAGATTGCATTACTTTGAGGCTTTGTCTAGCTCTTTCAATCTCAAATGTTGTCACAGTATGGAAAATTGAAATAGCTCAACGTGGGTGTTGGAATCATGTCATCTTGAGCTCTAAATAAAAAATAAAAAGCGATTTAGTGTGGGCATGTCAAATTTATAACCTAGTTAAAATAGTATGTTTAAATTGATCATTGGTGCTCCGTTAGTAAAGGCTTATAAATCAAGCATAATGTGTGGCATCATGCAGTTTAGGAGAGATTGGATTACTTGGAAGCTTTGTCATAGTTATTTCGATCTTAAATTTTTTGCAGAATATAGAAAATTGAGCTTACTTAACGTGGGTGTTGAATTCATGTCATTTTGAAGTGTAAATCAAAAGTTACGGACGATTTGGTGCGGACATGACAAGTTGATCAGCTAGTTAAAATGATCGTTCTAAACTGATCATTGGTGCTCCTTGAGTAAATGCTTATAAATAAAGCATAATGCATAGCATCACGCAGTTTGGGATAGATTAGATTGCCTGGAGGCTTTTCCATAGAAATTTATGTCTTAAATTTTTTCACAATATAGAAAATTGAGTTAGCTTAACATTGGCATTGGATTGGTGTCATTCTGACTTCTATATCAAAAGTTATGGTCGATTTAGAGCTGACATGTCAAGTTGATCGGCCAGTTAAAATGATCATTCTATATTGGTCCTTGGTGCTCCTTGAGTAAAGCTTATAAGTGAAGCATAATGCATGGCATCACGCAGTTTGGGATAGATTAGATCGCTTGGAGGCTTTGTCATACCTATTTCTGTCTTAAATTTTTACCAATATAAAAAATTGAGTTAACGGCGTTGGATTAGTGTTATTTTGACCTCTAAATCAAATATTATGGACGATTTAGTGCGGACATGTCAAGTTGGTCGGCCAGTTAAAATGATCATTCTAAACTGATCAATGGGACTGCTTGAGTAAAGGCTTATAAATAAAGAATAATACATGTCATCACGCAGTTTGGGATAGATTGCATTACTTTGAGGCTTTGTCTAGCTCTTTCAATCTCAAATGTTGTCACAGTACGGAAAATTGAAATAGCTTAACGTGCGCGTTGGATTCATGCCATCTGGAGCTCTGAATAAAAATAAAAGAGGATTTAGTGCGGACATATCAATTTGATCAGCTAGTAAAAATAATACTTCTGAACTGATCATTGGTGCTACTATACTAAAGGCTTATAAGACAAGCATAATGCGTGGAATCACGCAGTTTGGGATAGATTGGATTACTTGGATGATTTTTCATAGTTATTTTGATCTTAAATTTTTTCACAATATAGAAAATTGAGCTAGATTAACGTGGTGTTGGATTCATGTCATTTTGAATTGTAAATCAAAAGGTATGGACGATTTAGTACGGACATGTCATTTTGATCAGCTAGTTAAAATCATCATTCTAAACTGATCATTGGTCCTCATTGAGTAAATGCTTATAAATGAAGCATAATGCATAGCATCACGCAGTTTTGGATAGATTAGATTGCTTGGAGGCTTTCCCATAGAAATTTCTTTCTTAAATTTTTTCACAACATAGAAAATTGAGTTAGCTTAACGTGGGTGTTGGATTGCTGTCATTCTGACTTCTATATCAAAAGTTATGGACGATTTAGAGCTGACATGTCAAGTTGATCGGCCAGTTAAAATGATCATTCTAAATTGGTCCTTGGTGCTCCTTGAGTAAAGCTTATAAGTGAAGCATAATGCATGGCATCACGCAGTTTGGGATAGATTAGATCGCTTGGAGGCTTTGTCATAGCTATTTTTATCTTAAATGTTTAGCAATATAGAAAATTGAGTTAACTTAACGTGGGCATTGGATTCATGTTATTTTGACCCCTAAATCAAATGTTATGGACGATTTAGTGCGGACATGTCAAGTTGGTCGGCCAGTTAAAATGATCATTCTAAACTGATCAATGGGGCTGCTTGAGTAAAGGCTTATAAATGAAGAATAATACATGCCATCACGCAGTTTGGGATAGATTGCATTACTTTGAGGCTTTGTCTAGCTCTTTCAATCTCAAATGTCGTCACAATATGGAAAATTGAAATAGCTTAATGTGGGCGTTGGATTCATGTCATCTGGAGCTCTGAATAAAAATAAAAGACGATTTAGTACGGAAATGTCAAGGTGATCAGCTAGTAAAGTAATACTTTCAAACTGATCATTGGTGCTACTGTACTAAAGGCTTCTAAATCAAGCATAATGCATGGCATCACGCAGTTTGGGATAGATTGAATTACTTGGAGGCTTTTTATAGTTACTCAAATCTTAAAATTTTTCACAATATAGAAAATTAATCAAGCTTAATGTAGGTGTTGGATTCATGTCTTTTTGAATTGTAAATCAAAAGGTACAGACGATTTAGTGCGGACATGTCAAGTTGATCAGTTAGTTAAAATGATCATTCATAACTGATCATTGGTCCTCATTGAATAAATGATTATAAATAAAGTATAATGCATAGCATCACACAGTTTAGGATAGATTAGATTGCTTGGAGGCTTTCCCATATAAATTTCTTTCTTAATATTTTTCACAATATAGAAAATTGAGTTAGCTTAACATTGGCGTTGGATTGGTGTCATTCTGACTTCTATATCAAAAGTTATGGACCATTTAGAGCTCACATGTCAAGTTGATCGGCCAGTTAAAATGATCATTCTAAACTGGTCCTTGGTGCTCCTTGAGTAAAGCTTAGAAGTGAAGCATAATTCAAGGCATCTCGCAGTTTGGGATAGATTAGATCGCTTGGAGGCTTTGTCATAGCTATTTCTTTCTTAAATTTTTACCAATATAGAAAATTGAGCTAACGGCGTTGGATTAGTGTTATTTTGACCTCTAAATCAAATGTTATTGACGATTTAGTGCGGACATGTCAAGTTGGTCGGCCAGTTAAAATGATCATTCTAAACTTATCAATGGGACTGCATGAGTAAAGGCTTATAAATGAAGAATAATACATGCCATCACGCAGTTTGGGATAGATTGCATTACTTTGAGGCTTCGTCTAGCTCTTTCAATCTCAAATGTTGTCACAGTACAGAAAATTAAAATAGCTTAACGTGCGCGTTCGATTCATGCCATCTGGAGCTCTGAATAAAAATAAAAGACGATTTAGTGCGGACATGTCAATTTGATCAGCTAGTAAAAATAATACTTCTAAAGTGATCATTGGTGCTACTGTACTAAAGGCTTATAAATCAATCATAATGCATGGAATCACGCAGTTCGGGATAGATTGGATTACTTGGATGCTTTTTCGTAGTTATTTTGATCTTAAATTTTTTCACAAAATAGAAAATTGAGCTAGATTAACGTGGGTGTTGGATTCATGTCATTTTGAATTGTAAATCAAAAGGTATGGACGATTTACTGCGGACAAGTCATGTTGATCAGCTAGTTAAAATGATCATTATAAACTGATCATTGGTCCTCATTGAGTAAATGCTTATAAATAAAGCAAATGCATAGCATCATGCAGTTTTGGATAGATTAGATTGCTTGGAGACTTTCCCATAAAAATTTCTTTCTTAAATTTTTCACAACATAGAAAATTGAGTTAGCTTAACGTGGGCTTTGGATTGGTGTCATTCTGACTTCTAAATCAAAAGTTATGGACGATCTAGAGCTGACATGTCAAGTTGATCGGCCAGTTAAAATGATCATTCTAAATTGGTCCTTGGTGCTCCTTGAGTAAAGCTTAGAAGTGAAGCATAATGCATGGCATCACGCAGTTTGGGATAGATTAGATCGCTTGGAGGCTTTGTCATAGCTATTTCTTTCTTAAATTTTTACCAATATAGAAAATTGAGTTAACGGCGTTGTATTAGTGTTATTTTGATCTCTAAATCAAATGTTATGGACGATTTATTGCGGATATGTCAAGTTGTTCGGCCAGTTAAAATGATCATTCTAAACTGATCAATGGGACTGCTTGAGTAAAGGCTTATAAATGAAGAATAATACATGCCATCACGCAGTTCGGGATAGATTGCATTACTTTGAGGCTTTGTCTAGCTCTTTCAATCTCAAATGTTGTCACAGTACGGAAAACTGAAATAGCTTAACATGCGCGTTGGATTCATGTCATCTGGAGCTCTGAATAAAAATAAAAGACGATTTAGTGCGGACATGTCAAGTTGATCAGCTAGTAAAAATAATACTTCTAAACTGATCATTGGTGCTACTGTACTAAAGGCTTATAAATCATGCATAATGCATGGCATCACGCAGTTGGGGATAGATTGGATTACTTGGAGGCTTTTTCATTGTTATTTCGATCTTAAATTTTTTCACAATATAGAAAATTGAGCTAGATTAACGTGGGTGTTGGATTCATGTCAATTTGAATTGTAAATCAAAAAGTACGGACGATTTAGGGTGGACATGTCAAGTTGATCAGTTAGTTAAAATGATCATTCTAAACTAATCATTGGTCCTTATTGAGTAAATGCTTATAACTAAAGCATAATGCATAGCATCACACAGTTTAGGATAGATTAGATTGCTTGGAGGCTTTCCCATAGAAATGCCTTTCTTAAATTTTTTCACAATATAGAAAATTGAGTTAGCTTAACATGGGCGTTGGATTGGTGTCATTCTGAGTTCTATATCAAAAGTTATGGACGATTTAGAGCTGACATGTCAAGTTGATCGGCCAGTTAAAATGATCATTCAAAATTGGTCCTTCGTGATCCTTGAGTAAAGCTTATAAGTGAAGCATAATGCATCGCATCACGCATTTTGGGATAGATTAGATCGCTTGGAGGCTTTGTCATAGCTATTTCTTTCTTAAATTTTTACCAATATAGAAAATTGAGTTAACTTAACATGGGGGTTGGATTAGTGTTATTTTGACCTCTAAATCAAATGTTATGGACGATTTAGTGCGGACATGTCAAGTTTGTCGGCCAGTTAAAATGATCATTCTAAACTGATCAATGGGGCTGCTTGAGTAAAGGCTTATAAATGAAGAATAATACATGCCATCACGCAGTTTGGGATAGAGTGCATTACTTTGAGACTTTGTCTAGCTCTTTCAATCTCAAATGTTGTCACAGTATGGAAAATTGAAATAGCTTAACGTGGGCATGGATTCATGTCATATGGAGCTCTGAATAAAAATAAAAGATGATTTAGTGCGGATATGTCAAGTTGATCAGCTAGTTAAAATAATACTTCTAAACTGATCATTTGTGCTACTGTACTAAAGGCTTATAAATCAAGCATAATGCATGGCATCATGCAGTTTGGGATAGATTGGATTACATAGAGGCCTTTTCATAGTTATTTCGATCTTAAATTTTTTTAAAATATAGAAAATTGACCTAGCTTAACGTGGGTGTTGGATTAATCTCATTTTGAATTGTAAATCAAAAGGTACGGACGATTTAGTGCGGACATGTCAAGTTTATCTGCTAGTTTAAATGCACATTCAAAACTGATCATTGGTGCTCCTTGAGTAAAAGCTTATCAATAAAGCATAATGCATAGCATCACGCAGTTTGGTATAGATTTGATTTCTTGGAGGCTTTGTCATAGCAATTTCTTTCTTAACTTTTTTCACAATATAGAAAATTTAGTTTGCTTAACATGGGCATTGGATTCGTGTCATTCTGACCTCTAAATCAAAAGTTATGGAGGATTTAGAACGGACATGTCAAGTTGATCATCTAGTTAAAATGATCATTCTAAATTGGTCATTGGTTCTCCTTCAGTTAAGGCTTATAAGTGAAGCATAATGCATGGCATCACGCAGTTCAGGATAGATTGCATTACTTTGAGGATATTTTTAGCTCTTTCAATCTCAAATGTTGTCACAAAATGGAAAATTGAAATAGCTTAACGTGGGCATTGGATTCATGTCATCTTGAGCTCTAAATAAAAAATAAAAGACGATTTAGTGTGCTTATTTCAAGTTGATCAGATAGTTAAAATAATACTTCTAAACTGATCATTGGTGTTCCTGTAGTAAAGGCTTATAAATCAAGCATAATGCATGGCATCAGTCAGTTTGGGATAGATTGGATTAGTTGGAAGCTTTGTCATAGTTATTTCGATCTTAAATTTTTCACAGTATAGAAAATTGAGCTAGCTTAACGTGGGTTTTGGATTCATGTCATTTCGAACTGTAAATCAAAAGTAACGGACGATTTAGTGCGGACATGTCAAGTTGATCAGCTAGTTTAAATGATCATTCTAAACTAACCATCGGTGCTCCTTGAGTAAATGTTTATAAATAAAGCATAATGCATAGTATCACGCAGTTTGGGATAGATTAGATTTCTTGGAGGCTTTGTCATAGCAATTTTTGTCTTAAATTTTTTCACAATATAGAAAATTGAGTTAGCTTAACGTGGGTGTTGGATTCATGTCATTCTGACCTCTAAATCAAAATTTACGATTGTTTAGTGCGGACATGTCAAGTTGATCGGGTAGTTAAAATGATCATCCTAAACTGATCATTAGTGCTCTTTGAGTAAAGGCTTATAAATGAGGCATAATGCATGGCATCACGCAGTTTGGGATAGATTTGATGCTTTTTCGTAGCTCTTTTCTATCTCAAATGTTGTAACAATATGGAAAATTAAGCTAGCTCAACGTGGACATTGGACTCATGTCATTTTGAGCTCTAAATCAAAAGGAAAAGACGATTTAGTGGGGACATGTCAGCTAGTTAAGATGATCATTCTAAATTGATCATTGGTTTTCCATAAGTAAAGGCTTATAAATGAATCATAATTCATGGCATCACGTAGTTTCTGATTGATTTGATTACCTTGAGGCTTTGTCGTAGTTATTTCAGTCTTAAACTTTGTCACAATATAGAAAATTGAGCTCGGTTAACGTGGACGTTGGATTCGTGTTATTTTGAACTCTAAATCAAAAGTTAGAGAAGATATAGTGCAGACATGTCAAGTTGATCGGTCTGTTAAAATGATCATTCCAAACTAATCATTGGTGCTCCTTGAGTAAATAAAGCATAGTGCAATGCATAACGCAGTCTGGGATAGAGTGGATTACTTGGAGGCTGTGTCGAAGCTATTTCGGTCTGAACTTTTGTTACAATATAGAAAATTCAGCTAGCTTAACGTGGGCATTGGATTCGTGTCATTTGGAACTCTAATTAAAAGTTACAGACGATTTAGTGCAGACATGTCATGTTTATTGGACAGTTAAAATGATTATTCTAAACTGATCATTGGTGCTCTTTGAGTAAAAGCTTATAAATGAAGCATAATGCACGGCATCATGCAGTTGAGGATACATTGAATATGGAAAATTGTGCTAGATTATGGAAAATTGTGCTAGATCAACTTGTTTAAATGATCATTCTAAACTGATCAGTGCTCCTCCTTGAGTAAAGGCTTATAAATGAAGTATAATGCATGGCATCACACATTTTGAGATACATTGGATTACAGGGAGGCATTTTCGTAGCTCTTTCAGTCTCAAAATGTTGTCACATTATTGAAAATTGTGCAAGCTTAACGTGGCCATTGGACTCATGTCATTTTGAGCTCTAAAGCAAAAGTAAAGATGATTTAGTGTGGACATGTAAGTTAAAATGATAATTCTAAACCAATCATTGGTACTCCTTGACTAAAGTCAATAAATGAAGCATAATGCATGGCATCACACAGTTTGGCATAGATTAGATTACTTGGAGGCTTTATCATAGCTATTTTGGTCTTAAATTTTGTAACAGTATTGAAAACTGAGATAGCTGAACATGGGCGTTGGATTCATGTCATTTTGAACTCTCAAGTTAATTGGCCAGTTAAAATGATCATTCTAAACTGATCATTGTTGCTCCTTGAGTAAAGGCTTATAAATGAAGCATAATGCATGACATCAGGCATTTTGGGATAGATTGGATTACTTGGAAGCTTTGTCGTAGCTCTTTCAGTCACAAATATTGTCACAATATAAAAAATTAGGCTACCTTTACGTGGGCGCTCGATTCGTGTTATTCTGAACTCTAAATAAAAAATTTCGGAAGATTAAGTGTGGACATTACATGGATGTCTTGTCGTATCTATTTCGGCATTAAATTTTGTCACAATATAGAATATTGAGTTAGACTAACCTGGGCGTGGAATACTTGTCATTCAGAACTCTAAATCAAAAGTTACGAACGATTTAGTGTGGACATGTCAAGTTGATCGGCCAGTTAAAATGATCATTCTAAACGGATCATTGGTGCTCCTTGACTAAAGGCTTATAAATGAAACATAATGCATGGCATCACGCATTTTGGTATACCTTGGCTACTTGGAGGATTCATTGTAGCTCTTTTAGTCAATAATGTTGTCACGATACAGAAAATTGAGCTAGATTAACGTGGCTGCTTCATTTATGTCATTTTGAGCTCAAAATCAAATGCTAAACACGATTTAGGCAGACATGTCATCTTGATCAGCAAGTTAAAATGATCATTCTAAACTGCTCATTGGTGCTCATTGAACAAAGGTTTACAAATGAAGCATAATGCATGGTATCACACAGTTTTGGACACAGTTTTGTCGTAGCCATTTCGGTCTTAAAATTTTTCACATTATAGAATATTGAGTTAACTTAACGTGGGTGTTGGGTTCATGTCATTCAGAACTATAAATTAAAATGTACCGTCAATTTAGTCCGGACATGTCAAGTTGATCGGCTAGTTAAAATGGTAATTATAAAATGATCATTGGTGCTACTTGAGTAAAGGCTTATAAATGATACATATTGCATGGCATCACGCAGTTTGGGATACATTAGATTACTTGGAGGCTTTGTCGTATCTCTTTCAGTTTCAAATGTTGTCACAATATTGAAAATTGAGCTAGATTAACATGGGCGTCGAACTCATTTCATTTTGATATCTAAATCAAATCTTACGGATGATGTAGTGCGGACATGTCAAGTTGATCAAATAGTCAAAAGGATCATTTTAAACAAATCGTTGGTGCTTATTGAGCAAAGGTTTACAAATAAAGCATAATGCATGGTATCATGCTCTTCGGGATAGATTGGATTACTTGGAAGCTTTGTCGTACCTATTTCGGTCTTAAATTTTGTCACAAAATAGAATATTGAGCTGGACTAACGTGGGCGTTAGATTCGTGTCATTTGGACCTTTAAATCAAAAGTAACGGAAGATTTACAGCAGACATGTCAAGTTGATCGACCAGTTAAAATTATCCTTCTAAACTGATCAATGGTGCTCCTTGACCAAAGGCTTATAAATGAAGCATAATGCATGGCATCACCCATTTTGGGATACATTGGTTACTTGGAGGCTTTATCGTAGCTCTTTTAGTCACAAATGTTGTTACGATATTGAAAATTGAACCGTGGAGGCTGGATTCGTGTCATTTTGAGCTCAAAATCAAATGATAAAGACGATTTAGGCAGACATTCTAATGCTCATTGGTGCTCATTGAGCAAAGGTTTACAAATGAAGCATAATGCATGGCATCACGCAGTTTGGGGTAGATTGGATTACTTGGAGGCTTTGTTGTAGCCATTTTGGTCTTAAATTTTGTCACAATATAGAATAGAGCAAGCTTAACAAGGGGCGTTGGATTCGTTTCATTCTGAACTCTGAATCAAAAGTTAAGGATGATTTAGTGTGGAAATGTCAAGTTAATTGGCCAGTACAAATGATAATTCTAAACAGATCGTTGGTGCTCCTTGAGTAAAGGTTTATAAATGCGGCATATCGCATGGCATAACACAGTTTATGATTTACTGGATTACTTGGAGGCTTTAACCTAGCTCTTTCCGTCTCAAATGTTGTCACAATATTAAAAATTGAGCTAGATTAACGTGGGCATCGGATTCATGTCATTTTGACCTCTAAATCAAATGTTTTGGACGATGTAGTGTGGACATGTCAAGTTGATCAGCTAGTTAAAATGATCATTCTAAACGTATCATTGGTGCTCATTGAGAAAAGGTTTACAAATGAAGCAAAATCCATGGCATCTCACAGTTTGGGATAGATTGGATTATTTGGAGGCTTTGTCATATCTATTTCGGTCTTAAATTTTATCACTATATAGAATATTGAGCAAACTTAATGTGGGTGTTGGGTTCGTGTCATTCTGAACTCTAAACGAAAAGTAACGGACGATTTAGTGTGGACTTGTTAAGTTGATCGGCCAGTTAAAATGATAATTTTAAACTGACATTGGTGCTCCTTGAGTAAAGGCTTTTAAATGAAGCATAATGCATGGCATCATGCAGTTTGGGATTCATTGGATTACTTGGAGGCTTTGTTGTAGCTCTTTCGCTCTCAAATGTTGTCACAATATTGCAAATTTAGCTAGAATAATGTGGGCTTTGGATTCATGTCGTTTTGATCTCTAATTCAAATGTGACGGACAATGTAGTGCAAACCTGTCAAGCTGATCAGCTAGTTAAAATGATCATTCTAAACATATCATTGGTGTTCATTGAGAAGAGGTTTACAAATGAAGCATAATGCACGGCATAACGTAGTTTTGTATAGATTGGATGAATTGGAGGCTTTGTCGTAGCTATTTCGGACTTAAATTTTGCCACAATATAAAATATTGAGCTTGCTTAACGTAGGTGTTGGATTCGTATCATTCTGAAGTGTAAAGCAAAAGTTACGGACGATTTAGTGTGGACATGTCAAGTTGATCAGCCAGTTAAAATGGTAATCCTAAATTGACCATTGGTGCTCCTTGAGTAAGGGCTTATAAATTATGCATAATTCATGGCATCACGCAGTTTGGGATTCATTGGATTACTTGGAGTCGTTGTCGTAACTCTTTCCATCTAAAATGTTGTCACAAAATTGAAAATTGAGCTAGATTAACATGGGCGTTGAATTCATGTCATTTTGATCTCGTAATCAAATTTTATGGATGATGTAGTGCGGACATGTCAAGTTGATCAGTTAATTAAAATGATCATTCTTAACATATCATTGGTGTTCATTGAGCAAAGGTTTACAAATGAAGAATAATGCAAGGCACCACGTAGTTTGGTATAGATTGGTTTACTTGGAAGCTTTGTGGTAGCTAGTTCGGTCTTAAATTTTGTCACAATATATAACATTGAGCTAGCATAACGTGGGCGTTGGATTCATGTCATTTGGAGCTCTTAATGAAATGTTAAAGATGATTTAGTGCGGACTGTCACATTGATCATCTAGTTGAAAAGACCATTCTAAACTGATTATTGGTGCTCAATGAGCAAAAGTTTAGAAATAAAGCATAATGCATGGCATCACACAGTTTGGGATAGATTGGATTACTTGGAGGCTTTGTCGTAGCTATTTTGGTCTAAAATTATTGTCACAATATAGAATATTGAGCTAGCCTAACATGGGCGTTGAATTCATGTCATTTGGAACTCTTAATCAAAAGTGATGGACGATTTAATGCGGACATGTCAAGTTGATCGGCCAGTAGAAATGATCATTCTAAATTGATCATTCGCGTTCCTTGAGCAATTGCTTATAAATGAAGCATAATATATAGCATCACGCAGTTTGGGTTAGATTGGATTACTTGGAGGTTTTATGTAGCTCTTTCACTCTCAAATGTTGTCATAATATTGAAATTTGAGCTAGAATAACGTGGCCGCTGGATGCATGTCATTTTGAGCTCAAAAGCAAATGTTAAATACTATTTAGGCAGACATGTCAAGTTGATCAGCAAGTTAAAATGATCATTCTAAATTGATCTTTGGTGCCCATTGAGAAAAGGTTTACAAATGAAGCATAATGCATGGCATCACGCAGTTTGGGATAGATTGGAATACGTGGAGGCTTTGTCGTTTCTATTTTAGTATTAAATTTTGTCATAATATAGAATATTGAGCTAGCCTAACGTGGGTGTTGGGGTTTTGTCATTCTGAACTGTAAATCAAAATGTACGGACAATTGCATATTGCATGGCATCACACAGTTTGGGATTTACTGGATTACTTGGTAGCTTTTTCCTAGCGCTTTCAGTCTCAAATGTTGTCACAATATTGAAAATTGAGCTAGATTAACGTGGGCATCGGATTCATGTCATTTTGATCTCTAAATCAAATGTTACGGACGATGTAGTGTGGATATATCAAGTTGATCAGCTAGTTAAAATGATCGTTCCAAACGTATCATTGGTGCTCATTGAGAAAAGGTTTACGAATGAAGCAGAATCCATGGCATCACACACTTTGGGATAGATTAGATTACTTGTAAGCTTTGTCATAGCCATTTCAGTCTTAAATTTTATCACTATATAGAATATTGAGCAAACGTAACGTGGGTGTTGGGTTCGTGTCATTCTGAACTCTAAACCAAAACTAACAGACGATTTAGTGAGAACTTGTCAAGTCGATCGGCCTGTTAAAATGATAATTTTAAACTGATCATTGGTGCTCCTTGAGTAAAGGCTTATAAATGAAGCATAATACATTTCATCACGCAGTTTGGGATTCATTGGATTACTTGGAGGCTTTGTTGTAGCTCTTTCGCTCTCAAATCTTGTCACAATATTGAAAATTTAGCTAGAATAACTTGGGCGTCGGATTCATGTCGTTTTGATCTTTAGATCAAATGTGACGGACAATGCAGTGCAAACCTGTCAAGCTGATAAGCTAATTAAAATGATCATTCTAAACATATCATTGGTGTTCATTGAGAAGAGGTTTACAAACGTAGCATAATGCATGACATAACGTAGTTTGGGATAGATTGGATGAATTGGAGGCTTTGTCGTAGCTATTTCAGATATAAATTTTGCCACAATATTGAATCTTGAGGTTGCTTAACGTAGGGGTAGGATTCGTATCATTCTGAAGTGTAAATCAAAAGTTACAGACGATTTAGTGCGGACATGTCAAGTTGATCAGCCAGTTAAAATGGTAATTCTAAATTGACCATTGCTGCTCCTTGAGTAAAGGCTTATAAATTAAGCATAATTCATGGCATTATGCAGTTTGGGATTCATTGGATTACTTCGACGTTTTGTCGTAGCTCTTTCCATCTAAATGCTGTTACAAAATTGAAAATTGAGCTAGATTAACGTGGGCGTTGGATTCATGTCATTTATCTCTAAATCAAATGTTATGGATGATATAGTGCGGACATGTCAAGTTCATCAGTTAATTAAAATGATCATTCCAAACATATCATTGGTGTTCATTGAGCAAAGGTTTACAAATGAAGCATAATGCAAGGCAGCACCAAGTTTGGTATGGATTGGATTACTTGGAGGCTTTGTCGTAGCTATTTCGGTCTTAAATTTTGTCACATTATATAATATTGAGCTAGATTAATATGGTCGTTAGATTCATATCATTTGGAGCTTTAAATGAAATGTTAAAGATGATTTAGTACGGACTGTCACATTGATCATCTAGTTAAAATGACTATTCTAAACTGATCATTGGTGCTCAATGAGGAAAAGTTTAGAAATGAAGCATAATGCATTGCATCACGCAGTTTGGGATAGATTGGATTACTTGGACACTTTGCCATAGCTATTTTGGTCTAAAATTTTGTCACAATATAGAATATTGAGCTAGCGTAACATGGGCGTTGAATTCATGTCATTCGGAACTCTTAATCAAAAGTCGTGGACGATTTAATGCGGACATGTCAAGTTGATCGGCTAGTAACAATGATCATTGTAAACTGATCATTGGCGTTCCTTGAGCAATGGCTTATAAATGAAGCATAATACATAGCATCATGCAGTTTGGGTTAGATTGGATTACTTGGAGGTTTTATTGTAGCTCCTTCACTCTCAAATGTTGTCATAATATTGAAAATTGAGCTAGATTAACGTGGCCGCTGGATTCATGTCATTTTGAGCTCAAAATCAAATGTTAAAGACTATTTACGCATTTTGAACCCTAAATCAAAAGTTACGTACGATGTAAGGTGGACATGTCAAGTTGATCGGCCAGTTAAAATGATCATTTTAAACTGATCATTGGTGCTCTTTGAGTAAAGATTTATAAATGAAGCATAATACATGGCATCACGCAGTTTTGGATATATATGATTACTTAGAGGCTTTGTTGTAGCTATTTCGGTGTTAAATTTTGTCACATTATAGAATATTGAGATAGGTTATTGTGGGTGTTGGATTCGTGTCATCTGAACTCTCAATCAATAGTTATGGACAATTTAGTTCCGACATGTCAAGTTGATTGACCAGTTAGAATAATCATTCTAAATGAAGCATAATGCATGGCATCACACAGTTTTGTTGTAGCTCTTTCACTCTCAAATGTGGTCACAATATTGAAAATTGAGCTAGATTAATGTGAGCGTTGGATTCATGTCATTTTTGAGCTCTAAATCAAAAGTTAAAGACGATTTAGTGTGTACATGTCAAGCTGATCAATTAGTTAAAATGATCATTTTAAACTGATCATTGGTTCTCATTGAGCAAAGTTTTCCAAATGAAGCATAATGCATGACATCACACAGTTTTGGAAAAATTGGATTACTTAGACTAGTTATCGTAGCTCTTTTAGTCTCAAATGTTACCACAATATTGAAAATGGGGCTAGATTAATGTGGGTGTTAGATTCATGTCATTTTGAGTTCTAAATCAAAAGTAAAAGACGAATTGGTGTGGACAAGTCAAGCTGATCAGCTAGTTAAATTATCATTCTAAACATATCATTTGTGCTCATGAGCATAGGTTTACAAATGAAGCATAATGGATGGCATCACGAGTTTGGGATAGACTGATTTACTTGGAGGCTTTGTCTTAGATATTAAGGTCTTAAATTTTGTCACAATATAGAAACTTGAGCTGGCTTACGTGGGCATTGGATTCGTGTCATTTCAAACTATAAATCAAAAGTTACACATGATTTAAGGTGGATATGTCATGTTGATCAGCTAGTTAAAATGATCATTCTAAACTGATCATTGATGCTCCTTGAGTAAAGGCTTATAAATGAAGCATAATGCTTGACATCACGCAGTTTGGACACATTGGATTACTTGCAGGCATTGTCGTAGCTCTTTCAGTCTCAAATTTTGTCACAATATTGAAAATTGAGCTAGATTAATGTGGCAGTTGGATTCGTGACATTTTAGCTCTAAACCAAAATTTAAAGACAATGTAGTGCGGACATGTCAAGTTGATCAGTTAATTAAAATGATCATTGGTGCTCATTGAGCAAAGGTTTACAATTAAAGCCCAATGCATGGCATCACGCAGTTCGGGATAGATTTGTTTACTTGGAGGCTTCGTCATAGCTCTTTCAGTCTCAAATGTTTTCACAATATTGAAAACCGAGCAAGATTAACGTGGGTGTTGGATTCATGTCATTTTGAGCTCTAAATCAAATATTAAATACGATTTAGTGCAAACATGTCAAGTTGTTCAGCTAGTTAAAATAGTCATTCTAAACTGATCATTGTTGCTGATTGAGAAATGGTTTACAAATGAAGCACAATGCATGGGTTCACACAGTTTGGGATAGATTGGATTACTTGGAGGCTTTGTGGTAGCCATTTTGGTTTTAAATTTTGTCACAATATAGGAAATTAAGCTAGCATAAACTGGGTGTTTGATTGGTTTCATTCGGAATTCTAAATCAAAAGTTACTGATGATTTAGTGCGGAGATGTCAAGTTGATCAGCCAATTAAATTGATCATTCTAATCATTGGTACTCCTTGAGTAAAGGCTTATAAATGAAGCATAATGCAAGGTATCCCGCAGTGTGGGATACATTGGATTACTTGGATACTTTGTCATAGCTCTTTCAGACTTAAATGTTGTCACAATATTGCAAATTGAGCTAGATTAACATGGGTGTTGGATTCGTGTAATTCTGAAATATAAATCAAATGTTATAGATGATTTAGTGCGTACATGTCAAATTGATCAGCTAGTTAAAATGATCATTATAAATTGATCATTGGTGCTCATTGAGTAACGGCGTATAAATGAAGCATAATACATGGCATCACGCAGTTGGGGATATATTAGATTAGTTGCAGGCTTTGTCATAGCTTTTTCAGTCTCAAATGTTGTCACAATATTGAATATTGAGCTAGCTTAACGTGGGTTTTGGGTTCGTGTCATTTTGAACTCTAAATCAGAAGTTACGAATGATTTAGGACGGACATGTCAAGTTGATCGGTCAATTAAAATGATCATTCTAAAATGATCATAAGTGCTCCTTGAGTAAAGGGTTGCTACTGAAGCATGATGCATGGCGTCACACATTTTTCCTTGGAGGCTTTTTCCTAGCTATTTTGGTCTTCAATTTTGTCGTAGTATAGAATATTAAGCTAGCTTGACGTGGGTGTTGGATTCGTGACATTCTGAACTCTAAATCAAAAGGTTTATAAATTAAGCATAACACATGGCATCACGCAGTTTGGGATATATTGGATTACTTGGAGCCTTTGTCATATCTTTTCAGTCTCAAATGTTGTCACAATATTGAAAATATAGCTAGATTAACGTGGTCGTTGGATTCATGTCATTTTGAGCACTAAATCAAAAGTTAGAGACGATTTAGTGCAGACATGTCAAGTTGATGAGATAGTTAAAAATATCATTTTAAACTGATGATTGGTGCTCATTGAGCAAAGATTTACAAATGAAGCATAATGCATGGCATCACACAATTTGGGATAGACTAGAGTACCTGGAGGCTTTTTCGTAGCTCTTGCAATCTCAAATGTTGTCACAATATTGAAAATTGAGCTAGATTAACGTGGGTGTTGGATTCATGTCATTTTGAGCTCTACATCAAATGTTCAAGACGATTTAGTGCGGACTTGTCAAGTTGATCAGCTCATTAAAAAATCAAGCAAAATGCATGGCTTCACGCAGTTTGGGACTGATTGGATTTCTTGGAGGCTTTGTCATAGCTATTTCGGTCTTAAATTTAGTCAAAATATAGAATATTGAGCTAGCTTAACGTGTGCATTGGATTTGTGTAATTTTGAACTCTAAATCAAAAGTATTGGACAATTTAGTGCGGACATGTCAAGTTGATCGGCCAGTTAAGGTGATCATTCTAAACAGATCATTTTAAACTGATCATTATAAACTGATCATTAGTGCTCCTTAAGTAAATGCTTATAAATAATGCATGGCATCACAAAGTTTAGGATAAATTGGATTACTTGAAGGCTTTGTCGTAGTTCTTTCAGTCTCTCATGTTGCCATAATACAGAAAATTGAGCTAGCTTCATTTGGCGTTGGATTCTTGTCATTCCGAGCTCTAAATGAAAAGTTATGGACGATTTAGTGCGTACATACAAGTTGATCGTCAACTAAAGTGATCATTCTAAACTTATCATTTTAACTTGATCATTCTAAACTGATCTTTAGAGCTACTTGAGTAAATACTTATAAATGAAGCATAATGCATGGCATCACGTAGTTAGGGATACATTGGATTACTTGGAGGTTTTGTCATAGCTCTTTCGGTCTCAAATGTTGTCACAATGTTGAAAATTGAGCAAGATTAATGTTGGTGTTGGAATCATGTCATTTTTAGATCTAAATCTAAAGTTAATGACGATTTAATGTAGACATCTCAAGTTGATCAGCTAGTTAAATAATCTTTCTAAACTGATTATTGGAGCTCATTGAGCACATGTTTACAAAAGAAGCATAATGGATGACATCATGCAGATTGGGATAGATTGGATTAGTTGGAGGCTTTGTCGTAGCTATTTAGGTCTTTAATTTTATCACAATATAGAAAATTGAGCTAGCTTAACGTGGGTATTGCATTCGTGTCATTCTGAATTCTAAATCAAAAGTTACAGACAATTTTGTGCAAATATGTCAAGTTCATCGAGGAGTTAAAGTGATCATTCTAAACTGCTCATTGGTTCTCATTGAAGCAATGGTTTACAAATGAAGCATATTGCATGGCATCACACAGTTTAGTATTGATTGGATTACTTGGAGGCTTCGTCGTTGCTATTGCGGTCTCAAATGTTGTGACAATATTAAAACTGAGCTAGATTAATGTGGGTGTTGGATTCATGTCATTTTGAGCTCTTAATCAAAAGTTACGGACCATTTAGTGAATACATGTCAAGTTGGTCGGCCAGTTAAAATGATCATTCTACACTTATCATTGGTGTTCCTTGAGTAAAGGCTTATAAACGAAGCATGATGCCTGGCATCACACAATTTATGATAGATTGGATTACTTGAAAGCTTTGTGGTAGTTCTTTCAGTCTTAAATGTTGTCACAATATAGAAAATTAAGATAGCTTATCGTGGGTGTTGGATTTGTGTCATTCTGAAATCTAAATAAAAGTTACGAACGATTTCGTGCGTACATGTCAAGTTGATCGGCCTGTTAAAATATGATCAATCTAAACCGATCATTTGTGATCCTTGAGTAAAGGCTTATAAATGAAGCATAACGTGTGACATCATGCAGTTTGGGATACATAGGATTATGAGGAGCTTTGTCGTAGCTATTTAGGTCTTAAGTTTTGTCACATCATAGAAAATTGAGCTGGCTTAACGTGGGGATTGGATTCGTATCATTCTGAACATTAAATCAAAAATTACAGACGATTTAGTGCAGACATCTCAAGTTGATCGGTCAGTTAAAATGATCATTCAAAACTGATAAATGGTGCTACTTGAGTAAAGACATATAAAAGAAGTATAATGCATGGCATTACGCATTTTGGGATACATTGGATTATTTGGAGGCTTGTTCGTAGATTTTTCTGCCTCAAATGTTGTCAAAATATTGAAAATTAAGCTAGCTTAACGCGGGTGTTGGATTCGTGTCACTCTGAACTCCAAAATCAAAATTTATGGATAATTTAGTGCGGAAATTTCAAGTTTTTTGGCCAGTTCAAATGGTGATTCTAGACTGATCATTGGTTCTCCTTAGGTAAAGGCTTAAAATGAAGCATAATGCATGGCATCACGCAGTTCATGATACATTGGATTACTTGGAGGCTTTGTCGTAGCTCTTTCAGTCGATAAATGAAGCATAATGCATGGCAAAACTTGGTGGCTTGTTAATGAAGCATAATGCATTGCATCACGCAGTTCATGATACATTCAATGGCATCACACAGTTCATGATACATTCGATAAAAGTTATCACGGTATCGAAAATTGAGCTAGCTGAACGTGGGCGTTGGATTTCTATTATTTTGAGCTCCAAATCAAAAGTTAAAGATGATTTAGTGCGGACATGTAAAGTTGATCAGTTAGTTAAAATGATCATTTTAAACTGATCATTGGTGCTCATTGAGCAAAGGTTTACAAATGAAGAATAGTGCATGGAATCATACCGTTTGGGATAGATTGGATTACTTAGAGGCTTTGTCATAGATCTTTCAGTCTGAAATTTTGTCACACTATTGAAAATTGATCTAGATTAACGTGGGCGTTGAAATCATGTCATTTTGAGCTCTAAAAAATCAAAAGTTAAAGACGATTTATTGCGGACATGTCAAGTTGATCAGCTACTTAAAATTATCAGCCTAAGCTGATCATTGGTGCTCATTGAGCAATGGTTTACAAATGAAGCATAATGCTTGGAATCACGCAGTTAGGGATAGATTGGATTACTTCGATGCTTTCTTGTAGCTATTTCGGTCTTAGGTTTTGTCACAATATAAAAGATTGAGTAAGCTTAACGTGGGCGTTGGATTTATGTCATTCTGAACTCTAAATCAAAAGTTTCCAACAATTTAATGTGGCATGTCAAGTTGATCGGCCAGTTAAAGTGACCATTCTAAACTGATCATTCCAAACTGATCATTCTAAACTGATCATTATTGCTCCTTGAGTAAATGCTTATAAACGAAGCATAGTGCATGACATCACGCAGTTTAGGATAGATTGGATTACTCAAACGCTTTGTGGTAGTTGTTTTAGTCTCAAATGTTTTCACAATAGAGAAAATTGAGATAGATTAATGTGAGTGTTTTATTCGTGTAGTTCTGAAATAAGAATATATAGTTACGGACTATTTAGTGCGTACATGTCAACTTTATCGGACAGTTAGAATGATCATTTTGAACTGATCATTGGTGTTCCTTGACAAAAGGCAAATAAATAAAGCATAATGCATGGAATCATGAAGTTTCGAATTGATTGGATTAGTTGGAGGCTATGTCGTAACTATTTTGGCTTAAATATTGTCATAATATATAAAATTGATTTAGCTTAGGGTTGGCGCTGAATTCGTGTCATTCGGAACTCTAAATCAAAGGTTTCCGACGATTTAGTGCAGACATGTCAAGTTGATCGGCCAGTTAAAGTGACCATTCAAAACTGATCATTCTAAAATGATCATTGGTGCTCCTTGACAAAAGGCTTATATAAACGAAGCATAATGCATGACATCACGCAGTTTGTGATACATTGGATTACTTGGAGAATTTTTCATAGATATTTTGGTCTTAAATTTTGTCCCAATATAGAAAATTAAGCTAGCTTAATGTGGGCAATAGATTCATGTCATTCTAAACTCTAAATCAAAAGTTACGTATGATTCAATGCGAACATATCAAGGTTATCGGCCAGTTAAAGTGATCACTCTAAACTGATAATTCCAAACTGATCATTAGTGCTCCTTGAGTAAAAGCTTATAAATGAAGCATAATGCATGAAATCATGCAGTTTATGATAGATTGGATTACTTGAAGGCTTTGTGGTAGCTCGTTGAGTCTCAAATGTTGTCACAATATAGAAAATCGAACTAGCTTAACATGGGTGTTGGATTAGTTTCATTCTAAACTATAAATCAAAAGTTACGGACGATTTACAGCCTACATGTCAAGTTGCTCGACCAGTTAAAGTGACCTTTATAAACTTATCATTCTAAAAAAAATCATTAGTGCTTCTTGAGTAAAGGCTTATAAATGAAGCATAATGCATGGCATCACGTAGTTTATAATAGGTTGATTATATGAAGCCTTTGTGGTAGTTCTTTCAGTCTCAATTGTTGTCACTATATAAAAAATTGAGCTAAATTAACGTGGGTGTTGGATTCTTTCCATTCTGAACTTTGAATGAAAAGTTAAAGAGAATTTCGTGCGGATATTTCAAGTTGATCAACTACTTAAAATGATCATTCTAAACTGATCATTGGTGCTCATTGAACAATGGTTTACAAATCAAGCATAATGCATGGCATCATGCAATTTGGGATAGATTGGTTTACTTGGAGGCTTTCTCATAGCAATTTCAGTGTTGAATTTTATCACAATATAAAAAGTGAGCTAGCATACTGTGTGCGTTGGATTCGTGTCATTCTGAACGATTTATTGCGGACTTGTCAAATTGATCGGCCACTTAAAGTGACCATTCTAAACTGATCATTAGTGCTCCTTTAGTAAAGGTTTATAAATGAAGCATAATTCATGACATCACGCTGTTTATGATAGATTGGATTACTTGAAGGCCTTGTGGTAGTTCTTTCAGTCTCAAATGTTGCCACAATATACAAAATGGAGCTAGCTTAACGTGGGCGTTGGATTCGTTTCATTCTAAACTCTAAATAAAAAGTTACGGATGATTTAGTACGTAGATGTCAAGTTGATCGGCCAGTTAAAATGATCATTCTAAACTAATCATTCGTGCTCCTTAAGGAATGGCCTATAAATAAAGCACAATGCATGGCCTCACACAGTTTGGGATAGATTGGATTACTTCGAAGCTTTATCATAGCTCTTTTGGTCTCAAATGTTGTCACAATATTTAAAATTGAGCTAGATTAATGTGGTTGTTGGATTCATGTCAAGTTTAAAATCACTGGATTCATGTCATTTTGAGCTCAAAATAAAATGTTAAAGACTATTTAGGAGACCATGTCAAGTTGATCAGTAAGTTAAAATGATCATTCTAAACTGATCATTGGTGCTCATTGAACAAACGTTTACAAATGAAGCATAATGCATGGCATCACGCAGTTTGGGATTGATTGGAATACGTGGAGGCTTTATCGTACCTATTTTGGTCGTAAATTTGTAACAATGTAGAATATTTAGCTAGCTTATAAGTGAAGCATAATGCATGGCATCACACAGTTTGGGATACATTGGATTACTTGGAGGCTTTGTTGTAGTTTCTTTGGACTTAAATTTTGTCACGGTATAGAAAGTTTAGCTATCTTAACATGGGCGTTGGATTCATGTCATTCTGAACTTTAAATCAAAAGTTACGGAAGATTTAGTGCGGAAATGTCAAGTTTATCGACTAGTTAAATTGATCATTCTAAACTGCTCATTGGTGCTCATTAAGCTAAGGTTTACAAATGATGCATAATGCATGGCATCACGTAGTTTGGGATAGATTCGATGTGATCCTTGTTAGGATCAAGTCCCTTAATGTGTCCAAGAGGTTGTGCAAATGATAGTAAACCGAATGTGGATGCGGAAGTGAAGAAGATAGGGAATCCATGAGCTTGAAGGTGGTTGGTCTCGAGAACTTGTGTGGAATATGTGATACTTGTAAAGAATGGTGGATGATGCTTAGACTATCTGCTTGTTCTGTGTGAATGACGAAGACCAGACACGTTGGCAAGAGGTGGAATGAAATGAAACTTCTAAGGGATATGAACAGCCCTTAGACATTCGGCTCTTGAGAGGAATGGGATTATGATCCGAATTCCTTAATCAAAGAGGTGAACAAAGGAGATTAAGAAGAAGTTTTTTGATATTAAAATATTTGATTTTTTTGTTTGATGATTTGAAGAAGGGATGCAAGAGAGTACTTATATGATCCAAGGTGATACAAGCCTTGGTTCAAGGATGTATGCACGTGGGCTGTTTGGAGAAGTTTAGGTGAGAAATTCGACCTTAGACTTCTTGGATAGGGGTTTTTGGGTTGGTATTCGATGGAAAGGTGAAGTGAACCACACGAGGGGTGATGAACCTCGTGATAAATCACAAACTTAGAGCTAGGAGGGCTGGTCTCAACTAGATTCTAAGCGCACAAGATTCTTGAGAGAAAACTTGTTGGGGAAAAAGTTCTATCTTTATTAATATCAAAAAGGTTGTCGAACTACAATGCTGGAAGGAGCCTTATTAATATGCTCGACAGCTTGACCTTCTAGGGTCGACCCAAATAAGAAAAGGAAAACTTACAAAAGTGCACAAAGGAAAAGATACAAAAGTGTATAATCGAAAAAAGGACCTATTCCTAAAATGTATTTGACTCAATAAAGTAAATATTCTAGATCCTACCCTGCAAAACAGAAAGAGGCATATATTCGAATTGAAACTTACCTTAACTTACCTCATGGCCAAGAAATGGAAGGTGGCCGTCCATGTGGCATGCACGCGCCTTGCTCCTTGTCTTCGACTTGGAGTAGGGTTAAAAATCTTTGGGCCCTGACCTCTCTTGCCACTAAAGCCCAAGTCTCTGATGTTCCTTGTGTTGTTGAGAAGCCTTTGAACTCTACTTTGCTCTTCTGGCCCATTGTCCTTAGCTGATCTTCCTCTAGGAGCTTGTCCACCCATAAGCTGAATTTGTGGAAGATTGTGCCCTTGCATCTGCTTCTTGTCATTGCTGAATGCTGGTCGGCTGGATCGGCTACTGGTGTGGCCGGAATGCCTTCAGGACCGGCCTTCCCGGAGTTGGTGGCATCACCAAGGGGACCGGCGGTGTCATCCACATCCCCACCAAGTGTGCCGGAAGCTTGGGCCTCTCCGCCGGCATGCTGGTTGCTCTGGTCCTATTGGTCGAGGGTCCGGCGGTACTGCTTGGACCGGCAGGCGTGCCAGATGGCCCAGCTGTCTCGGGCAAGCTTCCTGGTCGGCCAGTCTGGTCTCCTGGCTGGATGTACGACCTGATGTCCTCATCATCCCCTCCCTCTTCAGTAGGTTTTGTCCTCAAAACTGGTTCATCTGCATGGAAAGGGGCTAAGTCAGTAACATTGAACATATTGGACACATTAAACTCACCTGGTAGCTCGATCCGGTAGGCGTTGTTGTTGATCCTCTCGAGCACTCTGAATGGTCCATCTCCTCTTGGTGCTAGCTTGGAACTCCTTAGGTTTGGGAACCTCTCCTGCCGTAGGTGTAGCCACACCCAATCGCCTGGTTGAAAGATCACCTCCTTTCTTCCCTTGTTGGCATGAGTCACGTACTGTCCGGTCCTCTTCTCCAAGTTTTCTGCTACCTTCTGGTGTAACCTCCTTATGAACTCTGCCTTGGATGCTCCGTTGAGGTTGGTCATCTCAGCTGGTGGTAGTGGTGTTTGCTCCAATGGGGTGAGAGGGTTGAAGCCGTATACCACTTCAAATGGTGTCTTCTTGGTGGCTGAGTGCACGGCTCGGTTGTAAGCGAACTCTATGAATGGCAGGCACTCCACCCAAGTCTTTAGGTTCTTCCCTAGTGTAGTCCTGAGAAGGGTTGATAGTGTCCTGTTGACAACTTCAGTTTGGCCATCGGTTTGAGGATGGCAAGTGGTAGAGAAGAGTAGCTTCGTGCCTTGCTTTCTCCAAAGGGTCCTCCAGAAATGGCTGAGGAACTTGGTGTCCCTGTCTGATACGATGGTCCTTGGCACTCCATGAAGCCGTACTATCTCCCTGAAGAACAGCTCAGCTGTTTGTGTGGCATCATTGACATTGGCACATGGAATGAAGTGTGCCATCTTGGAGAATCTGTCCACCACTACAAAGATTGCATCTTTGTGGTTGATCTTGGGCAGACCTAGAACAAAGTCCATTGAGATGTCCACCCATGGATGTGTGGGTATGGGCAATGGGAGATACAACCCGTGAGGTTGCACTCGGGACTTTGCCTTCTTGCAAGTGATGCATCTTGCACAATGAGCTTCTACTGTCCTCTTGATATGTGGCCAGTAGAAGTGCTCCTTGACCACTGCTAGAGTCTTGTCGACACCAAAGTGGCCCATGAGTCCTCCTCCATGAGCTTCTCGGATGATAAGCTCCTTAATGATCCTTGTGGTATGCACAGCCTTTTTTCTCGGAACAAGAATCCCTCATGGATGTAGAACTTGCCATGACTCCCTGTGCCACACTCCTTGTAGCTCTCAGCAAAGTCAGGATCATCCTTGTATAGGTCCTTGATGTGCTCGAATCCTAGGACCTTTGCCTCCATGGTTGATATCAAGGCAAACCTCCTTGATAGTGCATCGGCTACCACATTGTCTTTGCCCTTCTTGTACTTGATGATGTACGGAAGGTCTCTATGAACTCCATCCACCTGGCATGTCTCCTCTTGAGATTGGTTTGCCCTCTGAGGTGTTTGAGAGTCTCATGATCAGTGTGGATCACAAACTCCTTGGACAGCAAGTAATGCTGCCAAGTCTCCAATGCTCGGACAAGGGCATAAAGCTCCTTGTCATAAGTGGGGTAGTTCAGTGAGGCACCACCTAGCTTCTCACTGAAGTATGCCACTGGTCTCCCTCCTTGGGTTAGCACTGCTCCTATGCCTATTCCAGAGGCATCACACTCCACTTCAAACGTCTTGTTGAAGTCGGGAAGGACTAGCACTGGTGCATGTGTAAGGCTGTCCTTCAAGGCCTGGAATGCCTTCTCCTGAGCTTCTCCCCAGCTGAATCCCACGTTCTTCTTCACTACTGCCGTCAATGGTGAGGCAATACTGCTGAAGTTGGGCATGAATCTCCTATAGAAGCTGGCCAGTCCGTGGAAGCTCCTTACTTGGCTGATGTTTCCTGGTGTTGGCCATTCTTGTATGGCTCGAATCTTCTCTTCATCAACCTGTAGGCCCTGTGAACTTACAACAAAACCTAAAAAGACAAGCTTATCAGTACAAAAGGTGCACTTCTTGAGATTGGCATAAAGCTCTTCTTGTCGAAGAGTTTTAAGTACCATCTCAAGATGTGTGAGGTGTTCCCGTAGGCACTTACTATAAACTAGTATATCATCAAAGTAAACTACCAAAAACTTACTGATGTACGCCCTAAGAACTTGGTTCATAAGGGGCATGAAGGTGGTTGGGACATTAGTCAAGCCAAATGGCATGACTGTCCACTCGTAGAGCCCTTGCTTTTTCTTGAAAGCAGTCTTCCATTCATCACCTTCTTTCATCCTGACCTGGTGGTATCCACTCTTGAGGTCTATCTTAGAGAAGACCGTGGCTCCACTCAGCTCATCTAGCATGTCATCCAGCCGTGGTATTGGATGCCGGTACTTGACTGTGATGTTGTTGATTGCTCGGCAGTCCACGCACATGCGCCAAGTCCCATCCTTCTTGGGCACTAGTAGCACTGGTACGGCACATGGACTGAGGCTCTCTCGAACATATCCTTTCTCCAGGAGCTCCTTGACTTGCTTCTCAAGCTCCTTGACTCCTCTGGACTCATCCGGTAGGCTGGCCGGTTGGGCAGGGCTGCTCCGGGCACTAGATCAATCTGGTGTTCTATGCCACGTAAAGGAGGCAAGCCTGCTGGTATCTCCTCTGGAAATACATCCTGGAACATGTTGAGGAGAGTTGCTACTTCAGGAGGTAGCTCTACCTGTCCCTGTTCTACACTCAAAACTTCTTTGAAGACCATTAGTAACATTAAATCCTTCGAGGCTAAAGCTCTCCGGACATGGCTTGGTTGAATAAGAAAATTAGACTTGATAAGTTTCTTTTCCTTACTCATTTGGAGTTGTAGCTCGTGTACCTGGGCAGGTGTAAGAGGAGCTAGGCTGACCTTTCTCTTGTCATGCACGAAGGTGTAGAGATTGGTTCGGCCATCATGCCTGGTCTCTTTGTCAAACTGCCATGGTCTTCCTAGTAGAAGATGGCCAGCTTGCATGGGAACCACGTCGCACATGACTTGGTCTTGGTACTTGCCCACACTGAATGGCACAGTGACTTGTTCATGGATCTTGAGCTCCACTTTGTCATCGAGCCATCTCAGTCTATATGGTCGAGGATGCTTTGTCTTCTCTAGACCTAGCTTATCAACCATATATGCACTAGCAACGTTAGTGCAAGAACCACCATCTATGATGAGGTTACATACCTTGCCCTTGATGGTGCAACGGCTGTGGAAGATGTTCTCCCTTTGGATGGTCTCTGAAGGATCCACCATTGCACTGAGGATACGCCTAGTGACCAGCACTTCCCCACATCAGGGTACTCAATGTCACCATACTCTCCTTCTGGTTCATAGTCCTCTTCATCCTGGGACTCATACTCTCCTGCCTCCGTAATCAGCATGACTCGGTTGTTTGGGCACTCCCTTGAGATGTGTCCACGTCCCCTGCACTTGAAACAAGTTATGTCACGTGATCTTTGAGGGTTAGAAGACTTACCAGGCTCTCTCTGGTCATGGGTGGGTTCAGGAGGCTTGCTCTTGAACCTTGACTCGATCTCTATGCTCTTGCCTTTGTCTACGGTCTTGGGCATGTTGCTCGGTGCCCAAGGTGTCTTATGCTTGCTGCGGATGTCTTGGCTCTTACGTTTGATGTGCTGCTCAGCTTGCACAGATAGGTGGAACAAGTCTTTGAAGTCATTGTAGATTTGCCTTTCCACCTTGCGGCTGATCCTTTCTTGGAGTCCATCCAAGAATTGTGCCATCAATGCTTCTTCATCATCATTGAGCTCCAATCTGTTCCTTAGCTTCTCGAACTCTTCATAGTACTCCTCTACTGATCTGGTACCCTGCTTAAGAGTACGAAAACGACGTTGCAAATCTCTATGAAAGTAAGGTGGAACAAACCTTTGTCGCATGAGGTCTTTCATGTTGACCCATGAGTCTACGGGTCTCATTCTCTTCCTCCTTCTGTCAGATACCTCACGATCCCACCAGATGAGGGCATTTTCCGTGAGTTGTGCTACTGCCATTGAGACTCTCCTAGGTCCTGGTTGGTTGTAGTGATCAAAGATATGATCCATTCTCCTCTCCCAATCTAGGTAAGCCTCGGGGTCTACTTTTCCTGCAAAACTTGGGACGTTAGTTTATCATCAGGATGAATTACCCGGTTGTAGGTGTGTTCATCTCCATCCTCATGATGTCTAGGAGGCATTCTTGGTCTCTGGTGAAGACCATATGGCTCAAAGCCATCATCTTCTGCCTCTGGTTGCCGTGGAGGTCCTCTCGGCCTATGGTGATAGTTATGAGGTTGTGTGTCCTCATCTCCATCTGGCTGGGGTTCCTCCTGTTCGTGCCGTGTCCTAAGGTGCTCAGGACCCTCAGGACGGTCTTGCTCAGCTCTCACGTGCCTTATGGCCTGGAATCTCACCGGTCTTTCCACGCGCTCCAACCTCTCGCCTATGGATGCGAGTTGTGTTTGGAGTGTGGTGAACATGGCCATCATGGCTTCGGTTGCTTCTCTATTTTCTTCTCCCATGGTGTTCTACAAAGAAATAAGACAAGTTAGGATGCTCCTAAATTATTAGGAGGGTTTTCTTTTTATAAGGGGTTCGAAAAAATGCAAAAAGGAAAATCCTAAGGAATGGAAAATTCGAATAAAAGGAAAAAGGAAACTTTCTTGACAACTTGTGCTAGCTGTCCAATTCGAAATCTTTTGGATATTTTCCTATTTTCTTTTCTTTTCTTTTTCTTTTCTTTTTAATTTAACTTAAAATTAATGGAAATATGAATTAAACAAAAAGGAAAACGTGAATGGCAATGCAAAAGTGAATCTAAACCCTAGTGATACACATAGAAGGCTAGATGCACTCGGTTTGGAGTTTGATGTTATTTTTCTGATTTTTCTTGAATGCGACTTAAACTAATGCAAGAACTAAAAACAAAACAAGCAAAAGGATAGAAACAATCTGGTTTAGGAGCTTTAAGCTCTGATACCAAAATGATACAAGCCTTGATTCAAGGATGTATGCGCGTGGGCTGTTTGGAGAAATTTAGGTGAGAAACTCGACCTTAGACTTCTTGGATAGGGGTTTTTCGGTTGGTATTCGATGGAATGGTGAAGTGAACCACACGAGGGGTGATGAACCTCGTGATAAATCACCAACTTAGAGCTAGGAGGGCTGGTCTCGACTAGATTCTAAGCGCACAAGATTCTTGAGAGAAAACTTGTTGGTGAAAAAAATCTATCTTTATTAATATCAAAAAGGTTGTCGAACTACAATGCTGGAAGGAGCCTTATTAATATGCTCGACAGCTTGACCTTCTAGGGTCGACCCAAATAAGAAAAGGAAAACTTACAAAAGTGCACAAAGGAAAAGATACAAAAGTGTATAATCAAAAAAAGGACCTATTCCTAAAATGTCTTTGACTCAATAAAGTAAATATTCTAAATCCTACCCTGAAAAACAGAAAGAGGCATATATTCGAATTGAAACTTACCTTAACTTACCTCATGGCCAAGAAATGGAAGGTGGCCGTCCATGTGGCATGCACGCGCCTTGCTCCTAGTCTTCGACTTGGAGTAGGGTTAAGAATCTTTGGGCCCTGACCTCTCTTGCCACTAAAGCCCAAGTCTCTGATGTCCCTTGTGTTGTTGAGAAGCCTTTGGACTCTACTTTGCTCTTCTGGCCCATTGTCCTTAGCTGATCTTCCTCTAGGAGCTTGTCCACCCATAAGCTGAATTTGTGGAAGAGTGCCCTTGATCTGCTTCTTGTCATTGCTCCTGGTGGCACTACTGGTGTGGATACTTCCTCTAGATGCATGTCCTGAAGCTGGTAGCTTATCTGGTCCGAGTTTCCTTGTGTGGAAGTTGAATTGCTCGTGCACTCGGCTGGATCGGCTGTACCGGCTGGACTGTGCGAGGTACTGGCCGGAATGCCTTCAGGACCGGCCAAGTTGATCCCGGAGTTGGTGGCATCACCAAGGGGACCGGCGGTGTCATCCACGTCCCCACCAAGTGTGCCGGAAGCTTGGGCCTCTCCGCCGGCAATGCTGGTTGCTCTGGTCCTATTGGTCGAGGGTCTGGCGGTACTGCTTGGACCGGCAGGCGTGCCAGATGGCCCGGCTGTCTTGGGCAAGCTTCCTGGTCGGCCAGTCTGGTCTCCTGGCTGGATGTACGACCTGATGTCCTCATCCCAAGGGGTGCATAGGATCCTGACTGAAGACTAAGAAGTAAATAACATCTTGACTGATCCTTCCACTTCATTTGCGTGAATAATAGGGTAGAATGGGCCTTGGTTCATCAAGAGGCTGTGTAAAGTATCTTGCACTTGCCTCATTAAAAGCCTCTCTCAGAAAACCCAATGGACAAAACTAAGAGGAGGGGAAAAGAGTACAATCCAAGATACCTCTCTTGATGAAATTTAGGTGGCTTAAATCACAACAATGGTGGTTGGATTAGCATGCACTAAACTGGCCTGAATGGTGTTGAAAAGGTGTTGTAGTGTTGTCTTGAGTTTGGCTTGCTTTAACCGAGTAATGGGACAATTGGATATTTGCAAGACTTCATCTTCAGCTTCCTCTGGTTCTAGCTGGTTCCTTAGCTTCCTCATTGGCTTCTTCTTGCTAAGGTTCAAGCTGCTCCTTTAGTTCAGGTTCCTTGCTGGCCATGCTCACATCATCCTCCACCAGTTGAGAAGAATTTGACATCAAATCTGTTTCATCGTGCTTATGAACGGTGGACTTGGCTTGTTTACAAGTTACACATCTTTGGCAAGTTTTTTCGACATAACTCCTCATATGTAGCCAAAAGTAATGTTCCTGTAGTACATTCAATGTCTTTTCCACGCCAAAGTTACCCATAAGACCACCTGCATGAGCTACCTTAACAAACAAATCTAGGAAAGAAGAGTTAGGTACACATAGACGAGCTTCATAGAATAAAAACCCATCACTTCTAAAGTACTTTCCAGCACCAAATTTCTCACAAGCAGCATAAATCTATTTAAAGTCAGCATCAGTAGCATATGTTTCTTTGATTTGTTCAAACCCTAGCAGCTTAACTTCTAAAGAGTTCAAGAGAACTTACCTCTTGAAAGAGCATCGGCAACTATATTCTCTTTACCTTTATTGTACTTAATCACATAAGGGAATGTTTCAATGAATTCAACCCACCTTTTGTGTCTCTTGTTCAGCTTTTTCGCCCTTTGAGGTGCTCGAGTGAATCATGGTCGGTAAGAATAACAAACTCCTTGGGCCAAAGATAATTTTGCCATGTTTGTAAGGGTTTAACAAGTGCATAGAGTTCTTTGTCGTAGGTTGGGTAATTGAGTGTGGCTCCTCCAAGCTTTTCACTAAAGTAGGCTATGGGCTTTCTTTCCTGCATAAGAACAGCACAAATACCAATTCCTAAGGCATCACATTCAATTTCAAAGGCTTTATTAAAGTTAGGAAGCGATAGCACCGGGGAGTGTGTGAGCTTGTCTTTCAAGGTTTGGAATGCTTCTTTCTGCATTTGCTCCCATTTAAAACCCACATTCTTTCTGATAACCTCAGTGAGTGGAACTGCTAGAGTGCTGAAGTCTTTGACAAATCTCAGGTAAAACCAAGCAAGAGTATGGAAACTCCTTACTTCTCTGACACTCTCTGGGCTCGACCACTCCTTGATTGCTTTTATCGTTTCCTCATCGGCCTTAATAACATCTGTACTCACAAAAAAAGCTAAGAAGACAAGGTTATCTGTTCCAAACGTAAATTTCTTAAGATTGGCATATAAGGTTTCCTTTCTAAGTACTTCAAAAACTTTTCTAAGATGTTCAACATGCTCATCTAAGCTTCGACTATAAACTAGAATGTCATCGAAGTACACTACAACAAAACGACCTATGAATGCTCTAAGAACATGGTTCATTTATCTCATGGAATTTCTAGGTGAATTTGTAAATCCAAAAGGCATTACTAATCACTCATATGATCGATGTTTAGTTTTTATTGCGGTTTCCCACTCATCACCTTCTTTCATCCTAATTCGATGGTATCCACTTTTACGATCTACCTTAGAGAAGATGCTAGAACCATGAAATTCGTCAATCATATCATCTAGTCTAGGAATAGGGTGATGATACTTTACAGTGATATTATTGATGGGTTTGCAATCAACACACATCTTGCAGCTGCCATCTTTCTCTGGGACAAGCAAAACAGGCACAGCACATGGCCTCATGCTTTTGCAGATATGTCTTTTCTCCATGAGTTCTGTGACTTGTTGTTGAAGCTCTTTGGTCTCTAAGGGATTGGTTCCGTAGGCTGGCTTGTTGGGATGAGAAGCTCCTGGTAGGAAGATTTGGTGCTCTATTCCTTGAATTGATGGTAAGCCTTGCGGGTGTTCCTCCTGAAACACATCCTGAAATTCTTTCAAAAGAAGTTGAATTTTCCTAGGCAATCCTGCATAGATTGACTAGTACTAAAGCATTTTTTAAGCACAAAGAGTACGTGTGGTAAGTGACTTCCTGGATGAGGCTTAATAATAAGATTAACTAGCTGCTTGGTGGGAGGTTTGGTCGATTGTTTGGGCTTAGATTCGGTTTGAGTTTTGTTCTTTTTCAAAGCTATTTGATCTAGTTGAACCTCCTGTGGGAATAAGGGTACTAGGATTTTCTCTGTACCCTTAAACTCAAATGAATACCTATTAGTAAACCCATCATGTATCACTCTCCTATCTGATTGCCAAGGTCTCCCAAGTAAAATATGACTAGTATCCGTTGGTATGATGTCACACAATACCTCATGCATACTTCCCTATTGACAAGTGAACTAAGACCTGGTTCTCTACTTGTAATCCTCCTTCATCATTAAGCCATTATAACTTAGAGGGTTTAGACCTTTTATTAACCTCAAGCCCTAGCTTTTCTACCATAGTCTCATTCATAACATTTGTACAGCTACCCCCATCAATCACTAAGCTACAAACCTTATCCTAACTAGACAACGAGTGTGGAACAGGTTCTCTCTTTGCTCATTCTTTTCTATCTTAGTTTGTACGTTTAAGGTTCTCCTAGTGACTAATAGTTGACCTAGTGTGGTATGGCTACACTATCCTCTAATAACTCAGCATGCAATTGGTGCTCTTCAGATTATACCTTACCATTAGCCCTAATAACTATGGTTCTCTTTTGGTACATTATCTAGAGTACTGACCAAAACCCTTAAACATAAAATACTGAATCCCCCTAGTTTTTGTGCTAGAACCCTTATCTACGCCCTTAAGTTTCGAATCTTCGTCCTTAGGCTTAGGGAATTGTTTGTAATCCTTACTAGACTTATCATCCTTAGATTGACTCAACCTAGTGGAGCTAGTTCCGGGTTTAGGGTTCTTTCTCTTAAGTTGTTTCTCAAATATTATGGCTTTATGGAGAAGCTCTTCTAGTTTGACGTAATGGTGGACCTCTAGCCTATCTATGATCTATCTATTGAGGACGCCCATAAACCTGGCTATAGTTGCTTCACTATCCTCTTGAATATCAGCCCTAAGCAACAAGGTTTCCATCTGCTTAACGTACTCTTCTACGGACCTACTTTCTTGAGATAGATTCCTAAGCTTAAGATGTAGCTCCCTATTGTAATGAATACGTATAAATCTTCTCCTCATGATGACTTTCACCTAGTTCCAAGAATCTATAGGAAAATCCTCAGCCGTTCTCCTAAAAGTAACTAATTGATCCCACCAACTTAGAGCATAGTCCTTAAAGGCAGTTGAGGCTACCTTAACCTTATTCTCTTGAGTGTATTCTCTTCAATAAAAGATTATTTCTATCTTCTTTTCCCATTCTAGGTATTCCTCAGGGTCATTGGTTTCATGGAAAGAGGGAATTTCGATCTTAAGGCCAGCTAAGGGTCTTCTTGTGGCCTTCGTCTCCTAGATTTGAGGATTCCTCTCCATTTTCTGTTCCCACCATTGTTCTTGACAAATGCAGACCAATAAACAAGTAAAATGCTAAAAGGAGAACATAAACTAGAACAAACATATCGCAAAAGACAAAGACACAAAGAGAAAAAAAACGAAACATTTTAATATCAAAAACTTGTTCTTAATCTCGTTTGATCACCTTTTTGATTAAGGAATTTGGATCATCATCTCATTCCTCTAAAGAGGCAAAAGTCCAAGGGCTGTTCATATACCTTGGAAGTTTCACTTCATTCCACCTCTTTCCCAATGTGTCTGATCTTCATAATTCACACATAGCAAGCTGATAGTCTAAGGATCTTCCACCATCTTTTAAAAGTATCACTCATTCCACAAAAGCTCTCGAGACCATCCATCTTGAAGCTCACGGATTCACCATCTTCTTCAATTCTGCATCCACATTCACAACGTCTTGAAGACATACAGGGACTTGATACTAACCAGGATCACATCAATATTGGATTACTTGCAGGCTTTGTCGTAGCTATTTCGGTTTAAAACTTTGTCGTAATATCGAAAATTAAGATAGGTTATAGTAGGCGTTGGATTTGTCTCATTTTGAACTCTAAATAGAAAGATACAGAAGATTTACTACAGACATGACAAGTTGATCGGCCAGTTAAAATGATCATTTTAAGCTGATCCTTAGTGCTCCTTGAGTAAAGGCTTCTAAATGAAGCATAATGCATGGCATCACGTAGTTTGGGATATATTGGATTACTAGGAGGATTTTTTCGTAGCTGTTTCAATCTCAAATATTGTCACAATATTAAAAATTGAGCTAGATTAACGTGGGAGTTCAATTCTTGTCATTTTGAGCCCTAAATCAAAAGTTAAATACGATTTAGTGCGGACATGTCAAGTTGATCAACAAGTTAAAACGACAACCTAAACTGATCACTGGTGCACCTTGCGTAAAGGCTTATAAATGAAGTATAATGCATGGTATCACACAATTTGGGATACGTTGGATTACTTGGAGGCCTTGGCGCAGCTCTTTCAGTCTCCAATGTTGTCACAATGTAGAAAGTTGAGCTACCTTAATGTGGCATTGGATTCGTGTCATTCTGAACTTTAAATCAAAAGTTACTGATGATTTATTGGGGAAATGTCAAGTTGATCAGCCAGATAAATTAACCGTTCTAAACTGATTATTGCTGCTCCATGAGTAAAGGCTTATAAATGAAGCATAATGCATGACATCACGTAGTTTTTGATACATTGGATTATTTTGAAGCTTTGTCGTACCTCTTTCAGTCTCAAATGTTCTCACATTATGGAAAATTGAGCTAACTTAAGGTGGGCATTGGATTCATGTCATTTTGAGCTCTAAATAAAAGTTACAAACGATTTAATGCAGACAAATCAAGTTGAGCAGCTAGTTAAAATGATCATTCTAAACTGATCATTGGTGCGCCTTGAATAAAGGCTTATAATTGAAGCATACTGCATGTCATCATGTAGTTTGGGATAGATTGGATTAGTTGGAGGATTTGTCATAGGTAGTTCGGTATTAAATTTTATCACGATATAGAAAAATGAGCTACCTTAACGTGGGCGTTGGATTCGTGTCATTCTGAACTGTAAATCAAAAGTGACAGAGGATTTAGTGCGGACGTGTCAGGTTGATCAGCAAGTTAAAATGATCCTTCTAAACTGATCATTGGTGCTCCTTTAGTAAAGGCTTATAAATGAAGCATAATGTATGGCATCACGCAGTTTGGGATAGATTGGATTATTGGAGGCTTTTTCGGAGCTATTTCGGACTTAAATTTTGTCACAATATAAGATACTGAACTAGCTTAGCATGTGGGATTTGGATTCGTGTCATTTTGAACTCTAAATCAAAAGTTACGGGCAATTTAGTGTAACTTGTTAAGTTGATCGGAGAGTTAAAATGATCATTCGAAATTGATCATTGGTGCTCTATGAGTAAAGGCTTATAAATGAAGCATATTGCATGGTATCACGCAGTTTGGGTTACATAGGATTACATGCAGCCTTTGTAGTATCTCTTTCAGTCTCAAATGTTGTGATAATATGGAAAATTGAGGTAGTTTAACGTGTATGTTGGACTCATGTCATTTTAACCGTTAATTCAAAAGCTAAAGACGATTGAGTGTGAACATGTCAAGTTGATCAGCTAGTAAAACGATCATTCCAAACTGAAAATTATGCTCCTTGAATAAAGGCTTATAAATAAAGCATAATTCATAACATCACACAGTTTGGGACAGATTGGATTACTTGAAGGCTTTGTCGTAGCTTAACGTGGGCATTGGATTCGTATCATTTTGAACACTAAATAAATTGTTATGGCCGATTTAGTGCGAACATGTCAAGTTGATCGGCATGTTAAAATGACCATTCTAAACTGATCATTGGTGCTCCTTGAGCAAAGGCTTATAAATAAAGCATAATGCATGGCATCACGCAGTTTGGGATACATTAGATTACTAGGAGGCTTTGTAGTATCTCTTTCAGTCTCAAATGTTGTCACGATATTGAAAATTCTGGGAGATTAACGTGGGCACTGAACTCATGTCATTTTGACCTCTAAATAAAAAGTTAAAGACGATTTACTGCGAACATGTCAAGTTTATCAAGGAGTTAACATGATAATTCTAAACTGATAATTGGTGCACCTTGAGTACAGGCTTATAAATGAAGCATCATGCTTGGTATCACGCACTTTGGGATACATTGGATTATTTGGAGGCTTTGTCATAACTCTTTCAGTCTCCAATGTTGTCACAATATAAAAAATTGAGCTAGCTTAACATGGGCATTGGATTCGTATCATTCTGAACTCTAAATCAAAAGTTACAAACGATTTAGTGCGCAGATGTCAAGTTGATCAGCCACTTAAAATGATCATTCTATACTGATCATTGGTGCTCCTTGACTAAAGGCTTATAAATGAAGCATAATGCATTGCATCACACAGTTTGTGATACATTGCATTACTTTGAAGCTTTGTCATAGGTCTTTCTTTTTGAAATCTTCTCACGGTATGCAAAATTGAGCCAACTTAAGGTGGGGATTGGATTCATGTCATTTTGAGCTCTAAATCAAAAGTTACAAATGATTTAGTGCGGACAAGTCAAGTTGATCAGCTAGTTAAAATGATCATTCTAAACTGATCATTGGTGCTCTTTAAGTAAAGGTTTATAAATTAAGCATACTGCATCGCATAGCAGTTTGGGATAGATAGGATTAGTTGAAGGCTTTGTTGTAGCTATTTGGGTCTTAAAGTTTGTCACAATATAGAAAAGTGAGCTAGCTTAACGTGGGCATTGGATTCATGTCATTCTGAACTCTAAATAAAAAGTTAAAGACGATTTATTGCGGACATGTCAGTTTGATCAGCAAGTTAAAATGATCGTTCTAAACTGATCATTGGTGCTCTTTTAGTAAAGGCTTATAAATGAAGCATAATACATGTAGTTTGGGATACATTGGATTATTTGGAGGCTATTTCTTAGATCTTTTATCCTCTGTTGTTGTCCCAATATGGAAAATTGATCTAGCTTAATGTGGGCGTTTGAGTCATGTCATTTTGAGCTCTCAATCAAAAGTTTAAGTTGATTTAGTAGGGACATGTCAAGTTGATCATCTACTTAAAATGATCATTCTGCACTGATCATTAGTGCTCCTTAAGTAAAGGCTTATAAATGAAGCATAGTGTATGGCATCATACAGTTTGAGATAGATTTGATTATATGGAGGCTTTTCATAGTTATTTCCGTCTTGAATTTTGTGACAATATAGGAAATTGACCTAACTTGGGCTTTGGATTTGCGTGATTTTGAACTCTGAATCAAAAACTATAGGCGATTTAGTGCAGACATGTCAAGTTGATCAGACAGTTAAAATGATCATTCCAAACTGATCATTGGTGCTCCTTGAGTAAAAGTTTATAAATGAAGCATAATGCATAGCATCACGAAGTTTTGGATATATTTGATTACTTGTATGCTTTGTAGTATCTCTTTTAGTCTCAAATGTTGTGCTAATATGGAAAATTGAGGTAGCTTAACCTGGGCATTGGACTCATGTCATTTTTACATAATCAAAAGTTAAAGGTGATTTAGTGAGAACATGTCAAGTTGATTAGCTAGTTGAATGATCATTCTAAACTGATAATTGGTTCTCCTTGAATAAAGGCTTATAAATGAGGCATAATGCATGATATCATGCAGTTTGGGATACATTGGATTACTTGGAGGCTTTTTTGTAGCTCTTTTAGTCTCAAATGTTGTCACAATATAGAAAATTCAGCTAGATTAATGTCGGTGTTGGACTAATGCATTTTGAGCTAAAAAGTTAAAGACGATTTAGTGCGGACATTTTAAACTAATCACTGGTGCTCCTTAATTAAAGGCTTATAAATGATGGATAATGCAAGATATCACACAGCTCGGGATAGATTGGATATCTTGGAGGCTTTGTCGTACCTATTTTGGTCTTAATTTTGTGACTATATAGAAAATTGAGCTAGCATAATGTGAGCATTGGATTCATGTCATTTTGAACTACAAATCAAAAGTTACAGAAGATTTAATGCGGACATGCCAAGTTGATCGGCAGGTTAAAATAATCATTTTAAACAGATAATTGGTGCTCCTTGAGTAAAGGCATACAAATACAGCATAATGCATGGCATCATGCAGTTTGGGATAAATTGAGGCTTTTTAGTCGCTCTATCAGTCTCAAATGTTGTCACAATATGGAAAATTGAGGTAGCTTAACATAGGCATTGGACTCATGTCATTTTTAGCTCTAAATCAAAAGTTAAAAATGATTTACTGTGGACATTTCAAGTTGATTAGGTAGTTAAAATGATAATTCTAATGTGATAGTTGGTGCACCTTGAGTAAAGGCTTATAATCGAAGCATAATGGATGGCATCACGTATTTTGGGATACGTTAGATTATTTGGAGGCTTGTCGTAGCTCTTTCAGTCTCAAATGTTGTCAGCATATAGAAAATTGAGCTAGCTTAACGTGGGTGTTGGATTCGTGTCATTCTGAACTCTAAGTCAATGGTTACGGTCGATTTACTGCGGGTATGTTAAGTTGATCAGCCAGTTAAATGATCATTCTAAACTTATCTTTGGTGCTCCCTTACAAAGGTTTATAAATGAAGCATAATACATGTCATCATGCAGTTTGGGATACATTGGATTACTTTGTAGCTTTGTCGTAGCTCTTTCAGTCTCAAATGTTTTTACAATATGAAAATGAAGGCACTCACTTCATCAACAAGGCCTTGGAAAACCTTGTGAAGAAGCATGGATTTAAACACAAGGTAGCAACACCTTATCACCCTTAGACATTGGGTCAGGTGGAAGTCTCAAATTGCTAGATCAAGGCCATACTTGAGAAGACGGTAGGCATGGGCAGCAAAAGTGGATGATGCTTTGTGGGCATACCGTACTGCATTAAAGACGCCCATTGGAACAACCCCATTCAACCTTCCTGTGGAGCTTGAGTACAAGACCCTTCGGAAAACCAAGTTTCTAAACTTTGACATTAAGGCAGCCAATGAGAAACGTCTTTTACAGCTGGAGGAACTCGATGAGATTAGACAAGATGCATATGAAAGCTCTAGGATTTACAAGGAAAAGACCAAGGCATTTCACGACAAGAAGCTCATTAAGCACTTTTAAGGCTTGAGATCAAGTGCTACTATTCAATTCACGGATGAAGCTGTTTCCCGGGGAGCTCAAATCGAGGTGGTCAGGCCCCTTTGAGATTTAGGAGGTCCTTCCCTAAGGATCTACTCCTGGCCAATCTTCTCGTCGTACTCCTCAGTTTTCTGGAACATCTGTTGTAATTTCCGCCAGTGATCTGCAAGGTCTTCGCCATGCTGTTCAAATTCTTCAGCGCTTACTTCCCTCGGGTACCAGCATTTATTATTGATTTCTCTTTAGTCCTTATGAGTTTTTAAATAAGTTGTTTACTCGAGTAGGGGGAGATGAACAGGAACTTGATGATTAACAAGGATGTGAAGTCGGGTTTATGGGGGAGTAGTCTTTGTTTTCTGTTAGTTTAATGCTGAAGGCAAGGCAGGAGAGTCATCGCATGAGGAAAGTGCTGAAGATGATGTGGACTACGCGAGGACAAGCAGCGTGACTTATGAGCCACTGAAAGTGTACATGCGCCGAGCCAAAAGGAAGAAGCAAGGTGAAGCAAGCTCCTCTCGCCACTGACAGGTACCACATATGCGACTTGTACATACATCACCTTCATTATTTTATTTTATTTTATTTTTTTCTTCACTCACCCTCTTCTTTAAATTTATTTTGTCACCGAGAAAATGAGAGATAAATCCGGGGGAGGGGACACTGACGGTAACATTTGCTTCATTTGGCATTATACATATATTTATGCATTACCAAAGCACAAAAAATGAAAAAACTCGAAAAACCAAAAAAAAAACAATTTTCATGCATTTACACTCCATGCGTTAAGATTGAATCTAGAAGCATATAGGATTTTGTTGCATTTGCATATGGACCATGGTTAGAATACCTCAACTAAGTTGCACTAATTATTAAGATTGGAACCCTTGCTAGGAGTACTATGATGCTTGCACCATTTTGAAACTTGGAATCTTGTATTGTGCCACAACCTATTAGGTAGATCATTCTCGGGAATTGAAATGTGTCTAATTTGATATTAACTCCATAAATTAGAACTTGAACCGGATTTGAAATTATCTTACGTGCATCTTTCTTAATACTTGTTCATAGATACCTATATACACATTCAGGGTTTTTTTCACCTTTATACCATCCTCTGTTAACCCGAATAGCCGAATCCCTTTCTTTGGGACGGTTACACCACTCCCCAACCGAATCCTTTCCTTGAAGCCAACGTTACTCTTGTGTGAACCTTGTGTATGGCCTTTTTACTAGAATGCTTACTTTGCAAAACATGTTGAGTTTTGAGAATGATAAGTCTAGGACTTTAATGTAGATGCTTGCTTCATACTATAAGCTCAACATAGGTTAGAACTTGGGTAGGCTTGCTAGGGGGTTTGAGTATGAGAGAACCCTTGTCTTTCGTTGAACCACCTTACCTCACTTTAGAAACCATTTCTCCCTAGCCAAATGAATGTGTCATGGTTGATGCATGAAAAGATTCACGTGTGTTTTTAATTGAATGTTAAGGAGTTAGAGGATTTGATCATGCATAGCATGACTAGGGATTGACATCGTGGCACATACGAAAAGTACTTGGAAGTAGGCTCGATTCAAGCATTATAATACTTCTGGATAAGGATTCTGGGATTAGATCTTTGTGTGTGCTTTCGGTTAGGGGGTCCAGTCTTCAATCCTCTTCTTTTGTTTGTTTTTGCTGGTTTTCCCCGAGGACGGGTAAAAGGCAAGTCTGGGGAGTTGATAACCATGGTTTTTACGTTGTGTAACCATGCATTTCACCACCTTTTTCATGTCTTCATTAGCATTGTAGGCATTATATATTCCAATTTATATGCATTGGCATTTCGCATTGCATTCTATAGGTTAGTGCATGCATTTCTGCATATTGCATACCTTCTCGATATTTTCAGGTAAAACGAGAAGTTAGACGGGACCAAGCACAGAAAAATGACCAAGGGATCTCACCATGGGCGATCTCAGGCCCAACTCCATGATTTTACTTCTTTATGCTTACTGTTTTAATGAATATTTGAGTAGTTTTCTGTATGCATGGTGGGTAAAGTAGATTAGGGGAATCTGATATTGACTTAGGGTTTTAGATTAGATGACAAATCCCTGATGTTTAGAGTGTGCTTAATGCTAGGCATTGATGTAGTCAATGCTTAGATGGGTGATCTTCTGCTCCCGAGAGGTGTAGATAGAACGTGTAGGTAGGCCTAAACATCCTTATTGCATCTTAGCCAACGAGAGTTAATGGTTAAGGTGATAGGTGGACAGGATTAGACTCGAATCCAATGATCACTACGCGATAGATTGTTGTGCAAAAGCCTTGTAGTAAATAGGCTGGTGAATGGGCTGTTGCCATGATAGTGGACTAGTCTACTAGATAGTGTTCTAAGTTTTAGAGAATTATCCAATCGAACCTGTAGAATCGTTAGTCAAAGGAAGATTGCCCCGAATCAAATGCCTTGCCCACTGTCCATATTTCTTGCTTATCGAATTTAACTCGTCTTTACTTTTTTGCAATTAGATTATTAGATAACCAATAAAAACCCCAATTAGTATATGCCTAGATTTAAGTGTTTCATGCATTCCTAGTGTGCTATTCTTACTTCCATGAGGATTTGATACCCAACTACTACTCGATTTGCAAGAGTTGTACTCGGGATTAAAACTGAAACCCATCACTTAACGTGGATGTTGGATTCGTGTCATTCTTAACTATATATAAATCAAAAGTTACGGACGATTTAGTGCAGACATGTCAAGTTGATTGGCCAGCTAAAAGATGATTCAAAATTGATCAAGGGTGCTCCTTCAATAAAGGATGATTCATACTTGGACCCTTTCTCGTAGCAATTTGGTCTTAAATTTTGTCACAATATAGAAAATTGAGTTGGCTTAACGTGGGCATTGGATTCATATTATTCTGAATTCTAAATAAAAAGTTACAGACGATTTAGTGCGGACATGTCAAGTTATCGGCCAGTTAAAAAATGATCATTATAAACTAAACATTGGTGCTCCTTTAGTAAATGCTTATAAATGAAATATAATGCATGGCATCACACAGTTTCGGATACATTGCATTGCTTGGAGGCTTTGTAATAGTTTTTTAGTTGCAAATATTGTCAAAATATAGAAAATTGGGCAAGCTTAACCTGGTCGTTGGACTCATGTCATTTTGAGTCTAAATCAAAAGTTAAAGACGATTTAATACGGACATGTCAAGTTAATCAGCTAGTTAAAATGATCATTCTAAACTAATCATTGGAGTTCCTTGAGTAAAGGCTTATAAATGAGGCATAATGCATGACATCACACAGTTTGGGATAAATTGGATAACTTAGACGTTTTTTCGTAGCTATTTCGGTCTTTTTTTTACAATATAGAAAATTGAGCTAGCTTAATGTGGGCATTGAATTTTTGTCATTTTTAACTCTAAGTTAAAATTTACAGATGATTTAGGCTGGACATGTCAAGTGATCGACAAGTTATAATGATCATTCTAAACTGATTATTGGTGCTACTTGAATAAAGGCTTATAAAAGAAGCATAATGCATGACATCACACAGTTTTGGATAGATTGGATTACTTGGAAGTTTTATCATAGCTTTTTTGGTATTAAAGTTTTTCAAAATATATAAAATTCAGCTACCTTAACGTGCGCATTAGACTCAATTCATTCTCAGCTCTAAATCAAAAGTTAAAGATGATTTAGTGCAGACATCTCAAATTGATCAGGTAGTTAAAATAATCGTTCTAAAGTGATCATTGGTGCTCCTTGAGTAAAGGCTTATAAATGAATCATAATGTATGTCATCATGCAGTTTGGGATAGAATGGATTACTTGGAGGCGATGTCGTTGCTATTTTGATCTTAAATTTATTTCACAATATGGAAAATTGAGCTAGCTTAACGTGGGCATTGGACTTATGTCAATTTGAGCTCTAAATCAAAATTTAAAGATGATTTAGTGCGTACATGTCAAGTTGATCAGCTACTTAAAATGATCACTCTAAATTGATCATTGCTGCTACTTGAGTAAACACTTATAAATGAAGCATATTTTATGGGATCACACAATTTGGGATCGATTTGATTACTTAGAGGCATTGACGTAGCTATTGTGTTCTTAAAGTTTGTCACAATATAGAAAATTGAGCTAGATTAACGTAGGCGTTTGATTTGTGTCATTTTGAACTCTAAAATGGAAGATTTAGTATGGACATGTGAAGTTGATTGGCTAGTTAAAATGATCGTTCTAAACTGATCATTTATTCTCCTTTATTTAAGGCTTATAAATGAAGCATAATGCATGACATCATGCAATTTGGGATCCATTGGATTACTTGGAGGCTTTGTAGTAGCTCTCTCAGTCTCAAATATTGTTATAATATAGAAAGTTGAGCTAGCTTAACATGGGCGCTGGACTCATATCATTTTGAGCTCTAAATCAAAAGTTAAAAACTGTGATCCTGATTAGGATCAAGCCTCTGATCAACTACAAATGGTTGTGGAAGATTGGATGAATGGATTGAAGTTGCGGAATGGGTGAAACGATGGTGTAACTTGCGGATGTGTGAGCTCTTAAGTGGATGGATCCGATAACAAGGGGAAATGGATGATACTTCTCAAGGATGGTTATCCTTGGACTATTTTCTTGCTCTTTGTGAATGACAAAGGCCAGGCACATTGGGCAAGGGTGAATCGAATTGAAACTTCCAAGAGTGATGAAGATCCCTTAGACTTTCAGCTCTTGATAGGAATGAGAAAGTGTTCTAAAATTCCATATTCAAGAGAATGATCAAACGAGTTTAAGAAGGAGATTTGCTATTGAAATGTTTGATGATTCAGACATAAGGATACAAGAGAGTACTTATATTAGTCAAGAAAACTGAAAATGACTCCTAAAATTCTACCAAAACATTAAAGGAAATACTTTGGGAATTACAAAGACAACTAAGACAAAGACTAAGAGGTAAATAATGTTTTGACTTGATTCTTCCTCTCTTATTTCGTGGATGGTGAGATAGAATGGTCCTTGATTCACCAAAATGCTGTGCTAAAGTACCTTGGCCTTGCCTCATTAAAATCCTATCTTACAAAACCCATTGGGACAAAACTAAGAATAGGGAAAAAGTGTACAATCCAAGGCACCTTTCTTGGTGAGGTTTAGGTGGCTTGAATCACAAGCAATGTGGTTGGATTAGCACACACTAAACTGGCATGAATTGTGTTTAGAAGGTGCTTAGTGTTTTCTTAAGTTTGGTTTGCTTGGATCGGGTAATGGGGCCATTGAAGATCTGTAGGCTTTTATTTCCAATATTCGCGGGTTCTAGCTACTCCTTAGCATTTTTAGTGGCTTCTTCCTCCTCTGATTCAAGCTGCTCCTTGAGTTGTGGTTCCTTGCTGGCCATGCTCACACAATCCTCCCCCAGTGGAGAAGGATTTGACCTCAAATTTGTTTCATCTGCAAAATATGGAACCAAATCAGTAATATTGAAGCTTGAACTCACTTGGTACTTACCTTGAAGATCCAGCTGGTAAGCATTGTCATTGATCTTCTTGATGACTTTGAATGGGCCATCAATCCTAGGCATTATCTTGGATTTCCTTTCACTCGGAAATATATCTTTGCGCAAATGGATCCAGACCAAGTCTCCTTCCTCAAATGCTAACTTCTTTCGGCCTTTATTGGCTTGTTGAACATACATCTTAGTATTATATTAATATTGATCCGAGCCTTCTCATGAATTTTTTTAACCAACTCAGCCTTATTCTTTCCATCAAAGCTTGTCCTTGCACTCAAAGGTAAAGGCGTTAGATCTAAAGGTGAGATGGGATTGAACCCATAAACAATTTTGAATGGTGAGTACTTAGAAGCAGTATGCCTAGCATGATTATATGCGAATTCAACATGAGGCAAGCATTTTTCCCAAGTCCTAAGATTCTTTTTAATCAAAGCTCTTAACAAAGTAGACAAGGTTTTATTAACTACTTCAGTTTGACCATCATATTGCGGGTGACAAGTTGTGGAGAAACAAAGCTTAGTTCCTAGCTTAGACCAAAGTGTTTTCCAAAAGTAAGTAAGGAACTTAGTGTCTCTATCTGAAACTATGGTCCTAGGCATGCCATGAACTCCAACTATCTCCTTAAAGAATAATCTAGCAATGTTAACGTCATCATCCTTCTTATGACAAGGAATAAAGTGAGCCATTTCGGAAAACCTATCAACCACAATAAACACAAAATCCTTTCCAGTCTTATGTCTAGGCAATCCAACAACAAAATCCATAGAAATTTCTTGCCATGGGTGAAAGGTATAGGAAGAGGGGTATACAAACCATGCTTTTGGATTCTGGATTTGGCATGCTTGCAAGTTACACATCTTTGGCAAGCTTTCTCAACATCACTCCTCATGTGTGGCCAAAAGAAGTGTTCCTGCAATACATTTAATGTCTTTGCCACGCCAGAGTGACCCATAAGAGCACCTGAATGTGCTTCCTTAACAAACAAGTCTCTCAAAGAGGAGTTAGGTACACATAACCGATTATCATAAACAAAAAGCCTTCACTCTTAAAGTATTTTCCAGTACCAAAATTCTCACAAGAAGCATAAATATCCTTAAAATCAGCATCAGTAGGATATATTTCTTTGATTTGTTCAAACCCTAGTAGTTTAACTTCTAAAGAGCTCAAGGGCACATACCTCCGAGAAAGAGCATCGGCTATTACATTCTCTTTACCTTTCTTGTATTTGATCACATAAAGGAAGTACTCAATGAATTCGACCCATCGACAATTTAGTGCGGACATTTCAAGTTCATCGGCAAGTTAAAATGATAATTCTAAACTGATCATTGGTGCTCCTTGATTAAAGTTTTACAAATGAAGCATAATGCATTGCATCACGAATTTTGGGATACAATGGATTACTTGGAGGCTTTTTCATAGCAATTTCGGTCCTAAAATTTTTCGCGATATAGAAAATTGAGTTAGCTTAAAGTGGGTATTAGATATGTGTCATTCTGAACTCTAAATAAGAAGTTATGGACGATTTAGTGTCGACATGTCAAGTTGATCGGTCAATTAAAATGATCATTCTAAGCTGATTATTCTAAAGTGATCATTGGTGCTCCTTTAGTAAAGGCATATAAATGTAGCATAATGCATGCCATCCCACAGTTGAGATACATTGGATTACTTGGAAGGTTTTTCGTAGCTGATTCAGTCTCAATTGCTATCACAATATAGAAAATTGAGCTAGCGTAACGTGGGTGTTGGATTCGTGTGATTCTGAACTCTAGATCAAAAGTTATGGATGATTTAGTGCGGACATGTCAAGTTGATTGGCCAGTTAAAATGTTCATTCTAAACTAATCAATGGTGATCGTGAGTAAAGGATCATAAATGGAGCACAATGCATGGCATCACGGAGTTTGTGATACATTGCATTACTTGGAGGCTTTTTCGTAGGTCTTTCGGTGTAAAATGTTGTGACAGTATGGAAAATTTAGCTAGCTTAACGTGGGCATTGGACTCATGTCATTTTGAGCTCTAAGTCAAAAGTTAAAGACGATTTAATGCAGATATGTCAAGTTGATCAGTTAGTTAAAATGATAATTCGATAATTCTAAACTGATCATTGGTGCTCCTTAAGTTAAGGCTTATAAATGAAGCATATTGCATGGCATCACCCAGTTTGAGATATATTGGACTATTGGAGGATGTGTCTTAGCTATTTTGGTCTTAAATTGTCACAATGGAGACAATCAAGCAAGCTTAATGTGGGCGTTTGATTCGTGTCATTTCAAACTCTAAATTGAAAATTAATGACAATTTAGTGCGGACATATCAACTTGATCGGACAGTTTAAATGATCATTCTAAACTGATCATTGGTTCTCCTTGAGTGAAAACTTTTAAATCAGGCATAATTCATGGCATCACGTAGTTTGGGATATATTGGATCACTTGGAGGCTTTGTCGTAACTCTTGCAGTCTAAAAAGTTTTCAGAATATAGAAAATTGAGCTAGCTTAACGTGGGTGTTGGGTTCATGTCATTTTGAGCTCTAAATAAAAAGTTAAAGAAGATTTAGTTCGGAAATGTCAAGATGATGAGCTAGTTAAAATGGTCATTTTAAACGGATCATTGGTGTTCACTGAGTTAAGGTTATAAATGAAGCGTAATGCATGGCATCACATTGTTTGGGATACATTAGATTACTTAAAGGCTTTGTTGTAGATCTTTCAGTCTCAAATATTATCGAAATATGGAAAATTGAGGTAACTTAACATGGGCGTTAGATTCAAGTCATTTTGAGCTCTAAATCAAAAGTTAAAGACGATTTAGTGCGGACATGGAAAGTGGATCAGCTACTTAAAATTATCATTCGAAACTGATCATTGATGCTACTTGAGTAAAAGCATATAAATGAAACATAATGCATGGTATCACGCAGATTGGGGTATATTAGCTTACTTGGAGGCTTTATCGTAGCTATTTTGATCTTAAATTTTTTCACACTATAGAGAATTGAGCTATCTTCATGTGGGTGTTGGACTCGTGTCATTTTGAACTCTTAATCAAAAGTTACAGACAATTTAGTGGAGACATTTTGAGCTGATCGGCCAGTTAAAATGTCATTATCATTGGTGCTCCTTGAGTGGCTTATAAATGAAGCATAATGCATGTCATCACGCAGTTAGGATACATTGGATTACTTTGAGGTTTTGTCGTAGCTCTTTCAGTCTCAACTCTTCTGGCAATATAGAAAATTCAGCTTGCTTAACATAGGCGATGGAATCGTGTCATTCTAAACTCTAAATCAAAAGTTACTGACGTTTTAGTGCAAACATTTCAAGTTGATCGGCAAGTTAAAATGATCATTCTAAACTGATCATTGTTGCTCCTTGATTAAAGTCTTATAAATGAAGCATTATGCATGGCATCACGCAGTTTGGGATACATTGGATTACGTGGAGGCTTTGACATAGCTATTTTGGTCTTAAAATTTGTCACAATAGAGAAAATTGAACTAGCATAATGTGGGCATTGGATTTGTGTCATTCTGAGCTCTAAATCAAAAGTTACGGACGATTTAGTGGCTACATGTCAAGTTAATCGGCCCATTAAAATGATCCTTCTAAACTGATCATTGGTGCTCATTGAGTAAAGGCTTATAAATGAAACATAATGCATGAGAACACGCAGTTGGGATACATTGGATTACTTTGAGGCTTTGTCGTAGCTTTTTCAGTATCAAATGTTGTCAGAATACTAAAAATTTAGCTAGATTAATGCTGGCATTGGATTCATGTCATTTTGATCTCTAAATCAGTTAAAATACGATTTAGTGCGGACATGTCAAGTTGATCAGCAAGTTAAAATGATCATTCTAAAGTGATTATTGGTGCTCATTAAGTAAAAACATATAAATGGAGCATAATGCATGGCATCACACAGTTTGGGATTGATAGCACTACTTGGAGGATTTGTTATAACTATTTCGGTCTTAGATTTTGTCACAGTATAGATTATTGAGCTCGGTTAACGTGGGTGTTAGATTCTTGTCATTCTGAACTATAAATGCCTTGGTGGTTTTCTAGGAGTCTTTGTCTACTCCTATGCACCCCTTGGATCCTATACATACTCTCTTAGATCCCCACTTCAAATCATCACACATTTAATATAAAAACACTTCTTCTTAATCTCGTTAGATCACCTCTTTCATTAAGGAATATGGATCATCATCCCATTCGTCTCAAGAGCCAAAAGTCTAAGAGCTGTTCATATCCCTTGGAAGGTCCACTTCATTCCACCACTTGCCCAATGTGTCTGGTCTTCATCATTCATACAGAGCAAGCTGATAGTCTAAGGATCTTCCACCATCCCTTAGAATCATTCCACACAAGTTCTCGAGACCATCCATCTTCAAGCTCACGGATTCATGAACCTCATTACTTCCGCATCCACATTCGGCTTACTATCATTTGCACAGCCTCTTGGAGACATTCAGGGATTTGATCCTAACCAGGATGACATCATAACATGGCATCACGGAGTTTGGGATACATTGGATTACTTAGATGTTTTGTCGTAGCTGTGTTCAATCTTGAATTTTATCACAATATAGAAAATTGAACTAGCTTAACGTGAACATTGGATTCATGTAATTCTGAACTCTAAATGACAAGTTATGGATGATTTAGTGCAGACATGTGAAGTTTATCGACTAGTTAAATTGATCATTCTAAATTGATCATTAGTACTCATTGAGCAATGGTTTACAAATGAAGCATAATGCATGGCATCACACAGTTTGGGATAGGTTGGACTACTTGGAGGCTTTTTCATAGCTATTTGGGTCTATTATTTTGTCACAATACAGAAAATTGAGCTAGCTTGACGTAGGTGTAGGATTCGTGTCATTTTAAACTCTAAATAAAAAGTTACAGACGAGTTAGTGAGGACAATTCAAGTTGATGATCTGTTAAATGATCATTCTAAACTGATCATTGTGCTCCTTGAGTAAAGGATTATAAATAAAGCATAATGCATGGCATCACGTAGTTTGGGATACATTGGATTACTTGGAGGCTTTTTCGTAGCTATTACGGTCGTAAATTTTCTCACAATATTGAAAATTGAGCTAGCTTAATGTGGGCGATGTAAATAAAACGTTACAGACGATTTAGTGCAGACATGTCATGTTTATCGGCTAGTTATAAAAAGAAAACTCTCCTAATAATTTAGGAGCACCCTAATTGTCTTCTTTCTTTGTAGCACACATGGAAGAAGAGAATAGAAACGCAGCTGAAGCCATGATGGCCATGTTCACCACACTCCAAACACAACTCGCATCCATAGGCGAGAGGATGGAGCGCGTGGAGAGACCAGTAAGATTCCAGGCCATAAGGCACGTGAGACCTGAGCCAGATCGTCCTGAGGGTCCTGAGTACCTTAGGACACGGCACGAACAGGAGGAACCCCAGCCAGATGGAGATGAGGACACGCAACCTCATAACTATCACCATAGGCCGAGGGGACCTCCACGGCAACCAGAGGCAGAAGATGATGGCTTTGAGCCATATGGTCTTCACCAGAGACCAAGAATGCCTCCTAGACATCATGAGGATGGAGATGAACACACCTACAACCGGGTAATTCATCCTGATGATAAACTAACGTCCCAAGTTTTGCAGGAAAAGTAGACCCCGAGGCTTACCTAGATTGGGAGAGGAGAATGGATCATATCTTTGATCACTACAACCAACCAGGACCTAGGAGAGTCTCAATGGCAGTAGCACAACTCACGGAAAATGCCCTCATCTGGTGGGATCGTGAGGTATCTGACAGAAGGAGGAAGAGAATGAGACCCGTAGACTCATGGGTCGACATGAAAGACCTCATGCGACAAAGGTATGTTCCACCTTACTTTCATAGGGATTTGCAACGACGTTTTCGTACTCTTAAGCAGGGTACCAGATCAGTAGAGGAGTACTATGAAGAGTTCGAGAGGTTAAGGAACAGATTGGAGCTCAATGATGATGAAGAATCATTGATGGCGCAATTCTTGGATGGACTCCAAGAAAGGATCAGCTGGAAGGTGGAAAGGCAAATCTACAACGACTTCAAGGACTTGTTCCACCTATCTGTGCAAGCTGAACAGCACATCAAACGTAAGAGCCAAGACATCCGCAGCAAGCCTAGGACACCTTGGGCACCAAGCAACATGCCTAAGATAGTGGACAAAGGCAAAAGCGTAGAGATCGAGCCAAGGTTCAAGAGCAAGCCTCCTGAACCCACCCGTGACCAGAGAGAGCCTGGGAAGTCTTCTAACCCTCAAAGATCACGTGACATAACTTGTTTCAAGTGCAGGGGACGTGGACACATCTCAAGGGAGTGCCCAAACAACCGAGTCATGCTGATTACGGAGGCAGGAGAATATGAGTCCCAAGATGAAGAGGACTATGAACCAGAAGGAGAATATGGTGACATTGAGTACCCTGATGTGGGGGAAGTGCTGGTCACTAGGCGTATCCTCAGTGCAATGGTGGATCCTTCAGAGACCATCCAAAGGGAGAACATCTTCCACAGCCGTTGCACCATCAAGGGAAAGGTATGTAACCTCATCATAGATGGTGGTTCTTGCACTAACGTTGCTAGTGCGTATATGGTTGATAAGCTAGGTCTAGAGAAGACACGGCATCCTCGACCATATAGGCTGAGATGGCTCGACGACAAAGTGGAGCTCAAGATTCATGAGCAAGTCACTGTGCCATTCAGTGTGGGCAAGTATCAAGACCAAGTCGTGTGCGACGTGGTGCCCATGCAAGCTGGCCATCTTCTACTAGGAAGGCCATGTCAGTTTGACAAAGAGACCAGGCATGATGGCAGAACCAATCTCTACACCTTCGTGCATGACAAGAGAAAGGTCAGCCTAGCTCCTCTTACACCTGCCCAAGTACATGAGCTACAACTCCAAATGAGTAAGGAAAAGAAACTTGTCAAGTCTAACTTTCTTATTCAACCTAGTCATGTCCGGAGAGCTTTAGCCTCGAAGGACTTAATGTTACTAATGGTTTTCAAGGAAGTGTTGAGTATAGAACAGGGACAGGTAGAGCTACCTCATGAAGTAGCAACACTCCTCAACAAATTCCAGGATGTATTTCCAGAGGAGATACCAGCAGGCTTGCCTCCTTTACGTGGCATAGAACACCAGATTGATCTAGTGCCCGGAGCAGCCCTGCCCAACCGGCCATCCTACCGGATGAGTCCAGAGGAGTCCAAGGAGCTTGAGAAGCAAGTCAAGGAGCTCCTGGAGAAAGGATATGTTCGAGAGAGCCTCAGTCCATGTGCTGTACCAGTGCTACTAGTGCCCAAGAAGGATGGAACTTGGCACATGTGCGTGGACTGCCGAGCAATCAACAACATCATTGTCAAGTATAGGCATCCAATACCACGACTGGATGACATGCTAGATGAGCTGAGTGGAGCCACGGTCTTCTCCAAGATAGACCTCAAAAGTGGATACCACCAGGTAAGAATGAAGGAAGGTGATGAGTGGAAGACTGCTTTCAAGACAAAGCAAGGGCTCTACAAGTGGACAGTCATGCCATTTGGCTTGACTAATGCCCCAAGCACCTTCATGCGCCTTATGAACCAAGTTCTTAGGGCGTACATCAGTAAGTTCGTAGTAGTTTACTTTGATGACATTTTGGTTTATAGTAAGTGCCTACGGGAACACCTCACACATCTTGAGATGGTACTTAAAACCCTTCGACAAGAAGAGCTTTATGCCAATCTCAAGAAGTGCACCTTTTGTACTGATAAGCTTGTCTTTTTAGGTTTTGTTGTGAGTTCACAGGGCCTACAGGTTGATAGGAGAAGATTCGAGCCATACAAGAATGGCCAACACCAGGAAACATCAGCCAAGTAAGGAGCTTCCACGGACTGGCCAGCTTCTATAGGAGATTCGTGCCCAACTTCAGCAGTATTGCCTCACCACTGACGGCAGTAGTCAAGAAGAACGTGGGATGCAGCTGGGGAGAAGCTCAGGAGAAGGAATTCAAGGCCTTGAGGGACAGCCTTACACATGCACCAGTGCTAGTCCTGCCCGACTTCAACAGGACGTTTGAAGTGGAGTGTGATGCCTCCGGAATAGGCATAGGAGCAGTGCTAACCCAAGGAGGGAGACCAGTGGCATAGTTCAGTGAGAAGCTAGGTTGTGCCTCACTGAACTACCCCACTTATGACAAGGAGCTTTATGCCCTTGTCCGAGCATTGGAGACTTGGCAGCATTACTTGCTGTCCAAGGAGTTTGTGATCCACACTGATCACGAGACTCTCAAACACCTCAGAGGGCAAACCAATCTCAAGAGGAGACATGCCAGGTGGATGGAATTCATAGAGACCTTCCCGTACGTCATCAAGTACAAGAAGGGCAAAGACAATGTGGTAGCCGATGCACTATCAAGGAGGTTTGCCTTGATATCAACCATGGAGGCAAAGGTCCTAGGATTCGAGCACATCAAGGACCTATACAAGGATGATCCTGACTTTTCTGAGAGCTACAAGGAGTGTGGCACAGGGAGTCATGGCAAGTTTTACATCCATGAGGGATTCTTGTTCCGAGAGAGAAGGCTGTGCATACCACAAGGATCATTAAGAGAGCTTATCATCCGAGAAGCTCATGGAGGAGGACTCATGGGCCACTTTGGTGTCGACAAGACTCTAGCAGTGGTCAAGGAGCACTTCTACTGGCCACACATCAAGAGGACAGTAGAAGCACATTGTGCAAGATGCATCACTTGAAAGAAGGCAAAGTCCCGAGTGCAACCTCACGGGTTGTATCTCCCACTGCCCATACCAACACATCCATGGGTGGACATCTCGATGGATTTTGTTCTAGGTCTGCCCAATATCAACCACAAAGATGCAATCTTTGTAGTGGTGGACAGATTCTCCAAGATGGCACACTTCATCCCATGTGCCAATGTCAATGATGCCACACAAACAGCTGAGCTGTTCTTCAGGGAGATAGTACAGCTTCATGGAGTGCCAAGGACCATCGTATCAGACAGGGATACCAAGTTCCTCAGCCATTTCTAGAGGACCCTTTGGAGAAAGCTAGGCACGAAGCTACTCTTCTCAACCACTTGCCATCCTCAAACCGATGGCCAAACTGAAGTTGTCAACAGGACACTATCAACCCTTCTCAGAACTACACTAGGGAAGAACCTAAAGACTTGGGTGGAGTGCCTGCCATTCATTGAGTTCGCCTACAACCGAGCCGTGCACTCAGCAACCAAGAAGACACCATTTGAAGTGGTATACGGCTTCAACCCTCTCACCCCATTGGAGCAAACACCACTGCCACCAGCTGAGATGACCAACCTCAACGGAGCATCCAAAGCAGAATTCATAAGGAGGTTACACCAGAAGGTAGCAGAGAACTTGGAGAAGAGGACTGGACAGTACGTGACTCATGCCAACAAAGGAAGAAAGGAGGTGATTTTTCAACCAGGCGATTGGGTGTGGCTACACCTACAACAGGAGAGGTTCCCAAACCTAAGGAGTTCCAAGCTAGCACCAAGAGGAGATGGACCATTCAGAGTGCTCGAGAGGATCAACAACAACGCCTACCGGATCGAGCTTCCAGGTGAGTTTAATGTGTCCAATACGTTCAATGTTACTGACTTGGCCCCTTTCCATGCAGATGATCCAGTTTTGAGAACAAAACCTACTGAAGAGGGAGGGAATGATGAGGACATCAGGTCGTACATCCAGCCAGGAGACCAGACTGGCCGACCAGGAAGCTTGCCCGAGACAGCAGGACCATCTGGCGCGCCTGCCGGACCAGACAGTACCGCCGGACCCTCGACCTATAGGACCAGACCGGTCAACAGCGCCGGCGGAGAGGCCCAAGCTTCCGGCACACTTGGTGGGGACGTGAATGACACCGCCGGTCCCCCTGATGACACCGCCGACTCCGGGATCAACTTGGCCAGTCCTGAAGTCATTCCGGCCAGTACCGCACACAATCCAGCCGGTACAGGCCATCCAGCCGAGTACACGCACACTTCCACTTCTACACAAGAGGACTCGGACCAAATGAGCTACCAGCTCCAGGACATGCACTTAGAGGAAGTAGCTACACCAGTGGTACCTCCAGGACCAATGACAAGAAGCAGATCAAGAGCACTCTTCCACAAATTCAGCTTATGGGTCGACAAGCTTCGAGAGGAAGAGCAGCTAAGGACAATGGGCCAGAAGAGCAAATTAGAGTCCAAAGGCTTCTCAACAACACAAGGAACATCAGAGACTTGGGCTTTAGTGGCAAGAGAGGTAAGGGCCCAAAGATATTTAACCCTACTCCAAGTCGAAGACTAGGAGCAAGGCGCATGCATGCCACAAGGACGGCCACCTTCCATTTCTTGGCCGTGAGGTAAGAAAGGTAAGTTTTCAATTCAAATATATGACTCTTTCTGTTTTTTAGGGTAGGATCTAGATTGTTTACATTTTTGAGTCAAAGACATTTTAGGAATAGGTCCTTTTTAGGTTATGCACTTTTGTACATTTTCCATTTGTGCACTTTTGTAATATTTCCTTTTCTTTCTTTGAGTCGACCCGAGAAGGTCAAGCTGTCGAGCATATTAATAAGGCTCCTTCCAGCATTGTAGTTCGACAACCTTTTTGATTATTAATAAAGTAGAACTTTTTCCCTACAAGTTTTCTCTCTAAGAATCTTGTGCGCTTAGAACCTAGTTGAGACCAGCCCTCCTAGCTATAAGTTTGTGATTTATCACGAGGTTCATCACCCCTCGTGTGGTTCACTTCACCCTTCCATCGTTTACCAACCAGAAAACCCCTATCCAGAAGCCTAAGGTTGAGTTTCTCAACTAATCTTCTACAAACAGCCCACGCGCATACATCCTTGAATCAAGGCTTGTATCATTGGTGCTCATTGAGCAACGAATAAATGAAGCAAAATGCATGGCATAACGCAGTTTGGGATAGATTGGATTATTTGGAGGCTTTTTCGAAGCTATGTCGGCCTTAAATATTGCCTCAATATAGAATATTGAGCTAGCTTAACGTGGCCATTGGATTCCTGTCATTCTAAACTCTAAATCAAAAGTTTCGGACAATTTAGTGCAGACATGTCAAATTGATCGGCTAGTTAAAGTGATCATTCTAAGCTGTTATTTCTAAACTGATCATTAGTGCTCCTTTTGTAAAGGCTTATCAATGAAGCATAATGCATGACATCACACAGTTTAGGATAGATTGGTTTACTTGAAGGCTTTATGGTAACTCTTTCAATCTCAAATATTGTCACAAAATAGAAAATTGAGCTATTTTAACATGGGCACTAGATTCATGTCATTCAGAATTCTAAATCAAAAATTATGGACGATTTAGTGTGGACATGTCAATTGATCGGCCAGTTAAAATGAGTGTTGTAGATTGATCACTCTAAACTGATCATTAGGTTTCCTTGAGTAAAGGCTTATAAATGAAGCATAATGCATCACATCACGAAGTTTATGATAGATTGGATTACTTGAAGGCTTTTTGTTACCTATTTCAGTCTCAAATATTGTGACAATATAGAAAATTGAGCTAGTTTAACCTGGCGTTGGATTCGTGTCATTCTGAACGATTTAGTGCGGACATGTCAAGCTGATCGGCCAGTTAAAATGAGCATTCTAAACTGATCATTGGTGCTCCTTGAGTAAAGGCTTATAAATGAATCATAATACATGACATCACGCTGTTTGGGATACACTTGATTACATGGAGGATTTTTCGTATCTATTTCGGTCTTAAATTTTGTCACAATATAGAAAATTGAGTTTCCTTATCGTGGGTATTGGATTCATGTCATTCTAAACTGTAAGTCAAAAGTTACGAACCATATAGTGCGGATATGTCGAGTCTATGAGTTAAATTGATCATTCCAAACGGATCATTCTATACTAATAATTGCTGCTCATCAAAGATTTGCAAATGAAGCATAACACATGGCCTCACGCAGTTTGAGACATATTTGATTACTTGGAGGCTTTTTCGTAGCTATGTCAGTCTTAAATTTTGTCACAATATAGAATATTGAGCTAGCTTACATGGGCGTTGGATTCGTTTCATTCTGAACTCAAAATCAAAATTTTACGAAAGATTTAGTGCGGACATGTCAAGTTGATCGCCCTGTTAAACTGATCATTGTAAACTGATCATTAGTCCTCCTTGAGTAAAAGCTTATAAATGAAGCATAATTCATGGCATCACGCAGTTTGGGTTACATGGAGGCTTTGTCGTAGCTGTTTCGGTGTTAAATTGTTTCACAATATTGAAAATTGAGCTAGCTTATCGTGGGCATTGATTCATGTCATTCTGAACTGTAAATCAAAGTTATGGAGGATATAGTAAGGATATGTCGAGTTTATCTGCTAGTTAAATTGATCATTCCAAACTGATCAATGGTGCTCCTTAAATAAAGGCTTATAAATAAAGCATAATGCATGGTATCACGCAGTTTAGGATTGATTGGATTACTAGAAGGCTTTTTGGTAGCTCTTTCAGTCTCAAATGTTATCACAATATAGAAAATTGAGCTAGTTCCACGTGGGCGTTAGATTCGTGTCATTCTGAACTCTAAATCAAAAGTTATAGACGATTTAGTTCGGACATATCAAGTTGATTGGGCAAATAAAGTGATCATTCTAAAGTGATCATTTTAAACTGATCATTGGTGCTCATTGAGCAATGATTTACAAATGAAGCATAATGCATGGCATCACGCAGTTTGGGATATATTGGAATGCTTGGAGGCTTTGTCGTAGCTATTTTGGTCTTAACTTTTGTCACAATATATAATATTGAGCTAGCTTAACGTGGGCGTTGGATGTGTATCATTCTAAACTCTAAATCAAAAGCTACGGATGATTTAGTGCGTACATGTCAAGTTGATCGCCCAGTTAAAATGATCATTCTAAATTGATCATTGGTGCTCCTTAAGTAAAACCTTATAAAGAAAGCATAATGGATTGCATCACGCAGTTTAGGATTGATTGGATTACTTGAACGCTTTGTGGTAGCTCTTCCAGTCTCAAATGTTGTCACAATATAGAAAATTGAGCTAGTTCCACGTAGCCGTTAGATTCGTGTCATTCTGAACTTTAAACCAAAAGTTACAGATGATTTTGTGCAGACATGTCAAGTTGATTGGCCAATTAAATTGATCATTTTCAACTGATCATTAGTGTTCCTTGAGTAAATGCTTATAAATGAAGCATAATTCATGGCATCACACAGTTTAGGATAGATTGGATTACTTGAAGGCTTTTTGGTAGCTCTTTCAGCCTCAAGTTTTGTCACAATATAGAAAATTGAGTTAGTTTTACGTGGGCGTTGGATTCGTATAATTATGAACTCTAAATCAAAAGCTACAGACAATTTAGTCTATACATGTCAAGTTGATTGGGCAGTTAAATTGATCATTCTAAACTGATCATTGGTGCTCCTTGAGTAAAGACTTATAAATGAAGCATAATGCATGGCAACATGCAGTTTGGAATACATTGGTTTACTTGGAGGCTTTGTCGTAACTATTTTGGACTTTAATTTTGTCACAATATAGAAAATTGAGCTAGTTTAAAGTGGACGTTGGATTCATGTCATTTTGAACTCTAAATCAAAAGTTACGAACGATTTAATGTGGACATGTCAAGTTTATCGGATAGTTAAATTGATCATTCTAAAATGATCATTGTTGCTCATTTGGTAAAGGTTTACAATTGAAGCATATTACATGGCCTCACGTAGTTTGGGATAGATTGGATTAATTGGAGGCTTTGTCACAGCTATTTCGGTCTTAAATTTTGTCACAATATGTAATATTGAGCTAGCTTAAGTTATGCGTTAGATTCATGTCATTCTGAACTCTAAATCAAAAGTTACGGACGATTTAATGTGGACATGTCAAGTTGATCGGCCATTTAAAGTGATCATTCTAAACTGATCACTAGTGCTCGTTTAGTAAAGGCTTATAACTGAAGCATAATGCATGGCATCACGCAGTTTAGGATAGATTGGACTACTTGAAGAATTTCTTTGTAGCTCATTTGGTTTTAATTTTTTCACAATATAGAAAATTGAGTTAGCTTAACGTGGGCGTTTGATGTGATCCTTATGAGGATCAAGCCCCTGATCAACTCCAAATTGTTGTGGAAGAATGGATGAATGGATTGAAGTTGCGGAATGGGTGAAACGATGGTGTAACTTGTTGATGTATGAGCTCTTAAGTGGATGGATCCGAGAACAAGGGAAAATTGATGATACTTCTCAAGGATGGTGGAAAATCCTTGGACTATCTGCTTGCTCTATGTGAATGACAAAAGACAGGTACGTTGGGCAAGGGGTGAATCGAATTGAACCTTCCAAGGGTTATGAAGATCCCTTAGTCTTTCGGCTCTTGAGAGGAATGAGAAAGTGTTCTAAAATTCCTTATTCAAGAGGATGATCAAATGAGTTTAAAAAGCATATTTGCTATTAAAATGTTTGATGATTCAGAAAGAAGGATACAAGAAAACACTTATAGTAGTCTAGGAAACTGAAAATGACTCCTAAAATTCTACCAAAACATTAAAGGAAATACTTAGGGAATTAGAAAGACAACTAAGACAAAGACTAAAAAAGTAAATAATGTTTTGACTTATTTCGTCCTTTCTTATTTCGTGGATGATGAGATAGAATGGGCCCTGATTAACCAAGAGGTTGTAGTAAAGTACCTTGGGCTTGCCTCATTAAAAACCTATCTTAGAAAACCCATTGGGACAAAACTAAGAATAGGGAAAAAGAGTACAATCCAAGGCACCTCTCTTGGTGAGGTTTAGCTGGCTTGAATCACAACCAATGTGCTTGGATTAGCACATCCTAAACTGGTCTAAATGGTGTTGAGAAGGTGCTGTAATGTTGTCTTAAGTTTGGCCTGCTTGGATCGGGTAAATGGGTCATTAAAGATTCATAGGCTTTCATCTCCAATATCCACAGGTTCTTGCTGCTCCTTAGCAGCTTTAGTGGCGTCTTCCTCCTCTGGTTCAAGCTACTCCTTAGGTTGTGGCTCCTTGCTAGCCATGCTCACATCATCCTCCCCCAGTTGAAAAGGATTTGACCTCAAATCCGTTTCATCTGTAAAATATGGAACCAAATATGTAATATTGAAGCTTGAACTCATTTGGTACTTACCATGAAGATCCAGCTGGTAGGCATTGTCATTGATCTTCTTAATGAGTTTGAATGGGCCATCAATCCTAGGCATTAGCTAAGATTTCCTTTCACTCGAAAATCTATCTTTGCACAAATGGATCCACACAAAGTCTCCGTCGTCAAATGCTAACCCGTTTCGGCTTTTATTGGCTTGTTGATCATACATCTTAATCTTATTTTCAATATTGAGTCGAGCCTTCTCATGAATTTTTCTAACCAACTCATCCTTTTTTCTTTCCATCAAGGCTTGTCCTTTCACTCAAAGGTAAAGGCATTAGATCCAAAGGTGAGATGGGATTGAACCCATAAACAATTTCGAATGGTGAGTACTTAGAACCAGTATGCCTAGCATGATTATATGCGAATTCAACATGAGGCAAGCATTCTTCCCAAGTCCTAAGATTCTTTTAATCAAAGCTCTTACCAAAGTAGACAAGGTTCTATTAACTACTTCAGTTTGACCATCCGATTGCGGATGACAAGTTGTGGAGAAACTAAGCCTAGTTCCTACCTTTCACCAAAGTGTTTTCCAAAAGTAACTAAGGAACTTAGTGTCTCTATCTGATACTATGGTCCTAGGCATGCCATGAAGTCTAAATATCTCCTTAAAAAATAATCAAGCAATGTTAACGGCATCATCCGTCTTATGACAAGGAATAAAGTGAGACATTTTGGAAAACCTATCAACTACAACAAACACAGAATCCTTTTCAGTCTTAGTTCTAGGCAATCCAAAAACAAAATCCATAGAAATATCATGCTAAGGGTGCAAAGGTATAGGAAGAGAGGTATACAAACAATGCTTTTGGATTGTGGATTTTGCTTCCTTGCAAGTTACATATCTTTGGCAAGCATTCTCAACATCACTCCTCATGTGTGGCCAAAAGAAGTGTTCCTGCAATACATTTAATGTATTTCCCACGCCAAAGTGACCCATAAGACTACCTGAATGTGCTTCCTTCACAAACAAGTCTCGCATAGAGAAATTAGATACACATAACCGATTATCATAAAACAAGAACCCTTCACTCTTAAAGTATTTTCCAATAACTTCTCACAAGAAGCATAAATATCCTTAAAATCAGAATCAGTAGCATATACCTCTTGGATTCGCTCAAACCCTAATAGTTTGAGTTCTAAAAAGTTCAAGAGCACATACCTCCGAGAAAGAGCAGGGGCTACTGCATTCTCTTTACCTAGCATGTCTTTTGTTCAGATTTTGTTGCCCTTTTAGGTGTTTTAGTGACTCATGGTCGGTATGGATAACAAACTCCTTGGGCCAAAAATAATGTTGCCATGTTTGCAAGGCCCTCACAAGCGCATATAGTTCTTTGTCATAGGTTGGGTAATTAATTGTTACGCCTCCAAGTTACTCACTAAATTAGGCTATGGGCTTCCTTCCTTGCATAAGAACAGCACAAATACGAACTCCTGAGGCATCACATTCAGTTTCAAAAGTTTTATCAAAGTTAGGTAGAGATAGCACCAGGGAGTGTGTGAGCTTGTCTTTCAAGGTTTGGAATGCCTCCTCTTGCGCCTGCTCCCACTTAAATCCTACATTCTCTTTGATAATCTCAGTGAATGTAGCTGCTATAGTGCTAAAGTCCATGACAAATATCCGGTAAAACCCAGCTAGGCCATGGAAGCTCCTTACTTCCCCAGCATTCTTTGGACTCGGACACTCCTTAATCACTTTTGTCTTTTCCTCATCAACCTTAATACCATCTGACTCACAACAAAACCTAAGAAGACAAGGTTATCTGTTCCAAAAGTACGTTTCTTAAGATTGGCGTACAAGGTTTCCTTTCTAAGCACTTCAAAAACCTTTCTGAGGTGTTCTACATGATCATCTAAGGTTCAGCTAAAAACTACAATGTCATCATAGTATACTACGACAAATTGACCTATGAAATCCCTAAAGACATGGTTCATCAATTTCATGAAGGTACTAGGTGCATTTGTCAAGCAAAAAGGCATTACTAACCACTCAGATAAACCTTGTTTAGTTTTAAATGCAGTTTTCCACTCATCACCTTCTTTCATCCTAATTTGGTGATAACCACTTAAGATCTACCGTAGAGAAGATGCTAGAACCATGCAAATCATCTAAAATATCATCTAATCTAGGTATAGGATGGTGATACTTTACAGTGATATTGTTGATGGCTTTGCAATCAACACACATTCTCCAGCTTCCATCCTTTCTTGGGACAAGCAAAACAGGTACAGCACACAGGCGCATTCTTTTGCGGATATGTCCTTTCTCCATGAGTTCAATGACTTGCTGTTGAAGCTCCTTGGTCTCCAGAGGGTTGGTTCTGTAGGCTGGCTTGTTTGGAAGAGATTCCTCGGGTAGAAAGTCAATCTGGCGCTCAATTCCTCGGATTGGTGGTAAGCCTTGCGGTTGCTCACCCGGAAACACATATTTAAATTGCTGCAAAATAAGTTGAATTTTGCTAGGAATGTCCTGCATAGATGGGTTAGTATGAAAGCATTCTTTAAGAACAAAGAGTAGGTGTTGTAAGTTACTCCCTCGGTTGGACTTAATCATAAGATTACAAGGTTGTTTGGGTGGTGGCTTGGTTTGATGTTTGGCGGTGCCGTCGGCATGGGGTTTGCTTTTGGGTTCGGATTGGACTTTTTTTTTCTTTGAAGCTATGTGATGTAAATGAAACTCTTGTGGGGATAAAGGTACTAAAATATGTTTCTTTCTCGTAAACTCAAATGAGTACCTATTAGTAAACCCATCATGAATATCCCATCTATCCTAATTCCAAGGTCTACCTAACAAGATGTGACCAGGATCCATGGGTAAAACATCACAGAAAACCTCATCTTCATATTTGCCTATGGACAAAGGAACTAGGACCTGATTCTCTACTTCTAGCTCACCCTAATCATTAAGCTATTGCAACTTATAGGGTTTAGACCTCTTAATAATCTCAAGTCCTAATTTCTCTACTATAATCGAACAAGCTACATTGGCACAGCTACCTCCATCTATCACTAAGCTACGGACCTTACTCTTAACTAGACAGCGAGTGTGGAATAGGTTCTCTATTTGCTAATTATTTTCTGTCCTAGTTTGTAAATTTAGTGTTCTCCTGTGACTAAGAGTTGTCCAGCATGGGGCATGCTTACATTTTCTTCCAAGGACTCAACAGCAGAATGGTCATCCTCTGATTCTACCTCAACATTAGCCCTAATAACTATGGTTCTCTTATTGGTACATTCCGTAGAGTAGTGACCAAAGCCATTACACTAAAAACACTGAATTGCCCTAGTTTTGGTGCTAGAAGCCATATCCATTCCCATAAGTTTCGAATCTTCTACCTTAAGTTTAGTGAAAGGCTTGTAATCTTTGCAAGACTTATACCGCTTAGATTGGCTAAACCTAGTAGAACTAAATCAGTGTTTAGGGTTTTTCCTGTTAAGTTGTTTTTCGAACATGATAGCCTTATGGAGAAGTTCTTCTATTTCCACATAATGGTGAACCTCTAGCCTATCTATGATTTCCCTATTAAGGCCACCCATAAACCTAGCCATAGTGGCTTCACTATCCTCTTGAACATCAGCCCTAAGAAATAAGGTTTCCATCTCCTTTAAGTACTCCTCTACGGTTCTAGATCCTTGAGATAGGTTTCTAAGCTTAAAGTGAAGTTGCCATTGGTAGTGGCTAGGCATAAAACTTTTCCTCATGATTACATTCATCTGGTTCCACGAATCTATAGGAAAATCCCTACCCCTTCTCCTAGAAGTAAACCTCATCTTCATATTTGCCTATGCACAAAGGAACTAGGACCTGTTTCTCTACTTCTAGCTCCACCTCATCACTAAGCTATTGCAACTTATAGGGTTTAGACCTCTTAATAATCTCAAGTCCTAATTTCTCTACCATAATCGAACTAGCTATATTGGTACAGCTACCTCCATCTATCACTAAGCTACGGACCATACTCTTAAGTAGACAGCGAGTGTGGAATAGGTTCTCTATTTGCTAATTATTTTCTGTCCTAGTTTGTAAGTTTAGAGTTCTCCTGTGACTAAGAGTTGTCCAGCATGGGGCATGTTTACAGTTTCTTCGAAGGACTCAACATCAGAATGGTAATCCTTTGATTCTTCCTCACCATTAGCCCTAATAACTATGGTTCTCTTATTGGTACATTCCCTAGAGTAGTGACCAAAGCCCTTACACTAAAAACACTGAATTTCCCTAGTTTTGGTGCTAGAACCCATATCTATTCCCATAAGTTTCGAATCTTCTACATTAGGTTTAGTGAAAGGCTTGTAATCTTTGCTGGACTTATCCCCCTTAGATTGGCTAAACCTAGTAGAACTAAATCAGTGTTTAGGGTTTTTCCTGTTAAGTTGTTTTTCGAACATGATAGCCTTATGGAGAAGTTCTTCTATTTCCCAATAATGGTGAACCTCTAGCCTATCTATGATTTCCCTTTTAAGGCCACCCATAAACCTAGCCATAGTGGCTTCACTATCCTCTTGAACATCAGTCCTAAGAAATAAGGTTTCCATCTCCTTTAAGTACTCCTCTACAGTTCTAGATCCTTGAGATAGGTGTCTAAGCTTAAAGTGAAGTTCCCATTGGTAGTGGCTAGGTATAAACCTTTTCCTCATGATTACTTTCATCTGGTTCCACGAATCTATAGGAAAATCCCCAGCCCTTCTCCTTGAAGTAAACCTCATCTTCATATCTGCCTATGCACAAAGGAACTAGGACCTGTTTCTCTACTTCTAGCTCAACCTCATCACTAAGCTATTGCAACTTATAGGGTTCAGACATCTTAATAATCTCAAGTCCTAACTTCTCTACCATAATCTAACTACTTACATTGGTACATCCACCTCCATCTATCACTAAGCTACGGACTTTACTCTTAACTAGACAGCGAGTGTGGAATAGGTTCTCTCTTTGCTTATTCTTTTCTGTCCTAGTTTGTAAGTTTAGAGTTCTCCTAGTGACTAAGAGTTGTTCAGCATGGGTAATGTTTACATTTTTCTTCCAAGGACTCGTCATCCGAATGGTCATCATTTGATTCTACCTCAATATCACCCCTAATAACTATGGTTCTCTTATTGGTACATTCTCTAGAGTAGTTACCAAAACCCTTACACTTAAAACACTGAATTTCCCTAGTTTTGGTGCTAAACCCATATCCATTCCCATAAGTATCGAATCTTCTACCTTAGCTTTAGTGAAAGGCTTGTAATATTTGCTAGACTTATCCCCGTTAGATTGGCTAAACCTAGTAGAACTAAATCATTGTTTAGGGTTTTCCCTGTTAAGTTGTTTTTCGATTATGATAGCCTTATGGAGAAGTTCTTCTATTTCGACACATTGGTGAACCTCTAGCTTATCTATGATTTTCCTATTAAGGCCACCCAAAAACCTAGCAATAGTGGCTTCACTATCCTCTTGAACATCAGCCCTAAGCAATAAGGAAGGTTTCCATCTCCTTAAATTGCTCCTCTACTGTTCTACATCCTTGAGGTAGGTTTCTAAGCTTAAAGTGAACTTCCCTATGCTAGTGGCTAGGTATAAAACATTTCCTCATGATTACTTTATTCTGGTTCCACGAATCTATAGGCAAATCCTCAGCCCTTCTCCTAGAAGTAAAGCTCATCTTCATATTTGCCTATGGACAAAGGAAGTAGGACCTATTTCTCTATTTCTAGCTCAACCTCATCATTAAGCTATTGCAACTTATGGGTTTTAGACCTCTTAATAATCTCAAGTCCTAACTTCTTTACTCTTAACTAGACAGTGAGTTTGGAATAGGTTCTCTCTTTGCTTATTCTTTTCTGTCCTAGTTTGTAAGTTTAGAGTTATCCTAGTGACTAAGAGTTGTCCAGCATGGGTAATGTTTACATTTTTCTTCCAAGAACTCGTCACCCGAATGGTCATCATTTGATTCTACCTCAACATCACCCCTAATAACTATGGTTCTCTTATTGGTACATTCCCTAGAGTAGTTACCAAAACCCTTACACTTAAAACAATGAATTTCCCTAGTTTTGGTGCTAAACCCATATCCATTCCCATAAGTATCGAATCTTCTACCTCAGCTTTAGTGAAAGGCTTGTAATATTTGCTAGACTTATCCCCGTTAGATTGGCTAAACCTAGTAGAACTAAATCATTGTTTAGGGTTTTCGCAGTTAAGTTGTTTTTCGATTATGATAGCCTTATGGAGAAGTTCTTCTATTTCAACATATGGGTGAACCTCTAGCCTATCTATGATTTTCCTATTAAGGCCACCCAAAAACCTAGCAATAGTGGCTTTACTATCCTCTTGAACATCAGCCCTAAGCAATAAGGAAGGTTTCCATCTCCTTAAATTACTCCTCTACTGTTCTACATCCTTGAGATAGGTTTCTAAGCTTAAAGTGAACTTCCCTATGCTAGTGGCTAGGTATAAACCATTTCCTCATGATTAATTTATTCTGGTTCCACGAATCTATAGGCAAATCCTCAGCCCTTCTCCTAGAAGTAAACCTCATCTTCATATTTGCCTATGGAGAAAGGAAGTAGGACCAATTTCTCTATTTCTAGCTCAACCTCATCATTAAGCTGTTGCAACTTATGGGATTTAGACCTCTTGATAATCTCAAGTCCTAACTTCTCTACAATAATCTAACTAGCTACATTGGTACAGCTACCTCCATCTATCACTAAGCTACGGACTTTACTCTTAACTAGACAGTGAGTGTGGAATAGGTTCTCTCTTTGCTTATTCATTTCTGTCCTAGTTTGTAAGTTTAGAGTTCTCCTAGTGACTAAGCGTTGTTCAGCATGGTTAATGTTTACATTTTTCTTCCAAGGACTCGTCATCCGAATGGTCATCATTTGATTCTACCTCAACATCACCCCTAATAACTATGGTTCTCTTATTGGTACATTCCCTAGAGTAGTGACCAAAGCCCTTACATTTAAAACACTAAATTTCCATAGTTTTGGGGCTAGAACCCATATCCATTCCCAAAAGTTTCGAAACTTCTACCTTAGGTTTAGTGAAAAGCTTGTAATCTTTGCTAGACTTATCCCCCTTAGATTGGCTAAAGCTAGTAGAACAAAATCAGTGTTTAGGGTTTTTCCTATTAAGTTGTTTTTCGAACATTATAGCCTTATGGCAAAGTTCTTCTATTTCGACACAATGGTGAACCTCTAGCCTATTTATCATTTCCCTATTAAGGCCACCAATAAACCTAGCCATAGTGGCTTCACTATTGTCTTGAACATCAGCCCTAAGCAATAAGGTTTCCATCTCCTTAAAGTACTCCTCTACTGTTCTAGATCCTTGAGATAGGTTTCTAACCTTAAAGTGAAGTTCCCTATGGTAGTGGCTATGTTTAAACCTTTTCCTCATGATTATTTTCATCTGGTTCCACGAATTTATAGGCAAATCTCCAGCCCTTCTCCTGGAAGTAAACCTCATCTTCATATTTGCCTATGGACAAAGGAACTAGGACCTATTCCTCTACTTCTAACTCAACCTCATCATTAAGCTATTGTAACTTATAGGGTTTAGAACTCTTAATAATCTCAAGTCCTAACTTCTCTACCATAATCTAACTAGCTACATTGGTACAACTACCTCCATCTATCACTAAGCTATGGACCATACTCTTAACTAGACAGCGAATGTGGAATAGGTTCTCTGTTTGTTCATTCTTTTCTGTCCTAGTTTGTAAGTTTAGAGCTCTCCTAGTGATTAAGAGTTGTCCAGCATTGGGCATGTTTACATTTTCTTCCAAGGACTCAGCATCCATTCTGATTCTACCTCACCATTAGCCCTAATAACTATGGTTCTATTATTGGTACGTTCCCTATAGTAGTGACCAAAGCCCTTACATTTAAAACACTGAATTTCCCTAGTTTTGGTGCTAGAACCCATATCCATTCCCATAAGTTTCGAATCTTCTACCTTAGGCTTTGTGAAAGGCTTGTAATCTTTGCTAGACTTATCCCCCTTAGATTGGCTAAACATAGTAGAACTAAATCAGTGTTTAGGGTTTTTCCTGTTAAGTGGTTTTTCGAAAATGATAGCCTTATGGCGAAGTTCTTCTATTTCCACATAATGGTGAACCTTGAGCCTATCTACGATTTTCCTATTAAGGCCATCCATAAACCTAGCCATAGTGGCTTTACTATCGTCTTCAACATCAGCCGTAAAAGCAATATGCTTTCCATCTCCTTAAAGTACTCCTCTACTGTTCTAGATCCTTGAGATAGGTTTCTACGCTTAAAGTGAATTTCCCTATGGTAGTGGCTAGGTATAAACCTTTTCCTCATGATTACTTTCATCTGGTTCCACGAATCTATTGGCAAATCCCCAGCCCTACTCCTAGAAGTAATTAATTGATCCCCCCAACTTAAGGCATAATATTTAAAAGCGGTTGGTGCTACTCTAACCTTACTATGCTGAGTGTATTCCCTACAATCAAAGGCTATTTCTATCTTCTTTTCCCATTCCATATACTCCTCAGCGTCATTGGTTCCATGGAAAGAAGGAATCTTGATTTTAAAGCCAGCCAAAGGGTCGCGAGGCTTGGGTTGGTTATTCCTATGCGGTTGGTCGTCTCTTGGCCGTCTTCTCCTAGGGTGTTGTGACCTAGATGAGTGACTGTAGTATTTCTCAGTATAAGAAGGTGGCTGGTTTATCCTAAGTCGGTCATTGATGGATCTTTCTATTTCCGCTCTCATGGTTTCCATACTTTCATCCATCACGGTTCAAAAGGAATCAAGGCCACTGTTCCTATTTCATGGATCTTTCTCATTGATGGATCTTTCTATTTCCGCTCTCATGCTTCCTACCATGGTACCTGACAAATTAAGACAACTAAGCAAGTAAAAGGTTCAAAGTAAAATACATAAACTGACACAACAATTCGCTGAAACAAAGACACAAGAACAAAGACAAACCCTAGCAAAGCATGTTCTAGACCCTTTGAACTCCGGTTTTGTAATGGGTGACTCTAACCACTTTAGATTCGTTCTGAAATGTTTTTTCATTGGTATTCATGGTTCTATTACGTCTTAAGAACAAGTTTCATTCAGGTTTTAATCTCTAAAATATTCAAAAAGATGAAAAACTCGGATTAACAAAAACCTCAATGGTGCGGATTGGCTGTTTCACAAGTTTTGTCGTTTAGAAATCAGTTCTAATCTATTTTCAAACTAATTTCCAGGTTCTTCAAAGATCTAAGATCAATTTTAAACAAGAAACAAACCCAGAAACATTTAAAACCAATCGCAAAAAGAAGGCGAAAGGTTACAAAATGTTTTTGCAAGAATACGGAGGGGTGCAAACAGGTTTGTAGAGATGCAACCTGGTTTGGAGTGGGCTCTGATACCACTTAATGTGATCCTGATGAGGATCAAGACCCTGATCAAGAGTCTGGATTGACTAGTTTGGAGTTGTGCAAGAGTAGATGACTGGATTGAAGTTGCTGAATGGGTGAAAAGATGGTGTAACTTGCGGATGTGTTAGCTCTTATGTGTTGGATTGAAGAAGAAGGGGAAATGGATGATACTTCTCAAGGATGGTGAAAAATCCTTGGACTATCTTCTTGTGGTGTGAGTGAAAAAGGCCAGGCACGTTGGGCAAGGGGTGAATACAATTGAAACTTCCAAGGGTGATGAAGATCCCTTAGTCTTTCGTCTCTTGAGAGGAATGGGAAAGTGTTCTAAAATTATTTATTTAAGAGGACGATCAAACGAGTTTAAGAAGGAGATTTTCTATTAAAATGTTTGATTATTCAGAAAGAAGGATACAAGAAAGTACCTATAGTAGTCTAGGAAACTGAAAATGACTCCTAAAATTCTACCAAAACATTAAAGGAAATACTTAGAGAATTACAAAGACAACTAAGACAAAGACTAAGAAGTAAATAATATTTTCACTTGATTCTTCCTCTCTTATTTTGTGGATGATGAGATAGAATGGGCATTGATTCACAAAGATGTTGTGGTAAAGTACCTTGGGCTTGCCTCATTAAAAACCTATCTTAGAAAACCTCTCTTGGAAACGAAGAATAGGGGAAAAGAGTACAATCCAAGGAACCTATCTTGGTGAGTTTTAGGTGTCTTGAATCACAACCAATTTGGTTGGATTAGCACACACTAAACTGGCCTGAATGCTGTTGACAAGGTGTTGTAGTGTTATCTCAAGTTTGGCTCGCTTAGATCGGGTAACTGGGCCATTGAAGATTTGTAGCCTTTCATCTCCATTATCCTCGGATTTTAGCTGCTCCTTAGCAATTTAGTGTCTTCTTTGTCCTCTGGTTCAAGCTGCTCTTTAGGTTGTGGTTTCTTGCTGGCCGTTCTCACATCAGCGTTGGATTTGTGTCATTCTGAACTCTAAATCAAAAGTTACGGATGATTTATTGCGCACATGTCAAATTGATCGACCAGTTAAAATGATCATTCCAAACTGATCATTAGTTCTCCTTGGGTAAAGGCTTTTAAATCAAGCATAATGCATGACATCACACAGTTTGGGATAGATTGGATTACTTATAGGCTTTCTCATAGCTCTTTCACTCTCAAATATTGTCATGATATTGAAAATTGAGCTAGCTAAATGTGGGCGTCAGGTTCATGTCATTTTGAGCTCTAAATCAAGTGTTAAAGGTGATTTAGTTCGGACATATCAAGTTGATAATCTAGTTAAAGTGATCATTCTAAACTGATCATTGGTGCTCATGGAGCAAAGCTTTAAAAATGAAACATATTGCATACCATCAAGCGGTTTATGATAGATTTTATTACTTGGAGGCTTTGTGGTACGTAGCTCCTTCAGTCTCAAATATTGTCATAATATAGAAAATTGAGCTAGTTTTACATGGGCGTTGGATTCGTGTAATTCTGAACTCTAAATCAAACGTTATGGACGATTTAGTCCATACATGTCAAGTTGATCGGCCAGTTAAAGTCATCATTCTAAACTGATCATTAGTGCTGCTTGAGTAAAGGCTTAAAAATGAAGCATAATGCATGGCATCACGCAGTTTAGGATATATTGGAATACTTGAAGGCTTTGTGGTAGCTCATTCAGTCTCAAATGTTGTCACAACATGGAAAATTGAACTAGTTTAACGTGGGCGTTGGATTCATGACATTCTGAACTCTAAATAAAAAATTATGGACGATTTAGTGCGGACATGTCAAGTTTATCGGCTAGTTAAAATGATCATTTTAAAGAGATCATTCTAAACTGATCATTAGTGCTCCTTGAGTAAAGGCTTATAAATGAAGCATAATGCGTGGCGTAACGCAATTTGGGATACATTGGATTACTAGTATGTTTTTCGTAGCTATTCTGGTCTCAAATTTTGTCACAATATAGAAGATCGAGTTAGTTTAATGTGGAATTCATGTCATTCTGAACTCTAAATCAAAAGTTACGGAAGTTGTAGTCAGACTTTTCATGTTTATCGGCTAGTTAAAGTAATCATTCTAAAGTGATCATTCTAAATTGATCATTGTTGCTAATTGAGTAAAAGTTTATAAATGAAGCATAATGCATGACATGACACAGTTTAGGATAGATTGGATTACTTCGAGGCTTTGTCGTAGCTATTTCGATCTTAAATTTTGTCAGAGTATAGAAAATTGAGCTATTTTAATGTGGGCGTTCGATTTGTGTCATTCTGAACTATAAATCGAAAATTACAGACGATCTAGTGCGTACATGTCAAATTGATCGGCCAGTTAAAGTGATCATTATATACTGATCATTGGTGCAAATTGAGTAAAAGCTTATAAATGAAGCATAATGCATGACATCACGCAGTTTATGATACGTTTGGTTACTTGAAAGCTTTGTGGTAGCTCTTTCAGTCTCAAATTTTGACACAATATACAAAATTGAGGAAGTTTAATCTGGGCATTGGACTCGTGTCAATCTGAACTCTAAATCAAAATGTATGGACGATTAAATGCGGATATGTCAAGGTTATCGGCCCTTTGAAGTGATCATTCTAAACATAAAATTCTAAACTGATCATTAGTGCTCCTTCAGTAAATGCTTATAAATGAAGCATAATGCATGGCATCACGGAGTTTGGAATACATTGGATTGCTTGGAGGCTTTGTCGTAGCTCTTGAAGTCTCAAATGTTGTCACGACATTGAAAATAGAGCTAGATGAACATGGTTGTTGGATTCTTGTCATTTTGAGCTCTAAATCAAATATTAAACACGATTTAGTGCGGACATGTCAAGTTGATCAGCTAGTTAAAATGAGCATTCTAAATTGATCATTGCTGCTCATTGAGCAAGGATTTACATACGAAGCATAATGCACGTCATCCCACTGTTTGGATAGATTGGATAACTTGAAGGCTTTGTTGTAGCTATTTCGGTGTTAAATTATGTCACAATATATAATATTTAGCTAGGTTAACTTGGGTGTTAAATTCGTGTCATTCTGAACTCTAAATCAAAAGTTACATATGATTTAGTGGGGACATGTCAAGTTTATCAGCCAGTGAAAGTGATCATTCTATACTAATCATTAGTGCTCCACGAGGAAAAGCTTATAAATGAAGCATAATGCATGGCATCAGACAGTTTATAATAGATTGGACTACTTGAAGGCTTTGTGGTAGCTCTTTCAGTCTTAAATGTTGTCACAATATAGAATATTGAGCTAGATTAATGTGGGTGTTGGACTCGTGTCATTCGGAACTCTAAATCAAAATCTCAATCAATTTAGTGCGTACAAATCAAGTTGATCGCTAGTTAAAATGATCATTCTAAACTGATCCTTGGCACGCCTTGAATAAAGGCTTAAAAATAATGCATAATGCATGGCATCATGCAGTTTGCGATACATTGGATTACTTAGAGGGTTTGTCATAGCTATTTCAGACTTAAATTCTATTACAATATAGAAAATGAAGCTACCTTAACGGGGGCGTTGGATTCATGACGTTTTGAACTCTAAATCAAAAGTTAGAGACAATTTAGTGTGGAAATGTCAAGTTTATCGGCTTGTTAAATTAATCATTATAAAATGATCATTGATGCTCATTCAGTGAAGGTTTACAATTGAAGCATAAAAATATAGAAAATTGAGCTAGCTTAACGTGGGCATTGGATTCGTGTCATTCTGAACTCTAAATCAAAAGTTGCAGACGATTTAGTGCGGACATGTCAAGTTGATCGACCAGTTAAAGTGACCATTCTAAACTGATTATTGTTGCTCATTGAGTTAATGTGGGTATTGGAAGTTTTGTCGTAGCTCTTTCATTCTCAAATGGTCCCACGATATTGAAAATTGAACTGGATTAACGTTGGTGTTGAATTCATGTCATTTTTAAGCTCTAAATCAAATGTTCAAGACGATTTAGTGCGTACATCTCAAGTGTATCAGGTAGTTAAAATGATCATTATAAACTTATCATTGGTGCTGATTGAGCTAAGGTTCACAAATGAAGCATAATGCATGGCATCATGCAATTTGGGATAGATAGGATTAGTGGGAGGCTTTGTCTTAGCTATTTCAGTCTTAAATTTTGTCATAATATATAATATTGAGCTAGCTTAACTTGGACATTGGATTCGTGTTATTCTGAACTCTAAATCAAAAGTTACGGACTATTTAGTGCGGACATGTTAACTTGATTGGCCAGTTAAAGTGATCATTCTAAACTGATCATTCGTGCTCCTTGAGTAAATGCTTATAAATGAAGCATAATTCATGGCATCACGCAGTGTAGGATAGATTTGACTACTTGTATGCTTTGTGGTAGTTCTTTCAGTCTTAAATGTTTTTACCATATAGAAATCGAGCTAGATTAATGTGGGCGTTGGATTTGTGTCCTTTTGAACTCTAAATCAAAAGCTATGGACGATGTCGTGCGTACAAATCGAGTTGATCGGGCAGTTAAACTAATCATTCTAAACTGTTCATTTGTGATCCTTGAGTAACGGCTTATAAATGAAGCATATTGCATGGAATCACGCAATTTGAAATACATTGGATTATTTGGAGGCTTTGTTGTAGCTATTTTGGACTTAAATTCTATCACAAGATAGAAAATTGAGCTAGCTTAACGTGGGCATTGGAATCATGTAATTTTGAACTCTAAATAAAAACTTATGGACGATTTAGTGTGAAAATGTCAAGTTTAAAGACGATTTAGGGCGGCCATTCAAGTTTATCAGCTACTTAAAATGATCATTCTAAACTGATCATTGGTACGCATTGAGCAATGGTTTACAAATGAAGCATAATGCATGCCATCACGCAGTCTGGGATAGCTTGGATTACTTGGAGGCTTTGTCGTAGCTCTTTCGGCCTTAAATTTTGTTACAATGTAGAATAATGAGCTAGTTTAACGTGGGCATTAGATTCGTGTCATTTTGAACTTTTTAAAAAAAATTTTAAGGACGATTTAGTGCGGACATGTCATATTGATCGGCCAGTTAAAGTGATCATTCTAAACTGATCATTCTAAATTGATTATTAGTGCTCCTTGAGTAAAGGCTTATAAAGGAAGCATAATGCATGGTATCATAGAGTTTGGGATACATTGGATTACTTGGAAACTTTTTCGTAGCTTTTTCAGTTTCAAATGTTGTCACGATATTGAAAATTGAGCTAAATTAACATGGGTGTTCGATTCATGTCATTTTAAGATCCAAATCAAATGTTAAAGACGATTTAGAGAGGGTATATCAAGTTGATAAGTTTGTTAAATTGATTATTCTAAACTGATCCTTGGTGCTCAGTGAGCAAAGGTTTACAAATGAAGCTTAATGCATTGCACCAAGCAATTTGGGATAGATTGGATTACTTGGAGGCTTTGTCGTAGCTATTTTGGTCTTAAATTTTGTCACAATGTAGAATATTGACCTAGCTTAACGTTGGATTTGGTATTGTGTCATCCTGAACACTAAATCAAAAATTAGTGCAGATTTAGTGTAGACATGTCATATTGATCGCCAAGTTAAAGTGATCATTCCAAACTGACTATTAGTGTTCCTTGAGTAAAGGCTTATAAATGCAGCGTAATGCATGGCATCACGGAGTTTGGGATACATTGGATTACTTGGATGCTTTGTTATAGCTATTTCGGACTTAAATTGTGTCATAATATATAAAATTGAGCTAGCTTAACATGCTTGTTGGATTCATGTCATTTTCAACTCCAAATCAAAAATTACGGACGACTTAGTGCGGAAATATCAAATTTATCGGCTAGTTATATTAATCATTCTAAACTGATCATTGATGCTCATTGAGTAAAAGTTTACAAATGAAGCATAATGCATGGCATGACACAGTTTGGGATGGAGTGGATTACTTAGAGGCTTTGTCATAGCTATTTCGGTGTTAAAATTTGTCACAATGTAGAATATTGAGCTAGCTTAACCTTGGCGTTGGATTCGTGTCATCCTGAACTTTAAATCAAAAGTTACAGATGATTTAGTGTAGACATGTCATATTAATCGTCAAGTTAAAGTGATCAATGTAAAGTGTTCATTCTAAATTGATTATTAGTGCTCCTTGAGTAAAGGCTTATAAATGAAGCATAATACATGGCATCATGGAGTTTGGAATACATTGGATTAATTGGAGGCTTTGTCGTAGTTCTTTCATTCTCAAATGTTGTTACGATACTGAAAATTGAGCTAGACTAACGTGCGTGTTTGATTCGTGTCATTCTGAACTCTAAATCAAAAGTTACATATGATTTAATGGGAACATGTCAAGTTGATCGGCCTGTTAAAGTGATCATTTTAAACTGATCATTCTAAACTTATCATTAGTGCTCCTTGACTAAATGCTGACAAATGAAGCATAATGCATGGCATCACACAGTTTAGGATAGATTGGATTACTTGAAGGCTTTGTGGTAGCTCTTTTAGTCTTAAATTATGTAACAATATAAAAAAAATGAGCTAGCTTAACGTGGGTGTTGGATTTGTGTCACTTTGAACTCTAAATCAACATTTACGGACGATTTAGTGCAAACATGTCAAGTTAATCGGCCAGTTAGAGTGATCATTATAAAATGCTTATAAATGAAGCATAATACATGGCATCATGTATTTAGAATAGATTGGACTACTTGAAGGCTTTGTGGTAGCTGTTTAAGTCTTAAATGTTTCCACAATATAGAAAATTTAGCTAGCTTAATGTGGGCGTTGGATCCGTGCCATTCTGAACTCTAAATCAAAATTTACTGACAATTTAGTGCGTACACATCAAATTGATCGGCCACTTAAAATGATAATTCTAAAATGACCATTGGTGCTAATTGAGTAAAGGTTTATAAATGAACCATATTGCATGGCATCACGCAGTTTAGGATACATTGGATTGCTTGGAGGCTTTGTTGTAGCGATTTTGGTCTTAAATTCTGTCACAATATAGAAAATATAGCTAGCTTAATGTGGCCATTGGATTCATGTAATTTTCAATTCTGAACAAAAAAAGTACAGACGATTTAGTGCGGAAATGTCAAGTTTGGTTTAGTGCGGACATGTCAAGTTGATCGGCAAGTTAAAATGAGCATTCTAAACTGATCATTGGTGCTCCGTGATTAAAGGCTTATAAATGAATCATAATGCATGGCATCATGCAGTTTGGGATAGATGGGATTAATTGAAAACTTTGTGGTATCTCTTTCAGTCTCAAATGTTGTCACGATATTGAAAATTGACCTTGATTAATGCGGACGTTACATGGCTAATAAATGAAGCAAAATGCAGCAGACAAATTGGATTAGTTGGAGGCTTTGTCGTTGCTATTTCGGTTTTAAAATTTGTCACAGTATAGAAACTTGAGCTAGCTTAACGTGGGCGTTGAATTAGTGTCTTTTTCAATTCTAAATAAAAAGTTACAGATGATTTAGTGCAGACATGTCAAGTTCATCGGTCAGTTAAAATGATCATTTTAAACTGATCATTGGTTCTCCTTGAGTAAAGGCTTGTAAAATGCATGTCATCACGCAGCTTGGAATACACTGGATTACTCGGAGGCTTTGTCATAGCTCTTTCAGTCCCAAATGTTGTCACAATATAGAATATTGAGCTAGCTTAACGTGGGCGTCGGATTCGTGTCATTCTGAACTCTAAATCTAATGTTAAAGACGATTTAGTGCGGACATGTCAAGTTGAACAACTAGTTAAAATGATCTTCTAAACTAATCATTGGTGCTCCTAGAGTAATGGTTTATAAAGGAAGCATAATGCATGGCATCACGTAGGTTGGGATACGCTGGATTATTTGGAGGTTTTTTGTAGCTTTTTCAGTCTCAAATGTTGTCGCAATATAGAAAATTGAGCTAGTTTAACGTAGGCGTAGGATCCGTGTAGTTCTGAATTCAAAACCAAAAGTTATAGACGATTATGTGAAAAAATGTAAAGTTGGTAAGCGAGTTAAAATGATCATTCTAAACTAACCCTTGGTGCTCCTTGACTAATGGCTTATAAATGAAGCATAATGCATGGCATCAAGCAGTTTGGATACATTGGATTACTTGGAGATTTTTTTCGTAGCTCTTTTAGTCTCAAATGTTGCCAAAATATGGAAAATTTAGCTAGCTTAACGTGGGCATTGGACTCATGTCATTTTAGGCTCAAAATTAAAAGTTAAATATGATTTAGTGGGGACATGTCAAGTTGATCTTCTAGTGAAAATGATCATTCAGAACTCATCATTGGGGCTCCTTGAGTAAAGGCTTATAAATGAAGCATAATGCATGTCATCACGTTGTTTACGATACAGTGGATTACTTGGAGGCTTTGTCGTAGATTTTTCAGTCTCAAATGATGTCACAATATAGAAAATTGAACTAGCTTAACGTGCGCGTTTCCCCCGTGTCATTCATAGCATCACGCAGTTTGGGATACATTGGTTTACTTGGAGGCTTTGTCATAGCTCTTTCAGCCTCAAATGATGTCACAATATTGAAAATTGAGCTAGCTTAACGTGGGTGTTGGAGCCATGTCATTCTGAACTCTACATCAAAAGTTACAAACGATTTATTGCGTACATCTCAAGTTGATCGTCCAGTTAAAATGATCATTCAAAACCCACCATTGGTGCTCCTTGAGTAAAGGCTTATAAATGAACCATAATGCATGGCATCACTCATTTTGGGATACATTGGATTACTTGGAGGCTTTGTTATTGATCTTTTATTCTCAAATGTTGTCACAATAGAGAAAATTTAGCTAGTTTAATGTGGGCGTTGGATCTCTGTCATTCTAAACTGTAAATCAAAAGTTACGGTTGATTTAGTGTGGACATGTTAGGTTTATCGTCCAGTTAAAATGATTAAATCAAAACTCATCATTTCTGCTCATTGAGTAAAGGCTTATAAATGAAGAAAAATGCATAGCATCACACAGTTTGGGATACATTGGATTACTTCAAGGCTTTGTCGTACCTCGTTCACTCTCAAATGTTGTCACAATATAGAAAATTGAGCTAGCTTAACGTGAGCATTAAATTTGTGTCATTCTGAACTCTTAATCAAAAGTTACGGACGATTTACTGCGGACACGTCAAGTTGATCGTCTAGTTAAAATGATAATTGTAAACTTATAATTGGTGCTCCTTGAGTAAAATCTTATAAATGAAGCATAATGCATTAAATCACGTAGCTTTGGATAAATTTATTTACTTGGAGGCTTTGCCATAGCTCTTTAAGTCTCAAATGTTGTCACAATATAGAAAAAGTAGCTAGCTTGACGTGGGTATTGGATTCGTGTCATTATGAATTTTAAATTTAAATTTACGGATGATTTAGTGCGGACATGTCAATTTTATCGGTCAGTTAAATGATCATTCTATTCTGATGATTCGTGCTGCTTTAGTAAATGCTTATAAATGAAGCATAATACATGGCATCACATTATTTAGGATACATTGGATTCGTTGGAGGCTTTGTAGTAGCTCTTTCAGTCTCAAATATTGTCCCAATATGAAAAATTAGCTTGGTTAACATGGGCGTTGGACTCGTATCATTTTTAGCTTTAAATCAAAAGTTAAAGACAATTTACGGCGGACATGTCAAGATGATCAGGTAGTTAAAATAAAAGTTCTAAACTTATCATTGGTGCTCCTTGATTAAAGTCTGATAAATAAAGCATAATGCATGGAAACACACAGTTTAAGATAGATTGGATTACTTGGAGGCTTTGTCGTACCTATTTTGGTCTTAAAGTTTGTCACGATATAGAAAATTGAGCTAGGTTAACATGGGCGTTGGATTCATATCATTCTGAACTCTAAATCAACGGTTATGGACGATTTAGTGCGGAAATGTCAAGTTGATCGTCTAGTTTAAATGATCATTATAACTAATCATTGGTGCTCCTAGAGTAAAGGCTTATAAATGAAGTTTAATGCATGGCATCATGCAGTTTTGAACACATTGGATTACTTGGATGCTTTGTATTAGCTCTTTCAGTTTCAAATGATTTCGCAATATGGAAAATTGAGCTCAAATAAACGTGGACGTTGGACTTATGTCATTTTAAGCTATAATTCAAAAGTTAAAGATTTTTTTGTGCGGTCATGTCAAGTTGATCAGCTAGTTAAAATATCATTCTAAACTAATCATTGGGGCTCCTTAACTAAAGGCTTATAAATGAAGCATAACATGCCATCACGAAGTTTGGGATACACTGGATTACTTGGAGGCTTTGTCGTAGTTATTTCAGTCTCAAATGATGTCACAATATAGAAAATTGAGCTAGCTTAACGTGGGTGTTGGACTCATGTCATTTTTACTCTAAATCAAAGTTAAAGACGATTACTAGGGACATGTCAAGTTGATCAGCTAGTTAAAATGATCATTCTAAACTGATCATTGGCGCTCCTTGAGTAAAGGCTTATAAATGAAGCATAATTCGTGGCATCACGCAGTTTGATATAGATTGGATTACTTGGAGCCTTTTCCGTTGCCCTTTCAGTCTCAAATATTGTAACGATACAGAAAATTCAGCTAGCTTAATGTAGGCGTTGGACTCATGTAATTATGAACTCTAAATTAAAAGTTAAAGATGATTTAGTGCGGATATGTAAGTTGATAAGCTAGTTAAAATGATCTTTGGTGCTCCTAGCGTAAAGGCTAATAAATGAAGCATAATGCATGACATCATATAGTTTGGGGTAAATTGGATTATTTGGAGGCTTTGTCGTAACTATTTCGGTTTTAAATTTTGTCACAGTATAGAAAATTAAGCTAGCTTAACGTGGGTGTTGGATTCGTATTATTTTTAACTCTAAATCAAAAGTTATAGACGATTTAGTGCCGACATGTCAAGTTGATCGGATAGTTAAAATGATCATTCTAAACTGATCATTGGTGCTCCTTGAGTAAAGGCTTATAAATGAAGCATAATGCATGGCATCACGCAGTTTGGGATACATTGGAGTATTTGAAGGTGTTTTCGTAACTCTTTTAGTCTCAAATGTTTTCAAAATATGGAAATTTGAGCTAGATTAATATGGGCGTTGGGTTCATGTCATTTTGAGCTCTAAATGAAATGTTAAAGATGAATTAGTGCGGACATGTCAAAATGATCAGCTAGTTTAAATGATCATTGATGTGATCCTGATTAGGATCAAGCCCCCGATCAACTCCAAAAGTGTTGTGGAAGAGTGGATGAATGGATTGAAGTTGTGGAATAGGTGAAACTATGGTGTAACTTGCAGATGTGTGAGCTCTTAAGATGATGGATCCGAGAACAAGGGGAAATGAGTGATACTTCTCAAGGATTTTGCAAAATCTTTGAACTATCTGCTTGCTCTGTCTGAATCACGAAGGCCATGCCTGTTGGGCAAGGGGTGAATCGACTTGAAACTTCCAAGGGTGATGAAGATCCCTTAGACTTTCGGCTCTTGATAGGAATGAGAAAGTGTTCTACAATTCCTTACTCAAGAGGATGATCAAACGAGTTTAAGAAGGAGATTTGCTATTAAAATGTTTGATGATTCAGAAATAAGGATACAAGGGAGTACTCATAGTAGTCTAGGAAATTGAAAATGACTCCTAAAATTATACCAAAACATTAAAGGAAATACTTAGGGAATTACAAAGACAACTAAGATAAAGACTAAGAAGTAAATAATGTTTTGACTTAATTCTCATTCTCTTATTTCGTGGATGATGGAGATAGAATGGACCTTGATTCACCAAGAGGTTGTGGTAAAGTACTTGGGCTTGCCTCATTAAAAACCTATCTTAGAAAACCCATTGGCACAGAACTTAGAATAGGAAAAAGAGTACAATCCAAGGCCCCTCTCTTGGTGAAGTTTAGGCGGCTTGAATCGCAACCAATGTGGTTGGATTAACACACACTAAACTGGCCTGAATGGTGTTGTCTTAAGTTTTGCTTGCTTGGATCGGGTAATATTTCCATTGAAGATTTGTAGGCTTCCATCCCCAATATCCGTGGGTTCTAGCTGCTCCTTAGCATCTTTAGTGGCTTCTTCCTCTTCTCGTTCAAGCTGCACCTTAAGTTGTAGTTCATTTCTGGCCATGCTCACATCATCCTCTCACAGTTGAGAAGGAGTTGACCTAAAATCTGTTTCATCTGCAAAATATGGATCAGTAATATTGCAGCTTGAACTCACTTGGTACTTACCTTGAAGATCCATCTGGTAGGCATTGTCAATGATTTTCTTGATGACTTTGAATGGGCCATCAATCCTAGGCATTAGCTTGGATTTCCTTTAACTCGGAAATCTATCTTTGCCCAAATGGATCCACACCAAGTCTAATTCCTCAAATGCTAACTCCTTTCGGCCATTATTGGCTTGTTGAGCAAAAATCTTAGTCTTATTTTCAATATTGAGCGGAGCTTTCTCATGAATGTTTTTAACAAACTCAGACTTTTTCTTTCCCTCAATGCTTGTCCTTTCACTCAAAGGTAAAGACATTAGATCCAAAGGTGAGATGGGATTGAACCCATATACAATTTGGAATGGTGAGTACTTAGAAGTAGTATGCCTAGCATGATTATATGCGAATTCAACCTAAGGAAAGAATTCTTTCCAAATCATAAGATTCTTTTTAATCAAGGCTCTTAACAAAGTAGACAAGGTTCTATTAACTACTTCAGTTTGACCATCCAATTGGTGAAAAGTTGTGGAGAAGCAAAGGTTAGTTCCTAGCTTAGACCAAAGTGTTTTCCAAAAGTAACTAAGGAACTTAGTCTCTCAATCTGGTACTATGGTCGTAGGCATGCCATAAAGTCTAACTATCTCTTTAAAGAATAATCCAGCAATGTTAACGGTATCATCCGTCTTATGACAAGGAATAAAGTGAGCCATTTTGGAAAACCTATTTACTACAACGAACACATAATCCTTTCCAGTATTAGTTCTAGTAGTTCTAGGCAATCCAACAAAAAAATCCATAGAAATATCATGTCAAGGGTGCAAAGGTATAGGAAGAGTGGTATACAAACCGTGCTTTTGGATTGTGGATTTGGCTTGCTTGCAAGTTACACATCTTGGGCAAGGTTTCTTAACATCACTCCTCATGTGTTGCCAAAAGAAGTGTTCATGCAATACATTTAATATCTTTTACACGCCAAAGTGACCGATAAGACCACCTGAATGTGCTTCCTTAACAAACAAGTCTCACAAAGAGGAGTTAGCTACACATAACCGATTATCATAAAACAAGAAGCTTTCACTCTTAAACTATTTTCCAGTACCAAACTTCTCACAAGAAGAATAAATATTCATAAAATCAGCATCAGTAGCATATAACTCTTTGATTTGCTCAAACTTCTAAAGAGTTCAAGAGCACATACCTCCGAGAAAGAGCATTGGCTACTACATTCTCTTTACCTTTCTTGTATTTGATCACATAGGGGAAGGTCTCATGAATTCGACCCACCTAGCATGTCTTTTGTTCAGCTTTTGGTGCCCTTTGAGATGTTTGAGTGGCTCATGGTCAGTATGAATGACAAACTCCTTGGGCCAAGATAATATTGCCATGTTTGCAAGGCCCTCACAAGCGCATATAGTGCTTTGTAATATGTTCGGTAACTGAGTGTGGCCCCTACAAGTTTCTTACTAAAATAGGCAATGGGCTTCCTTTCCTGCATAAGATCAGCACCAATACCAACTCCTGAGGCATCACATTCAATTTCAAAAGTTTTATAAAAGTTAGGAAGAGATAGCACTGGGGAGTGTGTGAGCTTGTCTTTCAAGGTTTGGAATGCCTCCTCTTGCGCCTGCTCCAACTTAAACCCCACATTCTTTTCGATAACCTCAGTGAGTGGAGTTGCTGTAGTGCTAAATTCCATGACAAATCTCTGGTAAAACCCAGCTAGGCCATGGAAGCTCCTTACTTCCCCAACATTCTTTGGACGTGGCCACTCCGTAATCGCTTTTATCTTTTCCTCATCCACCTTAATACCATCTGTAGTCACAACAAAACCTAAGAAGACAAGGTTATCTGTTCCAAAAGCACATTTCTTAAAATTGGTATACAAGGTCTTCTTTCTAAGCATTTCAAAACCTTTCTGTGGTGTTCTACATGATCATCTAAGGTTCGGCTAAAAACTAGAATGTCATCAAAGTATACTACCACAAAATGACCTATGAATTCCCTAAGGACATGGTTCATCAATATCATGAAGGTGTAGGTGCATTTTTCAAGCCAAAAGGCATTACTAACCATTCGTATAAACCTTGTTTAGTTTTAAATGCAGTTTTCCACCATCACGTTCTTTCATCCTAATTTGGTGATAACCACTCTCAAGATCTACCTTAGAGAAGATGCTAGAACCATGCAATTCATCTAATATATCATCTAATCTAGGTATAGGACGGCAATACTTTACAGTGATATTGTTGATGGCTTTGCAATCGACACACATTCTCTAGCTTCCATCCTTTTTTTTTTGACAAGCGAAACAGGTAAAGCACACGGGCTCATACTTTCACAGATATGTCCTTTCTCCATGAGTTCAGTGACTTGCTGTTGAAGCTCCTTGGTCTCCAGGGGGTTGGTTCTGTAGGCTGGATTGTTGGGAAGAGATGCTCCTGGTAGAAAGTTAATTTGGTGCTCAATTCCTCGGATTGGTGGTAAGCCTTTCGGTTGCTCCTCTGAAAACACATCTTCAAATTCCTGCAAAAGAAGTTGAATTTTGCTAGGAATGTCCTGCATAGATTGGTTAGTATGAAAGCATTTTTTAAGCACAAAGAGTAGGTGTGGTAAGTTACTCCCTGGGTTGGACTTAATCAGAAGATTAGTCGGTTGTTTTGCTGGTGGCTTGGTTTGCGGTTTTGCGGTGCCGTCGGCATGGGGTTTGCTTTTGGGTTCGAATTGGGTTTGGTTTTTCTTCAAATCTATCTGATCTAAATGAATCTTTTGTGGGGATCAAAGTATTAAAATATGTTTCTTTCCTTGAAACTCAAATGAGTACCTATTAGTAAACCCAGCATGAATAACCCTTCTATCCAATTGCCAAGGTCCACCTAACAAGATGTGACAAGCATCCATGGGTAAAACATCACACCAAACCTCATCTTCATATTTGCCTATGGACAAAGGAACTAGGACCTGGTTCTCTACTTCTAGCCCACCCTCATCATTAAGCCATTGCAACTTATAGGGTTTAGACCTCTTAATAATCTCAAGTCCTAACTTCTCTACCATAATCTCACTAGATACATTGGTACAGCTACCTACATCTATTACTAAGCTACAGACCTTACTCTTAACTAGACAGCAAGTGTGGAATAGGTTCTCTCCTTGCTCATTCTTTTTCTCTCCTATTTTGTAAGTTTAGAGTTCTCCTAGTGACTAAGAGTTGTCCAGCATGGGGCATGTCTACATTTTCTTCCAAGGACTCAGCATCCGAATGGTCATCCTCTGATTCTACCTCACCATTAGCCCTAATAACTAAGGTTCTCTTATTGGTACATTCCCTAGAGTAGTGACCAAAGCCCTAACACTTAAAACACTGAATTTCCCTAGTTTTGGTGCTAGAACCCATATCCATTCCCTTCAGTTTCGAATCTTCTACCTTAGGTTTAGTGAAAGGCTTGTCATCTTTGCTAGACTTATCCTCCTTAGATTGTCTAAACCTAGTAAAACTAAATCCGGGTTTAGGGTTTTTTCTCTTAAGTTTTTTTCTGAACATGATAGCCTTGTGGAGAACCTCTAGCCTATCTATGATTTCCCTATAAAGGCCACCCATAAAACTAGCCATAGTGGCTTCACTATCCTCTTGAACATCAGCCTTAAGCAATAAGGTTTCCATCTCCTTAAAGTACTCCTCTACGGTTCTAGATCCTTGACATAGTTCTCTAAGCTTAAAGTGAAGTTCCCTATAGTAGTGGCTAGGTATAAACCTTTTCTCATGATTACTTTCATCTGTTTACACGTATCTATAGGCAAAGCCCCAGCCCTTCTCCTAGAAGTAACTAATTGATCCCACCAACTTAAGGCATAATCTTTAAAAGCGGTTGGTGCTACTATAACCTTACTTTCCTTAGTGTATTCCCTACAATCAAAGACTATTTCTATCTTCTTTTCCCACTCTAGATTCTCATCGGGGTCATTGGTTCCATGGAAAGAGGGAATCTTGAGTTTAAGGCCAGTCAAAGGGTCGCTAGGATTGGGTTGGTTATTCCTATGCGGTTGGTCGCCTCTTGGCGGCCTTCACCTAGGGTGTTGTGACCTAGATGAGTGACTATAGTATTGTTCAGTATCAGAAGGTGGCTGGTTTGTCCTAAGTCGGTCATTGATGGATCTTTCTATTTCAGCTCTCATGGTTGCTATACTTTCATCCATCATGGCTTTAAAGGAATGAAGGAGTTGTTTGTTGCAGTTTGAGGATTCTTGTCAATTATTGCTGGTTCCTGCAATGGTACCTGAAAAATTCAGACAACTAAATAAGTAAAAGGTTTAAAGTAAAACACATAAACTGACACAACAATTCGCTGAAACAAAGACACAAGAACATAGACAAACCCTAGCAAAACATGTTCTAGACCCTTTGAACTCCGGTTTTGAAATGGGTGAGTCTAACAACTTTAGATTCGTTTTGAAACATTTTTAATTGGTATTCCTGGTTCTATTAAGTCTAATGAACAAGTTTCATTCAGGTTTTAATCTCTAAAATATTCAAACAAAATGTGATAAACTCGGATTAACAAAAACAGTTTCTCAGAACGGTGCCGATTGGGTGTTTTGTCCTTTAGAATTCGGTTCTAAACTATTTTTAAGTTAATTTACAGGTTTTTCAAAGATTATAAAATAAATTTTAAACAAGAAACAAACCCAGAAACATTTTAAAAAAAATCGCAAAAAGAAGGCGAAGGGTTACAAAACGTTTTTGCAAGAATACAAAAGGGTGCAAACGGGTTTGTAGAGATACAACTTGGTTTGCAGTGGGCTCTGATACCACTTAATGTGATCCTGATGAGGATAAAGCCCCTGATCAACTCCAAATGGTTTTGGAAGAGTGGATGACTGGATTGAAGTTGCGGAATGGGTGAAACGATGGTGTAACTTGTGGATGTGTGAGCTCTTAAGTGGATGGATCCGAGAACAAGGGGAAATGGATGATACTTCTCAAGAATGGTGGAAAATACTTGGAATATATGCTTTCTCTGTGTCAATCACAAAGGCCAAGCACGTTGGGCAAGGGGTGAATCGACTTGAAACTTCCAAGGGTGATGAAGATCCCTTAGACTTTCGACTCTTGAGAGGAATGAGAAAGTGTTCTACAATTCCTTATTTAAGAGGATGATCAAACGAGTTTAAGTAAGAGATTTGCTATTAAAATGTTTGATGATTCAGAAAGAAGGATACAAGGTAGTACTTATAGTAGTCTAGGAAATTGAAAATGACTCCTAAAAGTCTACCAAAACATTAAAGGAAATACTTAGGGAATTACAAAGATAACTAAGACAAAGACTAAGAAGTAAACAATGTTTTGACTTGATTCTTCCCCTCTTATTTCGTGGGTGATGAGATAGAATAGGCCTTGATTCACCAAGAGGCTGTGATAATGTACCTTGGGCTTGCCTCATTAAAAACCTATCTTAGAAAACCCATTGGGACAAAACTAAGAATAGGGAAAAAGAGTACCATCCAAGGTACCTCTCCTAGTGAGGTTTAGGTGGCTTGAATCACAACCAATGTGGTTGGATTAGCACACACAAAATTGGCCTTAATGGTGTTGAGAAGGTGCTGTAGTGTTGTCTTAAGTTTGGCTTGCTTGGATCGGGTAATTGGGCCATTGAAGATTTGTAGGTGTTCATCTCAAATATCCCTGGGTTCTAGCTACTCCTTAGCATCTTTAGTGGCTTCTTCCTCCTCTGGTTCGAGCTGCTCCTTAGGTTGTAGTTCCCTGCTGGCCATGCTGACATCAATCATTCTAAACTGATCATTGTTGCTCCTTGAGTAAAGGCCTATAAATGAAGCGTAATGCATGACATCATGCAGTTTGGGATATATTGGATTACTTGAATGCTTTTTCGTAGCTCTTTCCGTCTCAAATGTTGTCATAATACGGAAAATTGAGCTCGCTTGATGTGGTCGTTGGACTCATGTCATTTTGAGCTCTAAATCAAAAGTTAAAGACGATTTAGTGCAGACATGTCAAGTTGATCAGCTTGTTAAAATGATCATTGTAAACTGATCTGTGGTGTTCCGTTATTAAAGGCTTATAAAAGAAGCACAATTCATGGCATCACACAGTTTGGGATAGATTGGATTACTTGGATGCTTTGTCATCGCTATTTTGGTGTTAAATTTTATCATAATATAGAAAATTGAGCTAGCTCAACGTGGGTGTTCGATTCGTGTCCTTTTGAACTCTAAATCAAAAGTTACAGATGATTTAGTGCATAGTTGTCAAGTTGATCGGCCAGTTAAAATGATCAATCTAAACTGGTCATTGGTGCTCCTTGAGTAAAGGCATATAAATGAAGCATAATGCATGACATCACGTAGTTTGGGATACATTGGGTTACTTGGAGGCTTTTTTTGTAGCTCCTTTAGTCTCAAATGTTGTCATAATACGGAAAATTCAGCTAGCTTAAAGTGGGTGTTGGAGTCATGGCATTTGACCTCTAAATAAAAAGTTAAAGATGATTTGGTGCGGACATGTAAGTTGATCAGCTAGTTAAAATGATTGTTGGTGCACCTCAAGAAAGCCTAAAAAATAAAGCATAATGCATGGCATCACGTAGTTTTGGATAGATTCGATTACTTGGAGGAATTTTTGTAGCTATTTTGGTTTTAAATTTTGTCACAATATAGAAAATCGAGTTAGCTTAACGTGGGGTTGGATTCCTGTCATTTTGAACTCTAAATCAAAAGTTACAGATGATTTAGTGCGGGCATATCAAGTTGATCGGCCAGTTAAAAATTATCATTCTAAACTGATCATTATTGCTCATTAAGTATAGGCTTCTAATCGAAGCATAATGCATGCATCACGCAGTTGGGATATATTAGATTACTCGTAGCTATTTCAGTCTTAAATTTAGTCAGAATATAGAAAATTTAGCTAGTTTAATTTGGGCGTAGATTCTTGTCATTTTGAACTCTAAATCAAAAGTTGTAAACGATTTAGTGCAGACATGTCAAGTTGATCAGCAAATTGAAATGACCATTATAATCTGATCATTGGTGCCCCTTGAATAAAGACTTACAAATGAAGCATAATGAACGGCATCAAGCAGTTTGGGATACATTGCATTACTTGGAGGTTGTGTCGTAGCTCTTTCACTCTCTTATGTTGTCATAATATGGAAAATTGAGCTAGCTTAACGTGGCATTGGATTCCTGTCATTCTGAACTCTAAATCAAAAGATACTGACGATTTAGTGCGGACATGTCAAATGGATCGGTCAGTTTAAATGATCATTCTAAATTGATCAGTGGTGCTTCTTTAGTGAAGGATTATAAATGAAGCATAATGCATGACATCACGTAGGTTGGGATACATTATATTACTTAGAGGCTTTGTCATAGATCTTTTAGCCTCAAATGTTGTCACAATATGGAAAATTTAGCTAGTTTAACGTGGGGGTTTGATACATGTAATTTTGAGCTATAAATGAAAAGTTATAAACAATTTAGTGTGGACATGTCAAGTTGATCAGCTGTTTAAAATGATCATTCTAAACTAATCATTGGTGCTCCTTGAGTAAAGGCTTATAAATGAAGCATAATGCATGGTATCACGCAGTTTGGGATAGATTGGATCACTTGTATGCTTTGGTCTAGCTATTTCTATCTTAAATTTCGTCACAATATATAAAATTGAGCTAGCTTAACGTGAGAATTGGATTCGTGTCATTTTGAACTCTAAATCAAAAGTTACGGACGATTTTGTGCGGATATTTTAAGTTGATCAGCCAGTCAAAATGATCATTCTTGAATGATCATTGGTCTTCCTTGAGTAAAAGCTTATAAATGAAGTATAATGCATGGCATCACGCAGTTTGGGATACATTTGATTACTCGGAGGCTTTTTCGTAGCTCTTGCAATCTCAAATGTTGCCAAAATATAGAAAATTGAGCTAGCTTAACGTGGGCATTGGACTCATATCATTTTGACCTCTAAATCAAAAGTTATAGACAAGTGGACATGTCAAGTTGATCAACTAAATTGATCATTGGTGCTCTGTGAGTAATGGCTTATAAATGAGGGATAATGCATGACATCATGCAGTTTGGGATAGATTGGATTGCTTGGAGGCTTTGTCTTAGCTATTTTCAGTCTTAAATTTTGTCACAATATAGAAAATTGAGCTAGGTTATCGTGGGCGTTTGATTCATATTATTTTGAACTCTAAATCAAATGTTACGGACAATTTAGTGCCGAGATGTCAAGTTCATCGGCCAGTTAAAATAATCATTCTAAACTGATCATTGGTACTCCTTGAGTAATGGCGTATAAATGAAGTATAATGTACGGCATCACGCAGTTTGGGATACGTTGGATTTCTAGGAGGCTTTGTCATATCTCTTTCCATCTCAAATGTTTTCACAATATGGAAAATTAAACTACCTTAACGTTAGCATTGGACTCATGACATTATGAGTTCTAAATCAAAAATTAAAGACAATTTATTGCGGACAATTCTAGTTGATCAGCTAGCTAAAATGATCATTCCAAACTGATCATTGATACTCCTTGAGTAAAAACTTATAAATGAAGCATAATGCATGCCATCACGCAGTTTGGAATAGATTGGATTACTTGGAGGTGTTGTCGTACCTATTTTGGTCTTAAATTTTTCACAATATAGAAAATTTAGTTAGCTTAACGTCGCCGTTGGATTCGTGTCATTCTGAACTCTAAATCAAAAGTTACTGACAATTTAGTGTGGACATGTCAAGTTGATCGGCCAGACTTATAAACGGAGCATAATGCATGACATCAAAGAGTTTGGGATACATTTGGTTAATTGGAAGCTTTGTCTAGCACTTTTAGTCTCAAATGTTGTTGCAATAAGGAAAATTGATCAAGCTTAATGTGGGTGTTGGATTTGTGTCATTTTGAACTCTAAATCAAAAGTTACCAACGATATAGTGCGGACATGTCAAGTTGATCGGTCAGGTAAAATAATAATTCTAAACTGATCATTGGTGATCCATGAGTAAGAGTTTATAAATTAAGCATAAAGCATGATATCACTAAGTTTGGGATAGATTGCATTACTTTGAGGCTTTGTCTAGATCTTTTATGGAAAATTGATCTAGCTTAACTGTGGTGTTGGATTCCTTTCATTTTGAGATCTAAATCAAAAGCTAAAGACGATTTAGTGCGGACATCTCAAGTTAATCATTCAGTTAAAATAATAATTCTAAACTGATCATTGGAGCTCATTGAGTAAAGGCTTATAAAAAAGCATAATGCATGGCATCACCAAGTTTCGGATAGATTGCATTACTTGGAGGCTTTGTCTACCTCTTTCAGTCTCAAATGTTGTTGGAATATGGAAAATTGAGCTAGCTTAATGTTGGTGTTGGATTCATGTCATTACGAGCTCTAAATCAAAATTTCAAGACGATTTAGGGCGGCCCATGTCAAGTTTATCAGCTAGTTAAAATGATCATTCTAAACTGATCATTGGTGCTCCTTGAGTAATGGCATATAAATGAAGTATAATGCATAGCGTCACGTAGTTTGGGACAGACTGGATTACTTGGAGGCTTTGTCTTAGCTCTTTCAGCCTCAAATGTTGTCACAATAATAAAACTTGATCTTGATTAATGTGGGTGTTGGTTATATGTCATTTTGAGCTCTAAATCAAACGTTTAAGACAATTTAGTGCGAAATGTCAAGTTGATCGGTCAGGTAAAATAATAATTCTAAACTGATCATTGGTGATCCTTGAGTAAAAGTTTATAAATTAAGCATAAAGCATGATATCACTAAGTTTGGGATAGATTGCATTACTTTGAGGCTTAACCGTGGTGTTGGATTCATGTCATTTTGAGATCTAAATCAAAAGTTAAATACGATTTAGTGCGGATAAGTCAAGTTTATCAGCCAGTTAAAATGATCATTCTAAACTGATAATTGGTGCTCCTTGAGTAAAGTCTTATATATGAAGCATACTGCATGGCATCACGTAGTTTGGGATAGATTGCATTACTTTGAGGCTTTGTCTAGCTATTTATTGGTGTTGGATTCATGTCATTTTGAGCTATAAATCAAACGTTAAAGATGATTTAGTGCGGACATGTCATTCTGAACTTATCATTGGTGCTCCTTGAGTATAGGTTTATATATGAAGCATAATGCATGACATTACAAAGTTTGAGATAGATTGCATTACTTTGAGGCTTTTCTAGCTCTTTCAATCTCAAATGTGATCACAATATGCAAAATTTAGCTAGCTTAACGTAGGCGTTGTATTCATGTCATCTCGAGCTCTAAATAAAAATTAAAGACGATTTTGGTGCAGACACGTCAAGTTCAACAGCTAGTTAAAATGATCATTCTAAACGGATCATTGGTGCTCCTTGAGTAAAGGCTTATAAATTAAGCATAATGCATGACATCACGCAGTTTTGGATAGATTGAAATAATTGTAGGCTTTGCATAGCTTTTTTTGAAATTAAATTTTATCACAATATAGAAAATTGAGGCAGTTTAATGTGGGTGTTGGATTCGTGTCATTTTGAACTTTAAATCAAAAGTTATGGACGATTTAGTACGGACATATCATATTAATCGGCCAGTTTAAGTGATCATTCTAAACTTATCATTGGTGCTCCTTTAGTAAATGCATATAAATGAAGCATAATGCATGACATCATGTAGGTTGGGATAGATTGTATTACTTCGATGCTTTGTCTAGCAATTTCAGTCTCAAATGTTTTCACAATACGAAAAATTGAGCTAACGTAACGTGGGTGTTGGATTTCATGTCATCTTGAACTCTAAGTAAAAAGTTAACGACGATTTAGTGCGGAAATATCAAGTTGATAAAGTAGTTAAAATGATCATTCTAAACTTATCATTGGTGCTCCTTGAGTAAAGGTGTATAAATGAATCATAATGCATAGCATCACACAGTTTCGGATAGATTGGATTACTTGGAGGCTTGGTTATACATATTTCGATATTAAATGTTGTCACAATACAGAAAATTGAGCTAGCTTAACATGGATGTTGGATTTGTGTCATTTTTAGCTCTAAATCAAAAGTTAAAGACGATTTAGGGCGGACATGTCAAGGTTATTAGCTAGTTGAAATGATCATTTTAAAATGATCATTGGTGTTCGTTGAGTAAACGCTTATATATGAAGCATAATGCATGACATCACACAGTTCAGGATAGATTGCATTACTATGGGGCTTTCTCATATCTATTTCGATCTTCATTTTTTTCACTATATAGAAAATTTAGAAACCTTCACGTGGGTGTTAAATTCAGGTCATTTAGACCTCTAAATCAAAAGTTACGAACGATTTAGTGTAGACATGAAATGTTGATCGGCCAGTTGAAATGATCATTCTAATCTGGTCACTGATGCTCCATGAGTACAAGCGTAAAAATGAAGAATAATGCATAACATCACGCAGTTTGGGATAGATTTGATTACTTGGAGGCTTTTTCATAGCTATTTCAATCTTAAATTTTGCAATAACATAGAAAATTGAGCTACCTTAAAAAGGGTGTTGGATTTGTGTCATTTTGAACTGTAAAAAAGGTTACAGAATATTTTGTGCGATGTGTCAATTTGATTGGCCAGTTAAAATGATCATTCTAAACTGATCATTGGTGCTCCTTAAGTAAATGCTTAAAAACAAAGCATAATGATGGCATCATGCAGTTTGGGAGATAATGTATTACTTTGATGCTTTGTCTAGCTATTTCAGTCTCAAATGTTTTCACAATATGGAAAATTGAGCTAACATAATGTCGGCGTTGGATTCATGTCATCTTGAGCTCTAAATAAAAAGTTAATGACAATTTAGTGTAGAAATGTCAAGTTGATCAGTTAGTTAAAATGATCATTCTAAACTAATCATTGATGCTCCTTGAGTAAATGCTTATAAATGAAGCATAATGCATGCCATCACGCAGTTTGGAAAAGATTGGATTACTTGGAGGCTTTTTCGTACCTATTTTTGGTCTTAAATTTTGTCACAATATAGAATATTGAGTTAGCATAACGTGAGCATTGGATTCGTGTCATTCTGAAATATAAATCAAAAGTTACGGAAAATTTATTGCGGACATGTCAAATTGATCGGCCTGTTAAAATGATCACGCCAAACTGATCATTGGTGCTCCTTGACCACATGGCTTATAAACAAAGCATAATGCATGGCATCACGGAATGTGGGATACATTTGGTTACTTGGAGGCTTTGTCTAACTCTTTCAGTCTCAAATTTATCAAAATATAGAAAATTAAGCAACCTTAACGTGGGGGTTGGATTTGTGTCATTTTGAACTCTAAATCAAAAGTTACGGAAGATATAGTACAGAGATGTCAAGTTAATCATTCAGTTAAAATAATAATTCTAAACTGATCATTGGAGCTCATTGAGTAAAGGCTTATAAAAGAAGCATAATACATCGCATCACCAAGTTTCGGATAGATTGCATTACTTTGAGGCTTTGTCTACCTCTTTCAGTCTCAAATGTTGTTGGAATATAGAAAATTGAGCTAGCTTAATGTTGGTGTTGGATTCATGTCATTACGAGTTCTAAATCAAAATTTAAAGACGATTTAGGGCGGCCATGTCAAGTTTATCAGCTACTTAAAATGATCAGTCTAAACTGATCATTGGTGCTACTTGAGTAATGGCGTATAAATGAAGTATAATGCATAGCGTCACGTAGTTTGGGACAGACTGGATTACTTGGAGGCTTTGTCTTAGCTCTTTCAGCCTCAAATGTTGTCAAAATTCTGAAACTTGAGCTAGATTAATGTGGGTGTTGGATATATGTCATTTTGAGCTCTAAATGAAAAGTTAAAAGACAATTTAGTGCGAAATGTCAAGTTGATCGGTCAGGTAAAATAATAATTCTAAACTGATCATTGGTGATCCTTGAGTAAAAGTTTATAAATTAAGCATAAAGCATGATATCACTAAGTTTGGGAAAGATTGCATTACTTTGAGGCTTTGTCTAGATCTTTTATGGAAAATTGATCTAGCTTAACCATGGTGTTGGATTCATGTCATTCTGAACTTATCATTGGTGCTCCTTGAGTAAAGGTGTATATATGAATCATAATGCATAGCATCACACAGTTTCGGATAGATTGGATTACTTGGATGCTTGGTTATACATATTTCGATATTAAATGTTGTCAGAATACAGAAAATTGAGCTAGCTTAACATGGATGTTGGATTTGTGTCATTTTTAGCTCTAAATCAAAAGTTAAAGACGATTTAGGGCGGACATGTCAAGGTTATCAGCTAGTTGAAATGATCATTTTAAAATAATCATTGGTGTTCGTTGAGTAAACGCTTATATATGAAGCATAATGCATGACATCACACAGTTCGGGATAGATTGCATTACTATGGAGCTTTCTCATAGCTATTTCGATCTTCATTTTTTTCACTATATAGAAAATTGAGAAACCTTCACGTGGGTGTTAAATTCAGGTCATTTAGAACTCTAAATCAAAAGTTACGAACGATTTAGTGTGGACATGAAATGTTGATCGGCCAGTTGAAATGATCATTCTAATCTGGTCACTGATGCTCCATGAGTACAAGCGTAAAAATGAAGAATAATGCATAACATCACGCAGTTTGGGATAGATTGGATTACTTGGAGGCTTTTTCATAGCTATTTCAATCTTAAATTTTGCAACAATATAGAAAATTGAGCTACCTTAACGTGGGTGTTGGATTTGTGTCATTTTGAACTATAAAAAAAGGTTACGGAATATTTCGTGCGAAGTGTCAATTTGATTGGCCAGTTAAAATGATCATTCTAAACTGATCATTGGTGCTCCTTAAGTAAATGCTTATAAATAAAGCATAATGATGGCGTCATGCAGTTTGGGAGATATTGTATTACTTTGATGCTTTGTCTAGCTCTTTCAGTCTCAAATTTATCAAAATATAGAAAATTAAGCAACCTTAACGTGGGGGTTGGATTCGTGTCATTTTGAACTCCAAATCAAAAGGTACGGAAGATATAGTATAGAGATGTCAAGTTAATCATTCAGTTCAAATAATTATTCTAAACTGATCATTGGAGCTCATTGAGTAAAGGCTTATAAAAGAAGCATAATGCATGGCATCACCAAGTTTCGGATAGATTGCTATACTTTGAGGCTTTGTCTCTTTCAATCTCAAATGTTGTTGGAATATAGAAAATTGAGCTAGCTTAATGTTGGTGTTGGATTCATGTCATTATGAGCTCTAAATCAAAATTTAAAGACGATTTAGGGCGGCATGTCAAGTTTATCAGCTACTTAAAATGATCATTCTAAACTGATCATTGGTGCTACTTGAGTAATGGCGTATAAATGAAGTATAATGCATAGCGTCACGTAGTTTGGGACAGACTGGATTACTTGGAGGCTTTGTCTGAGCTCTTTCACCCTCAAATGTTGTCACAATACTGAAACTTGAGCTAGATTAATGTGGGTGTTGGATATATGTCAATTTGAGCTCTAAATCAAAAGTTCAAGACAATTTAGTGCGAAATGTCAAGTTGATCGGTCAGGTAAAATAATAATTCTAAACTGATCATTGGTGATCCTTGAGTAAAAGTTTATAAATTAAGCATAAAGCATGATATCACTAAGTTTGGGATAGATTGCATTACTTTGAGGCTTTGTCTAGATCTTTTATGGAAAATTGATCTAGCTTAACCATGGTGTTGGATTCATGTCATTTTGAGATCTAAATTCAAAAGTTAAATACGATTTAGTGCGGATAAGTCAAGTTGATCAGCCAGTTAAAATGATCATTCCAAACTGATAATTGGTGCTCCTTGAGTAATATCTTATATATGAAGCATGATGCATGCCATCACGTAGTTTGGGATAGATTGCATTATTTTGAGGCTTTGTCTAGCTATTTATTGGTGTTGGATTCATGTCATTTTGAGCTATAAATCAAACGTTAAAGACGATTTAGTGAGACATGTCATTCTGAACTTATCATTGGTGCTCCTTGAGTAAAGGTGTATATATGAATCATAATGCATAGCATCACACAGTTTCGGATAGATTGGATTACTTGGAGGCTTGGTTATACATATTTCGATATTAAATGTTGTCACAATACAGAAAATTGAGCTAGCTTAACATGGATGTTGGATTTGTGTCATTTTTAGCTCTAAATCAAAAGTTAAAGACGATTTAGGGCGGACATGTCAAGGTTATCAGCTAGTTGAAATGATCATTTTAAAATAATCATTGGTGTTCGTTGAGTAAACGCTTATATATGAAGCATAATGCATGACATCACACAGTTCGGGATAGATTGCATTACTATGGAGCTTTCTCATAGCTATTTCGATCTTCATTTTTTTCACTATATAGAAAATTGAGAAACCTTCACGTGGGTGTTAAATTCAGGTCATTTAGAACTCTAAATCAAAAGTTACGAACGATTTAGTGTGGACATGAAATGTTGATCGGCCAGTTGAAATGATCATTCTAATCTGGTCACTGATGCTCCATGAGTACAAGCGTAAAAATGAAGAATAATGCATAACATCACGCAGTTTGGGATAGATTGGATTACTTGGAGGCTTTTTCATAGCTATTTCAATCTTAAATTTTGCAACAATATAGAAAATTGAGCTACCTTAACGTGGGTGTTGGATTTGTGTCATTTTGAACTATAAAAAAAGGTTACGGAATATTTCGTGCGAAGTGTCAATTTGATTGGCCAGTTAAAATGATCATTCTAAACTGATCATTGGTGCTCCTTAAGTAAATGCTTATAAATAAAGCATAATGATGGCGTCATGCAGTTTGGGAGATATTGTATTACTTTGATGCTTTGTCTAGCTCTTTCAGTCTCAAATTTATCAAAATATAGAAAATTAAGCAACCTTAACGTGGGGGTTGGATTCGTGTCATTTTGAACTCCAAATCAAAAGTTACGGAAGATATAGTATAGAGATGTCAAGTTAATCATTCAGTTCAAATAATAATTCTAAACTGATCATTGGAGCTCATTGAGTAAAGGCTTATAAAAGAAGCATAATGCATGGCATCACCAAGTTTCGGATAGATTGCATTACTTTGAGGCTTTGTCTCTTTCAATCTCAAATGTTGTTGGAATATAGAAAATTGAGCTAGCTTAATGTTGGTGTTGGATTCATGTCATTATGAGCTCTAAATCAAAATTTAAAGACGATTTAGGGCGGCCATGTCAAGTTTATCAGCTACTTAAAATGATCATTCTAAACTGATCATTGGTGCTACTTGAGTAATGGCGTATAAATGAAGTATAATGCATAGCGTCACGTAGTTTGGGACAGACTGGATTACTTGGAGGCTTTGTCTGAGCTCTTTCACCCTCAAATGTTGTCACAATACTGAAACTTGAGCTAGATTAATGTGGGTGTTGGATATATGTCATTTTGAGCTCTAAATCAAAAGTTCAAGACAATTTAGTGCGAAATGTCAAGTTGATCGGTCAGGTAAAATAATAATTCTAAACTGATCATTGGTGATCCTTGAGTAAAAGTTTATAAATTAAGCATAAAGCATGATATCACTAAGTTTGGGATAGATTGCATTACTTTGAGGCTTTGTCTAGATCTTTTATGGAAAATTGATCTAGCTTAACCATGGTGTTGGATTCATGTCATTTTGAGATCTAAATTCAAAAGTTAAATACGATTTAGTGTGGATAAGTCAAGTTGATCAGCCAGTTTAAATGATCATTCCAAACTGATAATTGGTGCTGCTTGAGTAATATCTTATATATGAAGCATAATGCATGCCATCACGTAGTTTGGGATAGATTGCATTATTTTGAGGCTTTGTCTAGCTATTTATTGGTGTTGGATTCATGTCATTTTGAGCTATAAATCAAACGTTAAAGATGATTTAGTGCGGACATGTCATTCTGAACTTATCATTGGTGCTCCTTGAGTAAAGGTGTATATATGAATCATAATGCATAGCATCACACAGTTTCGGATAGATTGGATTACTTGGAGGCTTGGTTATACATATTTCGATATTAAATGTTGTCACAATACAGAAAATTGAGCTAGCTTAACATGGATGTTGGATTTGTGTCATTTTTAGCTCTAAATCAAAAGTTAAAGACGATTTAGGGCGGACATGTCAAGGTTATCAGCTAGTTGAAATGATCATTTTAAAATAATCATTGGTGTTCGTTGAGTAAACGCTTATATATGAAGCATAATGCATGACATCACACAGTTGAGGATAGATTGCATTACTATGGGGCTTTCTCATATCTATTTCGATCTTCATTTTTTTCACTATATAGAAAATTTAGAAACCTTCACGTGGGTGTTAAATTCAGGTCATTTAGACCTCTAAATCAAAAGTTACGAACGATTTAGTGTGGACATGAAATGTTGATCGGCCAGTTGAAATGATCATTCTAATCTGGTCACTGATGCTCCATGAGTACAAGCGTAAAAATGAAGAATAATGCATAACATCACGCAGTTTGGGATAGATTGGATTACTTGGAGGCTTTTTCATAGCTATTTCAATCTTAAATTTTGCAACAATATAGAAAATTGAGCTACCTTAACGTGGGTGTTGGATTTGTGTCATTTTGAACTATAAAAAAAGGTTACGGAATATTTCGTGCGAAGTGTCAATTTGATTGGCCAGTTAAAATGATCATTCTAAACTGATCATTGGTGCTCCTTAAGTAAATGCTTATAAATAAAGCATAATGATGGCGTCATGCAGTTTGGGAGATATTGTATTACTTTGATGCTTTGTCTAGCTATTTCAGTCTAAAATGTTTTCACAATACGGAAAATTGAGCTAACTTAATGTCGGCGTTGGATTCATGTCATCTTGAGCTCTAAATAAAATTTTAATGACGATTTAGTGCAGAAATGTCAAGTTGATCAGCTAGTTAAAATGATAATTCTAAACTAATCATTGATGCTCCTTGAGTAAATGCTTATAAATGAAGCATAATGCATGCCATCACACAGTTTGGAATACTTGGATTACTTGGAGGCTTTTTCGTACCTATTTGTGGTCTTAAATTTTGTCACAATATAGAATATTGAGTCAGCTTAACGTGAGCATTGGATTCGTGTCATTCTGAACTATAAATCAAAAGTTACGGAAATTTTTTTGCGGACATGTCAAATTGATCGGCCTGTTAAAATGATCACTCCAAACTGATCATTGGTGCTCCTTGACCAAATGCCTTATAAACAAAGCATAATGCATGGCATCACGGAATGTGGGATACATTTGGTTACTTGGAGGCTTTGTCTAGCTCTTTCAGTCTCAAATTTATCAAAATATAGAAAATTAAGCAACCTTAACGTGGGGGTTGGATTCGTGTCATTTTGAACTCCAAATCAAAAGTTACGGAAGATATAGTATAGAGATGTCAAGTTAATCATTCAGTTCAAATAATAATTCTAAACTGATCATTGGAGCTCATTGAGTAAAGGCTTATAAAAGAAGCATAATGCATGGCATCACCAAGTTTCGGATAGATTGCATTACTTTGAGGCTTTGTCTCTTTCAATCTCAAATGTTGTTGGAATATAGAAAATTGAGCTAGCTTAATGTTGGTGTTGGATTCATGTCATTATGAGCTCTAAATCAAAATTTAAAGACGATTTAGGGCGGCCATGTCAAGTTTATCAGCTACTTAAAATGATCATTCTAAACTGATCATTGGTGCTACTTGAGTAATGGCGTATAAATGAAGTATAATGCATAGCGTCACGTAGTTTGGGACAGACTGGATTACTTGGAGGCTTTGTCTGAGCTCTTTCACCCTCAAATGTTGTCACAATACTGAAACTTGAGCTAGATTAATGTGGGTGTTGGATATATGTCATTTTGAGCTCTAAATCAAAAGTTCAAGACAATTTAGTGCGAAATGTCAAGTTGATCGGTCAGGTAAAATAATAATTCTAAACTGATCATTGGTGATCCTTGAGTAAAAGTTTATAAATTAAGCATAAAGCATGATATCAATAAGTTTGGGATAGATTGCATTACTTTGAGGCTTTGTCAAGATCATTTATGGAAAATTGATCTAGCTTAACCATGGTGTTGGATTCATGTCATTTTGAGATCTAAATTCAAAAGTTAAATACGATTTAGTGCGGATAAGTCAAGTTGATCAGCCAGTTAAAATGATCATTCCAAACTTATAATTGGTGCTGCTTGAGTAATATCTTATATATGAAGCATAATGCATGCCATCACGTAGTTTGGGATAGATTGCATTATTTTGAGGCTTTGTGTAGCTATTTATTGGTGTTGGATTCATGTCATTTTGAGCTATAAATCAAACGTTAAAGACGATTTAGTGCGGACATGTCATTCTGAACTTATCATTGGTGCTCCTTGAGTAAAGGTGTATATATGAATCATAATGCATAGCATCACACAGTTTCGGATAGATTGGATTACTTGGAGGCTTGGTTATACATATTTCGATATTAAATGTTGTCACAATACAGAAAATTGAGCTAGCTTAACATGGATGTTGGATTTGTGTCATTTTTAGCTCTAAATCAAAAGTTAAAGACGATTTAGGGCGGACATGTCAATGTTATCAGCTAGTTGAAATGATCATTTTAAAATAATCATTGGTGTTCGTTGAGTAAATGCTTATATATGAAGCATAATGCATGACATCACACAGTTCGGGATAGATTGCATTACTATGGAGCTTTCTCATAGCTATTTCGATCTTCATTTTTTTCACTATATAGAAAATTGAGAAACCTTTACGTGGGTGTTAAATTCAGGTCATTTAGAACTCTAAATCAAAAGTTACGAACGATTTAGTGTGGACATGAAATGTTGATCGGCCAGTTGAAATGATTATTCTAATCTGGTCACTGATGCTCCATGAGTACAAGCGTAAAAATGAAGAATAATGCATAACATCACGCAGTTTGGGACAGATTGGATTACTTGGAGGCTTTTTCATAGCTATTTCAATCTTAAATTTTGCAACAATATAGAAAATTGAGCTACCTTAACGTGGTTGTTGGATTTGTGTCATTTTGAACTATAAAAAAAGGTTACGGAATATTTCGTGCGAAGTGTCAATTTGATTGGCCAGTTAAAATGATCATTCTAAACTGATCATTGGTGCTCCTTAAGTAAATGCTTATAAATAAAGCATAATGATGGCGTCATGCAGTTTGGGAGATATTGTATTACTTTGATGCTTTGTCTAGCTATTTCAGTCTCAAATGTTTTCACAATACGGAAAATTGAGCTAACTTAATGTTGGCGTTGGATTCATGTCATCTTGAGCTCTAAATAAAATTTTAATGACGATTTAGTGCAGAAATGTCAAGTTGATCAGCTAGTTAAAATGATAATTCTAAACTAATCATTGATGCTCCTTGAGTAAATGCTTATAAATGAAGCATAATGCATGCCATCACGCAGTTTGGAATACTTGGATTACTTGGAGGCTTTTTCGTACCTATTTGTGGTCTTAAATTTTGTCACAATATAGAATATTGAGTCAGCTTAACGTGAGCATTGGATTCGTGTCATTCTGAACTATAAATCAAAAGTTACGGAAATTTTTTTGCGGACATGTCAAATTGATCGGCCTGTTAAAATGATCACTCCAAACTGATCATTGGTGCTCCTTGACCAAATGCCTTATAAACAAAGCATAATGCATGCCATCACGGAATGTGGGATACATTTGGTTACTTGGAGGCTTTGTCTAGCTCTTTCAGTCTCAAATTTATCAAAATATAGAAAATTAAGCAACCTTAACGTGGGGGTTGGATTCGTGTCATTTTGAACTCCAAATCAAAAGTTACGGAAGATATAGTATAGAGATGTCAAGTTAATCATTCAGTTCAAATAATAATTCTAAACTGATCATTGGAGCTCATTGAGTAAAGGCTTATAAAAGAAGCATAATGCATGGCATCACCAAGTTCGGATAGATTGCATTACTTTGAGGCTTTGTCTCTTTCAATCTCAAATGTTGTTGGAATATAGAAAATTGAGCTAGCTTAATGTTGGTGTTGGATTCATGTCATTATGAGCTCTAAATCAAAATTTAAAGACGATTTAGGGCGGCCATGTCAAGTTTATCAGCTACTTAAAATGATCATTCTAAACTGATCATTGGTGCTACTTGAGTAATGGCGTATAAATGAAGTATAATGCATAGCGTCACGTAGTTTGGGACAGACTGGATTACTTGGAGGCTTTGTCTGAGCTCTTTCACCCTCAAATGTTGTCACAATACTGAAACTTGAGCTAGATTATTGTGGGTGTTGGATATATGTTATTTTGAGCTCTAAATCAAAAGTTAAAGACAATTTAGTGCAAAATGTCAAGTTGATCGGTCAGGTAAAATAATAATTCTAAACTGATCATTGGTGATCCTTGAGTAAAAGTTTATAAATTAAGCATAAAGCATGATATCACTAAGTTTGGGATAGATTGCATTATTTTGAGGCTTTGTCTAGATCTTTTATGGAAAATTGGTCTAGCTTAACCGTGGTGTTGGATTCATATCATTTTGAGATCTAAATCAAAAGTTATATACGATTTAGTGCGGATAAGTCAAGTTGATCAGCCAGTTAAAATGATCATTCTAAACTGATAATTGGTGCTCCTTGAGTAAAGTCTTATATATGAAGCATAATGCATGGCATCACGTAGTTTGGGATAGGTTGCATTACTTTGAGGCTTTTTCTAGCTATTTTTGGTGTTGGATTCATGTCATTTTGAGCTATAAATCAAACGTTAAAGACGATTGAGTGCGGACATGTCATTCTGAACTTATCATTGGTGCTCCTTGAGTGAAGGCTTGTATATGAAGCATAATGCATGACATCACACAGTTTGGGATAGATTGCATTACTCTAAGTCTTTTCTAGCTCTTTCAATCTCAAATGTGATCACAATATGCAAAATTTAGCTAGCTTAACGTAAGCGTTGGATTCATGTCATCTCGAGCTATAAATAAAAATTAAAGACAATTTGGTGCAGACACATCAAGTTGAACAGCTAGTTAAAATGATCCTTCTAAACGGATCATTGGTGCTCCTTGAGTAAAGGCTTATAAATTAAGCATAATGCATGACATCACGCAGTTTTGGATAGATTGAATTACTTGTAGGCTTTGCATAGCTTTTTTGAAATTAAATTTTATCACAATATAGAAAATTGATCTAGCTTAACGTGGGTGTTGGATTCGTGTCATTTTGAACTCTAAATCAAAAGTTATGGACGATTTAGTACGACATATCAAATTAATCGGCCAGTTTAAGTGATCATTCTAAACTGATCATTGGTGCTCCTTTAGTAAATGCATATAAATGAAGCATAATGCATGACATCATGTAGGTTGGGATAGATTGTATTACTTTGATGCTTTGTCTAGCTATTTCAGTCTCAAATGTTTTCACAATATGAAAAATTGAGCTAAGGTAACGTGGGCATTGGATTTCATGTCGTCTTGAACTCTAAGTAAAAAGTTAAAGACGATTTAGTGCGGAAATATCAAGTTCATCAAGTAGGTAAAACGATCGTTCTAAACTTATCATTGGTGCTCCTTGAGTAAAGGTCTATAAATGAATCATAATGCACTGCATCACACAGTTTGGGATAGATTGGATTACTTGGAGGCTTGGTTATACATATTTCGATATTGAATGTTGTCACAATACAGAAAATTGAGCTAGCTTAACATGGACGTTGGATTTGTGTCATTTTTAGCTCTAAATCAAAAGTTAAAGACGATTGAGGGCGGACATGTCAAGGTTATCAGCTAGTTGAAATGGTCATTTTAAAATGATCATTGGTGTTTGTTGAGTAAACGCTTATATATGAATCATAATGCATGACATCACACAGTTCGGGATAGATTGCATTACTATGGGGCTTTCTCATAGCTATTTCGATCTTCATTTTTTTCACTATATAGAAAATTGAGAAACCTTCACGTGGGTTTTAAATTCAGGTCATTTAGAACTCTAAATCAAATGTTATGAACGATTTAGTGTGGACATGAAATGTTGATCGGCCAGTTGAAATGATCATTCTAAACTGGTCACTGATGCTCCATGAGTACAAGCGTAAAAATGAAGAATAATGCATAACATCACGCAGTTTGGGATAGATTGGATTACTTGGAGGCTTTTTCATAGCTATTTCAATCTTAAACTTTGCAACAATACTTTGATGTTCTGTCTCGCTATTTCAGTCTCAAATGTTTTCACAATATGAAAAATTGAGCTAACATAATGTCGGCGTTGGATTTATGTCATCTTGAGCTCAAAATAAAAAGTTAATGACGATTTAGTGAAGAAATGTCAAGTTGATCAGCTAGTTAAAATGATCATTCTAAACTAATTATTGATGCTCCTTGAGTAAATGCTTATAAATGAAGCATAATGCATGCCATCACGCAGTTTGGAATAAATTGGATTACTTGGAGGCATTTTCGTATCTATTTTTGGTTTTACATTTTGTCATATTATAGAAAATTGAGTTAGCTTAACGTGAGCGTCGGATTCGTGTCATTCTGAACTATAAATCAAAAGTTACGGATAATTTATTGCGGACATGTCATATTGTTCGGCCTGTTAAAATGATGACTCCAAACTGATCATTGGTGCTCCTTGACCAAAAGGCTTATAAAAAAAGCATAATGCATGGCATCATGGAGTTTGGGATACATTTGGTTACTTGGATGCTTTGTCAAGCTCTTTCAGTCTCAAATTTATCAAAATATATAAAGTTGAGCAACCTTAACGTTGGGGTTGGATTCGTGTCATTTTGAACTCTAAATCAAAAGTTACGGAAGATATAGTACAAACATGTCAAGTTAATCATTCAGTTAAAATAATAATTCTAAACTGATCATTGTAGCTCATTGAGTAAAGGCTTATAAAAGAGGCATAATGCATGGCATCACCAAGTTTCGGATATATTGCATTACTTTGAGGCTTTGTCTACCTCTTTCAGTCTCAAATGTTGTCGAAATATGGAAAATTGAGCTAGCTTAACGTTGGTGTTGGATTCATGTCATTACGAGCTCTAAATCAAAATTTAAAGACGATTTAGGGCGGCCATGTCAAGTTTATCAGCTAGTTAAAATGGTCATTCTAAACTGATCATTGGTGCTCCTTGAGTAATGGCGTATAAATGAAGCATAAAGCATAGCGTCACGTAGTTTGGGACATACTGAATTACTTGGAGGCTTTGTCTTAGCTCTTTCAGCCTCAAATGTTGTCACAATACTGAAACTTGAGCTAGATTAATGTGGGTGTTGGTTATATGTCATTTATAGCTCTAAATTAAAAGTTAAAGATGATTTAGTGCGAAATGTCAAGTTGATCAGCTAGTTAAAATGATCATTCTAAACTGATCAAGTGCATTCATTGAGTAAAGGCGTATAAATGAATCATAATGCATAGCATCATGCAGATTGGGATAAATTGGATTACTTGGTGGCTTTGTTATAGCTATCTTGATCTTGAATTTTGTCACAATATAGAAAATTAAGCTAGCTTAATGTGGGTGTTATATTCATGTAATTTTGAACTGTAAAACAAAGGTTACAGATGATATAGTGTAGACATGTCAAGATGATTGGCCAGTTAAAATAATAATTCTAAACTGATCATTGTTGCTCCTTGAGTAAAAGCTTATAAATGAAGCATAGTGCATGGTATCTTGCAGTTTGGGATAGAATTCATTACTTTGAGTCTTTGTCTAGCTGTTTCAGACTCAAATGTTGTCACAATATGGAAAATTGAGCTACCTTAACTTTGGTGTTGGATTCATGTCATTTTGAGCTTTAAATCAAAAGTTAAAGGTGATTTAGTGCAGACATGTCAAGTTGATCAGCTAGATAAAATGATCATTCTAAATTGATAATTAATGCTTTGTGAGTAAAAGTTTCTAAATGATGGATAATGCATGACGTCACACAGCTTGGGATAGATTGGATTACTTTTAGGCTTTCTCTCACTCTTTCAAACTCAAATGATGTAACAATATGGAAAACTGAGCTAGCTTAACTTTGGTGTTGGATTCATGTCATTTTGAGTTTTGAATTAAAAGTTAAAGACGATTTAGTGCAGACATGTCAAGTTGATCAGCTAGTTAAAATGATCATTCTAAACTGATCATTGGTGCTCATTCAGTAAAGGCGTATAGATAAATCATAAAGGCATATAAAGGCTTTGTCGTATCTATTTTGATCTTGAAATTTGTCACAAGAAAATTGAGTGAGCTTAACGTCGGCGTTGGATTCCTTTCATTCTGAACTCAAAATTAAATGTTACACATGATTTAGTGCAGACATGTTATGTTGATTGGCAAGTTAAAATGATCATTCTAAACTAATCATTGGTGATCCTTGACTAAAGGCTTATAAATAAAGCATAATGCACGACATCATGCAGTTGGAATGCATTGGATTACTTTGAGGCTTTGTCGTAGCTATTTCAATCTTAAATCTTGTCAAGATATGGAAAATTGAGAAAGCTTAATGTGAGCGTTGGATTCTTGACATTCTGAACTCTAAATCAAATGTTACAGACGATTTAGTTCAGACATGTCAAGTTGATCAGCTAGTTAAAATGATAATTCTAAACTGATCATTGGTGCTCATTGCATCAAGGCGTATAAATAAATCATAAAGGCATATAAAGGCTTTGTCGTAGCTATTTCTATCTTAAAAAATTTGTCACAAGAAAACTGAGCGAGATTAACGTGGGCATTGGATTCGTGTTATTCTGAAATCTAAATCAAATGTTACAAACGATTTAGTGCAGATGTGTCAATTTGATCGGCAAGTTAAAATGATCATTCTAAACTTATCATTTGTGATCCTTGACTAAAGGCTTAGAAATGAAGCATAATGCACGACATCATGCAGTTGGGATGTATTGGATTACTTTGAGGCTTTGTCGTAGCTATTTCAGTCTTAAATTTTGTCACGATATAGAAAATTGAGCTAGCTTTGTGTGAGGGTTGGATTTGTGTCATTCTGAACTCTAAATCAAATGTTACAGACGATTTAGTGCATACATGTCAAGATGATCGGCCAGTTAAAATGATCATTTTAAAATGATCATCGGTTCTCATTGAGTAAAGACTCATAAATGAAGTGTAATGCATGGCATCACAGAGTTTTTGATACATTGGTTTACTTGGAGGTTTTGTCATAGCTCTTTTAGTGTCAAATGTTGTCACAATAAGGGAAATTGATCTAGCTTAACGTGGGTTGTTGATTCATGTCATTTTGACCTATAATTCAAAAGTTAAAGATAATTTCGTACAAACATATCAAGTTGATTAGCTCTTAAAATGAAATTCTAAACTGATTATTCGTGCTCATTGAGTTAAACCTTATAAATGAAGCATAATGTGTGGCATCATGAAAATTGATCGGCTAGTTAATGCTAAACATATTAATTTTTCAAGAAGATGAATATGTTCATATAACTAGCTACTATGTGTTTTTAAATCCGACCTGGTCCTATATATATTAACAATTTTGGTGTACCAGATTCGCAAAAATTTTCATCAAAGGACCGTATGGAGCTCCAGCACAAAATTATCAGAAATTCGATATTCTTTTGCTGATTGGACTAGGGATTGGGGCAACTCCATTCTTAAGCATCTTGAAAGACATGTTAAACCATTTAAAACCTGGGATTCCTAAAAGTGTAAGTAGTATAAACATTTCATGTGTGTCACAATGAATGGAGCTTGAAGAAATAATGGGGATATGATGGAAAATATAGGGACAAAAGTACGAAGGAAGTGTAGGAGGAGAGCGCGTAGGAGGTGATAGTGTGAGTGGTGGAGGAGGCAAGAAGTTTCCACTGAGAGCATATTTTTTTTGGGTGACAAGAGAACAAGCTTCTTTTGATTGGTTCAAAGGAGTTATGGATGACATCGCATAAAACCGTATGTTTATCCATCTTATTTTCTTTTTTTTGTAAATCGAAATATTATATAAAAAAACTTTATTAAACCATTTTGGAGAAATTGTTAAATTATAATGTGTGGCATCATGAAAATCAAAAGTTACGGGCGATTTTGTGCGGACATATCAACTTGATCGGCTAGTTAAATTGATCATTCTAAATTGATCATTGATGCCCCTTCAATAAAGTTTTATAAATGAAGCATAATTCAGGACATCACGCAGTTTGAGATAGGTTGCATTACTTTGTGGCTTTGTCTAGCTCTTTTGGTCTCAAATGTTGTCACAATATAGAAAATTGAGGTAGCTTAACGTGGATGTTGGATTCATGTCATTTTGAGATCTAAATCGAAAGTTACGGACGATTAAGTGTGGACATACCATGTTGATGAGGTAGTTAAAATGATCATTCTAAACGGATCATTGGTGCTCGTTGAGCAAAGACTTATAAATGAAGCATAATACATGGCATCACGTAGTTTGGGATATATTGGATTAACTGGACGCTTTGTCGTAGCTATTTCGGTCTTACATTTTGTCTGAATATTGAAAATTGAGTTACTTTAACGTGGACGTTGGATTCATGTCATTCTGAGCTCTAAATCAAATGTTAAAAACGATTTAGTGCGAACTATTGTGGATGCCAAAATCCACACTCGAGAATTTATGTGAGAATGAAAGAGAAATTGATTCGATTGAGTTCTGCTTGATTTCTCTTTAAGGTTCTGAAAAGTATGTATTGTATTAGAAGTTTTTGCATACCTTTAATAGAGACAATCATGAAATATTTTTACAGAAAAGATATATGGAATATATCTTTATTCTCCGAGAATATCGGCCACATTCCCCCTCTCTCTCTCCTCTTACACCACATGTACGTTATCCTAGAGCTCGATTCTCTTTCTTCTTGGTGAGCTCGAGCACTTTTTCCAATTGGGTTGCGGGCCCATCTTCTTTTTATGACGAGCAGGATTTTAAAGGAGAAATCCAGCTCCAACAATTGCCCCTAGTCCTTTTAGCGAGACTGACGAGCTAGAAGGGTGAGATCTTATGCATCAGTTATGCGGATCTCGGGAATTCATCAATTCACATCTAAGGGCTGAGGTTCGAGGAATTTGAAAATTTTTGCGTATCTCAAGACGGTTGTAAATACGACTTGGGGTATTTTGTTTTTCTCTCATCAATACAACCTTGTATGAAATTATTAAGGTAACTTTCCTTAAAACTTTTGTCTCTTCCTTCTCCGATTTTCACCATTGTTCTTTGCGAAAATTCTTCAATCCTTTGTGTTTGCACGTAAACGATTTCTTGTTTCTTGTCTAGAAGTCTTTATAGATTCACTGTGCTCCGCTTTTTCTGTTTCAAAACACTTAAGAATCATTTTGAACTTTCGGTTTTGTTTTCCTGATTTTGGCGTAAAATACGGCGAGTCCAAATGCCACCGGTACTTCTGGCCGGCAAGTTTTTGACCCTCATCTACCATCTATTCGTGACACGGAGGATGTTGTGGCTCTACGCCGGTTTTCTAACTTTCCGACCGACGTGGTTTTACCCCTTCCCGTAGGTACAAAGTCACTGAGATAGTAAGATCGGGGTACCATGGTGCCTCATCAACTTACTTTACTCAGTGTGGACTCGTTTTTCCAATTCCTTGCTTTCTGCTCGATATTCTTAGGAATATCGGGCTACCCTTTCCTCAAATGACTCCGAACTTTGTTCGTAAAGTAATGGGAATTAATGTGTGAGCTCGAGAAGAAGGGATCTCCCTTTTTTCGTGACTTCTTTTGTCTATGCGACATTAAAAAGAACGTCAAGTTCGGGGGCTCGTTTTAACTCTCTCCTCGATTGAACTACAAAATCATCACAGATCTTCCAAATCGAGATGACAAATGGAGAGAGAAGTTCTTTTTCTTTAGAGCCAATGCAGCCTCGTTTGGTGACTTCGCAGGACTTCCAACTAATTGGAGTGCCGAAGCCGGTAGACAGTCCGTTATGCCTTCTTTTTAAAATTCTACACGATGTATATCGATCTGGGATTGACCTCACGTTTGTGACCCTGCAGATATCCCTCGGCGAAAGAAAGCGACTCTTGAATTTCGGGACTTAGTAAGAACACTTCAGAACGGTCCAACGAAAAGGGGGTCCTTCGATCAGGAACGAATAAATCGAGCTTGCCTTAGGAGTACTGATTTAGATCCAGCTTGGTTCATATATCCTCCAGCCCATCGCTCTATATCCGACACGAACTCAGCAACAAACGAGCTCAACATGCCTCGGAAACCATCATTTAGGAGTGCAGCCTGAACTCCAGCTGGGAGTTCCGATGTGATGCGAGCATGAGATCTTGCTGCTGTGCTCACTAATGTTCTGAAAGGTGCTTTAGCGAGCTCTGATCCAAGTATTCGTCCTGCCGATGGGGAAATACCCATGAATCCAACGACTAAGGTAAATCCTCAGACGATCGTTGTAGATGGCAGCTCTCAAGGTAATGCTTCGGGGAGCTCGAATGGTACTACGAACAAAGGGTTGGTTCGGTGATCGAAACGAACTAGGGTTAATACCGAGGTCGCTACCCAGGAAGAGAACTGATTAGTCATTCCTCCTCGGAGGGAGTCATCGGTTAGTTCGGGTGCTCGTGTTCTGGGTTGCCATCACTGGCATTTCAAACACAACCACGACAAACCGGTGACTAACGACGCTCCAGGGATGTCAACCTTGCTGAGGCACATGAAGCATTCGGGGTTCTCGCTGCCCGTTTTTAGGAACTTGATCGAAAAGGAGTCGTATGTCAACACTTCAGCTGTAGTCGGACAGGTATGATTTCAATATTTTTGAATCACACATCTTCTTTGGTTTTATGATGCATGCTCTTCATATATAATTTTTTTTGTTTTGTAGATGGTTGCTGTAATGAACAAGATGGTGGCCTCAAATGAGCAGAGGTTGAGAGATGCTCGTCGCGCAGACGAGCTAGAGGGTGCACAGAAGGTGGTTGAAGGCTTAACGACCGAGCTGTAGACACTTAGAAAGAAAATTGCTGAGCAACAGAAGTCTATCCGAGATCAAGTTCAGTACATACGTGAGGTTGATATTTCTGAGAGAAACCTAAAGGACGAGCTGCGCCTTTCAAAGAATGAGGTTGACATGTTGAAGGAGAGTCGTAAGGCAGCTCGAATTGAGATACCCATCTGAAGGATCTGCTGGCCAAAATTACTTCAGATCGATCTTCGGATATCAGAAGAGCTGTTCGGGCTGGAAAGATAGAGATAGCATCAAAGTACCAGGCAGCTCTTGATGCGGCGAAGGATAAATTTATGAAGAAGGCGGTTGTAGTCGATAGTCTTGTGAAGGTCCAGGAGGTTGGAGCAAACTTGGAACTCCTGGACTTGATTATCAAGAAGGAAGTCGTGGATCTCGAAGCCGAGGTGGCGAGTTTGGAGGAACAAGAGGTCCAGTTCGAAGCCGAGCTGTTTGCAGTCCAACCTCCGATTTCTCTATCGGGAAGCTTGCTCTTCTGAAGATCTCGGAAGACTTGGTAGCACTGGCGCAGAGTGTCTCATCCAACGAGTTTGGCGAGAACATCGGAGTGGTTGGTGAGGTGCTTAGATCATTTATAACACCAATGATCTTTTGAAACTGATCATTGATTTTCTCTTGTTCCCTTTTCTCCTTCTTTTTTTTTTCTTTTTTGGTATTTGCTTTTTGACCTTTGTTGACTTTTGGTGCTCGGGAGGGCTTTTATCCGAGTTCGAACAATATTCTGCATCTTTTCTTTTGAATTCGAGGTCTTATTCTATATAATTTCTCGTGCTGAGCTCGTACATCAAGCTGAAAAGACTGATAAAATCCGAGTCCTTTGAGTTGAAAAGACTTAAAGATTTTAACTAATAAAATCCGATTCCATCCGAACTGAAAAGACTTAATGATTTTAACTGATAAAATCTGAGTTTGACGAACTGAAAAGACTTAAAGATTTTAGCTGATAAAACCTGAGTGTGTCGTATTGAAAAGACTTAAAATAATAATGGTAAAAACGTTAAGATGAACTCGAAATAGAAATTAATATGGAGATCAAGTTGATGCGAGTTGAGCTCGGATTTGAGATTCCATTTAAGGATCGAATTGATGCGAGCTGAACTCGACTTTGAGATTCTATTTAAGAATCAAATTGATGCGAGGTAAACTCGGCTTTGAGATTCTATTTAAGAATCGAATTAATACGAGGTAAACTCGGCTTTGAGATTTAATTTAAAAATCGAATTGATAGGAGATTTACTCGGCTTCGAGTTGCTACTAAGAATCGAATTGGTGCAAGGTTAACTCGGCTTCAATATTCTACTCAGAATCGAATTGGTACGAGGTAAACTTGGCTTTAAGATTCTACTCAGAATCGAATTGATATGAAGTGGATTTAACTTTGAGTATCTATTTATAGAACGATTCAGTAATGTACACAAGGACTTCTCATAGGATAACAATAAAAAGTAGGAAGAAAAACTGGCGGCTGCACTCTCGGGTAGTGTTTCCTACGTATCCTGTCAGGGGATCAAGCCTTTACATAGTTCGATTGTTGATTGTGTTCAGTGATAATACTTTTTAAGATTCATGGAATTCCACGATCGCAGTTCTAGCAATCCATTGAGATTTTCGAGCATGTACACACCGTTTCAGACTATTTGGATTACTCAATAGGGACCTCCCAAATTGGTTCCTAGTTTTCCGGCATTCAGCTCTTTTCTGTTATCTTGTACTTTTCGGAGTACTAAATCGCCCTTGTTAAATCTGTGCTATTTCAATTTAGAATTATAGAAGTGTGTAGTGGCATCAAAATTTTGGATTCTGATGAGCGCTTGATCTTTGCGTTCATCAATTGTATCATGATGATCTGTAAGTATTTCATCATTTAGATCTTTGTTTGCTGAATATAGGGTCCTTCGAAGGCTTGGAATTGATATTTCTGCAGGGACCATTGCTTCTATTCCATAAGCTAATGAGAATGGGGTTTCACCAGTAGCTTTTCGAGGATTGGTTCGGCAAGCCCAAAGTACTCCATGGAGCTTGTTGGACCAGTTTCCTTTCTTGGCATCTAGACGCTTTTTAAGGATACTAAGGATGGACTTATTAGCCGCTTCGGCTCTTCCATTCCCTTGGGGGTAACAAGGGGTTAATTTTGTCAATCAGATTTTCCATGTTTCATAGAAATTTTTGAAGCTTTTTGAAATGAATTGTGATCCGTTATCTGTGACTATTTCGTACGGTGACCCATGGCGGCATATTATATGTTTCCACACAAAGTTTTTGAGGTTAATTTGGGTTATCTGTTGATATCCTTCTGCTTCGATTCATTTGGTGAAATAGTCGGTTAGGAATCGTAGGAATTTTATCCTTTTTGGTCCTCCTGATTCGTGGAGTGGACTGGTTATGTCCATCGACCATCTCATGAATGGGTACGGAGCTGTGATGGATGACAACTCTTCGGTTGGTTGATGAATTATGGGGGCGTGTCTTTGGCATCTGTCGTATTTAACAGAATAAGACATGTAGTCAGCAGCAATTGTCAGCCAAAAATACCCTTTCCTTTTGATTCGTATGGCTAGTGCCCTTCCTCCCGAATGGCTTCCACAAGAGCCTTTGTGGATTTTTGCCATGAGTTTTAGGGTTTCATCACTGTGGACGCATTTTAAATATGGTCTTGGTATGCTTCGTTTGTATAATTCACATTAACGATACAATACTTGGCACTGAGGGCCTTAAGTTTGCGGGCTTCCCACTTGTGAGGTGGTAAGATGCCACTTTCTATATACCATTTTATTGGGATTCTCCAGTCATTTTCTTGGCTAGCGCCTTCTTCGGTTTTAGGAAGATGGTTGGTAGCAATTTCTAGAGTTATTTCTATTTAGGCTACAACGACCGTTTTTGGTCTGAGCTCTATGCTCGGTTTTTCTCTTCCTTCGACAGGAATAATTCTTTTGACTAGCGGGTAGGATGTGGAGGTGAGTGCTGCTAATGCGTCGGCTGAGGTATTCTCCCCTTGGGGGATTCTGGCTAGTTCAAATTTATCGAGCTGGCTCGTTCAAATTTATCGAGCTGACTAGAGAGTTGGAAGACAACTTTGAGGTATGCTTCCATTCGTTTGTCTCTTGTTTCGTATTCACCATGAAATCGGCTGGTGACCAATTGCGAATCACTGAATGTTGTCAATCATCATACTCCAATCCCTAAATCGAGTCTTAGGCCGGCGATCAGGGCTTCGTATTCAGCCACATTATTAGATGCCAGGAAACCAAGTCTGAACGATTGTTCTATTATTTCGTCGGTTAGGGATGTTAGTTGAATTCCTACTCCTGAACCTTGCTTCGAGGATGCTCCATCGACGTAGTGCGTCCAAATGCCGAATTCGTTTTTGTTTTCTTTTTCTTGCGAGTGTGCGATTAACTCGATAACGAAGTCGGCCAAGACTTGTGCTTTAGCGCAAATTTTGGGTCGGTATTCTATGTCGTATTTGCTTAGATCTATAGCCCATTTAGCCAACCATCCGGATAGGCTAGCACTATGCAGAATGGTTCGTAGAGGTTGCGATAACATTACTACGATCGGGTGCGATTGGAAATATGGCCTTCGCTTTCTGGCAGATGTTATAATTGATAAGGCTAATTTCTCCATTGCGGGGTAGCGTATTTCACCATCCACTAATGGTTTACAAACGTAGTAAATCGGTTTTTGTATGTTACGCTCTTCTCTGACCAAGACCCCGCTCACAACTGCTTGTGATACAGCGATATATAAGTATAGGGGTTCACCCTCTACAGGTTTTGGGAGTATTGGTGGCTCAGTTAGATATGCCTTAAGTTGTTGGAAAGCCATCACACATGATTCATTCCATTCAAATTCCTTATTTCCTTTCAATATCTGATGGAAAGGGAGGCATTTGTTAATTGATCGGGATATGAACCTATTCAAAGCGGCGATTCTCCCGGTCAATTTTTGGACTTCTTTCTTATTCTTAGGGGATGGTATTTCGAGGAATGCGGCGATCTTTTTAGGGTTCGCTTCTATCCCTCTTTCGGTTACCAAATAACCCAAGAACTCTCCAGATGGAATGCTGAATGAGCATTTTTTGGGGTTTAATTTCATCCCGTACTCATTAAGAATGGCGAAATATTCTTTTAATTGCGAGACGTGATCGCATTCCCTTACGGATTTTACCAACATGTCATCAATATAAACTTCCCTGGTTTTTCCTAACTGTCAGGCAAAAATATTGTTTACTAAACTTTGTTATGTAGCTCCAGCATTCTTTAGACCGAATGGCATTACTTTGCAGTAATAGGTCCCTCGATCAATGAATGCGGTCTTTTCTTGGTCTTCCGGATTCATTAGTATTTGATTATATCTGGAGAAAGCATCCATAAAGGATAAAAGCTGGTGACCTACCGTGGCTTATACAAGGCGGTCGATATGCGGTAAAGAAAAGGTATCCTATGGGAAAGCTTTATTTAAATCGGTGAACTCGATGCAGACCCACCATTTTTCGTTTTTTTCTTTACGATGACTGGATTGGCTAGCCATTATGGGATTTTTTACTTCACGGACTGACCCAACTTTTAATAGTCTATCAACTTCGTCGTTTTCAGATTTGACCCTTTCTGGTCCATGCTTTCTGCATTTTTTCTCTATGGGTCTAAACGTAGGATCCACGTTTAGTTCCTGGGATGTGACATCTATGCTTATTCCTTGCATATCTTCTGACCACCACACGAATGTACCCTTATTTTCTTTCAAGAATGAGATGAGCTCTTCCTTGATATCGTTTTTCAGGTTTGTCGGATGCCTATGCAACAGTCCAGGTGGTTTTCATCTATACACACTTGAATGGTGAGTCCCGGTTTGGGACTCATATATTTCACTGCAAGTGTATCGTTTTTTTGTAATTGCTATTAGAGTGTGGTCACGGATTGCTTGTTACCGCTGAGGTAGCATTTTCGTGATGCTCTCTGACATCTATGAATGGTTTTCATACCGTTTTGGACGGAAATTTCAAGCATTGGTGGTAAGTCGAGGGGACTACTTTCATAGCATGTAGCCATTGTCGCCCTAGGAATGCATTAAATGGTGCGGGTCGATCTACGATAACAAATTCGACCATCATTCTTTCTACGCAAGCGTTTACCAGGAGTTTAATGGTTCCGAGAGATATTGTCGTTTCGCCAGCGAATCTGGTCAAATAAATTTTGTCACCGATGATATCTTTATCATCGGTGTCAATCATGACTTTGGATAGTTCGAATTCACCTATGTCCAATCTGATGATGAGTGCGTCATAATGTGGCATATCGAGGGACAGAGTTTCGCTTTCCCAAAACATAATTGTTCCTTCATGTACGGAAACGAATGCATTTTCAACTACATCATCTTTGTCTGGATGTTGGTATGATTAAATCAAGTTGATCGAATCTCGGCAAAATTTTGATCCTCCGTGGATGAAATCTACTCTTCTCCGAGGAGAGTTATCTTCCGAGTCGATGGAGTCGGTTAAATTGATATCGTTGAATAAGGTCCGCTCTTCCAAAAATGGTTGAAGGCTTGATTCAGCTGAATCGGGTATTCTGATGGTTTTGTCAGAATGGCTGGCGGATGAAGCAATTTTGCATTGTTTCAGGCACCTAATAATAATATCACAAGTCGTAGCTTGTGGTGTTGCTACTTGGTCCGCTTCTTTAGAGAAATTAGACAATTTTGATTTTTTGGGATTGGGAGTTGATACGAGCCTCGATTCAAGGCGTATATGCGCGTGGGCTGTTTGGAGAAGGTTAGGTGAGATAATCGACCTTAGACTTCTGGATAGGGCGTTTTTGGTTTGGTATTGGGTGAAGGGTGAAGTGAACCACACGAGGGGTGATGAACCTCGTGATAAATCACAAACTTAGAGCTAGGACAGCTGATCTCGACTAGGTTCTAAGCGCACAAGCTTCTTAGAGAGAAAAACTTGTAGAAGAAAATTTGAACTTTATTAACTATCAAAAAGGTTGTCGAACTACAATGATGGAAGGAGCCTTATTAATATGCTCAACAGCTTGACCTTCTAGGGTCGACTCAAGAAAGAAATGGAAAATTTACAAAAGTACACAAATGGAAAACGTACAAAAGTGCATAACCAAAAAAGGACCTATTCCTAAAATGTCTTTGACTCAAAAATGTAAATTTTCTAAATCCTACCCTGCAAAACAGAAAGAGGCAAATATCCAATTTGAAAACTTACCTTTCTGACCACACGGCCAAGAAATGAAAGGTGGCCGTCTTTGTGGCATGCACGCGCCTTGCTCCTAGTCTACGACTTGGAGTAGGGTTAGGAATCTTTGGGCCCTGACCTCTCTTGCCACTAAAGCCCAAGTCTCTGAAGTCCCTTGCATTGTTGAGAAGCCTTTGGAGTCTTCTTTGCACTTCTGGCCCAATGCCCCTTGTCGATCATCTTCTAGGAGCTTGTCGACCCACAAACTGAATTTGTGGAAGAGTGCCCTTGATCTGCTCCTTGTCATTGCTCCTGGTGGCACCACTGGTGTAGAGACTTCCTCTAGATGCATGTCTTGAAGCTGGTAGCTTATCTGGTCTGAGTCTCCTTGTGTAGATGTTGAAATGCCCATGCTCTCGGCTGGATCGGGTGTACCGGCTGGACTGTGCGAGGTACTGGCCGAAATGTCTTCTGCTCTGGCAAAGTTGATTCCGGAGCCGGCGGCGTCACCAATTCGACCGGCGGTATCATCCACGTCGCCTCCAGTTGGGCCGGAGGTTTGGGCCTCTTCGCGGGCAATGTTGATTGGTCCAGCCCGGTTGGTCGAAGGTCTGGCGGTACCGCTTGGGCTGGCAGACGTGCCAAATGGCCCGGCTGTCTCGGGCAAGCCCCTGGTCGGCCAGTCTGGTCTCCTGGCCGGCCATACAACCTGATGTCCCCATCATGCCCTCCCTCTTTGATACAAGCCTTGATTCAAGGATGTATGCGTGTGGGCTGTTTGTAGAAGATTAGGTGAGAAACTCAACCTTAGGCTTCTGGATAGAGGTTTTCTGATTGGTAAACGGTGGAAGGGTGAAGTGAACCACACGAGGGGTGATGAACCTCGTGATAAATCACAAACTTAGAGCTAGGAGGGCTGGTCTCAACTAGGTTCTAAGCACACAAGTCTCTCTTGAGAGAAAGCTCGTAGGGAAAAAGTTCTACTTTATTAATAATCAAAAGGTTGTCGAACTACAATGCTGGAAGGAGCCTTATTAATATGCTCGACAGCTTGACCTTCTAGGGTCGACACAAATAAAGAAAAAGGAAAGTTTACAAAAGTGCACAAAAGGAAAAGATACAAAAGTGCATAACCGAAAAAGGACCTATTCCTAAAATGTTCTTGACTCAAAAATGTAAAGCAACTAAATCCTACCCTGCAAAACAGAAAGAGGCATATATTTGAATGTAAACTTACCTTAACTCACCTCATGGCCAAGAAATGGAAGGTGGCCATCCTTGTGGCATGCAGGCGCCTTGCTCCTAGTCTTCGACTTGGAGTAGGGTTAAATATCTTTGGGCCCTGACCTCTCTTGCCACTAAAGCCCAAGTCTCTGATGTCCCTTGTGTTGTTGAGAAGCTATTGGACTCTTCCTTGTATTTTTGGCCCATTGTCCTTAGTCGATCTTCTTCTAGAAACTTGTTGACCCATAGGCTGAATTTGTGGAAGAGCGCCCTTGATCTGCTTCTTGTCATTGCTCCTTCAGGTACTACTGGTGTTGAGACTTCCTCTAAGTGCATGTCCTGGAGTTGGTAGCTCATTTGGTCCGAGTCCTCTTGTGTAGAAGTGGAAGTGCGCGTGTACTCGGCTGGATCGCCTGTACCGGCTGGACTGTGCGCGGTACTGGCCGGAATGACTTCAGGACCGGCCAAGTTGATCCCGGAGTCGGCAGTGTCATCAGGGGGACCGGCGGTGTCATTCACGTCCCCACCAAGTGTGCCGGAAGCTTGGGCCTCTCCGCCGGCAATGTTGACCGGTCTGGTCCTATAGGTCGAGGGTCCGGCGGTACTGTCTGGTCCGGCAGGCGCGCCGGATGGTCCTGCTGTCTCGGGCAAGCTTCCTGGTCGGCCAGCCTGGTCTCCTGGCTGGATGTACGACCTGATGTCCTCATCATTCCCTCCCTCTTCAGTAGGTTTTGTCCTCAAAACTGGTTCATCTGCATGGAAAGGAGCCAAGTCAGTGACATTAAACGTATTGGACACATTAAACTCACCTGGAAGCTCGATCCGGTAGGCGTTGTTCCCTAGTGTTGTTCTGAGAAGAGTTGATAGGGTCCTGTTGACAACTTCAGTTTGGCCATCGGTTTGAGGATGGCAAGTGGTTGAGAAGAGTAGCTTTGTGCCTAGCTTTCTCCAAAGGGTCCTCCGGAAATGGCTGAGGAACTTGGTGTACCTATCTGATACGATGGTCCTTGGCACTCCATGAAGTCGTACTATCTCCCTGAAGAACAGCTCAGCTGTTTGTGTGGCATCATTGACATTGGCACATGGGATGAAATGTGCCATCTTGGAGAATCTGTCCACCACTACAAAGATTGCATCTTTGTGGTTGATCTTGGGCAGACCTAGAACAAAATCCATCGAGATGTCCACCCATGGATGTGTGGGTATGGGCAGTGGGAGATACAACCCGTGAGGTTGCACTCGGGACTTTGCCTTCTTGCAAGTAATGCATCTTGCACAATGTGCTTCTACTGTGCTCTTGATGTGTGGCCAGTAGAAGTGCTCCTTGACCACTGCTAGAGTCTTGTCGACACCAAAGTGGCCCATGAGTCCTCCTCCATGAGCTTCTCGGATGATAAGCTCCCTTAGTGATCCCTGTGGTATGCACAGCCTTCTTTCTCGGAACAAGAATCCCTCATGGATGTAGAATTTGCCATGACTCCCTGTGCTACACTCCTTGTAGCTCTCTCAGCAAGGTCAGGATCATCCTTGTATAGATCCTTGATGTGCTCGAATCCTAGGACCTTTGCCTCCATGGTTGATATCAAGGCAAACCTCCTTGATAGTGCATCGGCTACCACATTATCTTTGCCCTTCTTGTACTTGATGATGCACGGGAAGGTCTCTATGAACTCCATCCACCTGGCATGTCTCCTCTTGAGATTGGTTTGCCCTCTGAGGTGTTTGAGAGTCTCGTGATCAGTGTGGATCACAAACTCCTTGGACAGCAAGTAATGCTGCCAAGTTTCCAGTGCTCGGACAAGGGCATAGAGCTCCTTGTCATAAGTGGGGTAGTTCAGTGAGGCACCACCTAGTTTCTCACTGAAGTATGCCACTGGCCTCCCTCCTTGGGTTAGCACTGCTCCTATGCCTATTCCAGAGGCATCACACTCCACTTCAAACGTCTTGTTGAAGTCGGGAAGGACTAGCACTGGTGCGTGTGTGAGGCTGTCCTTCAAGGCCTTGAATGCCTTCTCCTGAGCTTCTCCCCAGCTGAATCCCACGTTCTTCTTCACTAGTGCCGTCAATGCTGAGGCAATACTGCTGAAGTTGGGCACGAATCTCCTATAGAAGCTGGCCAGTCCGTGGAAGCTCCTTACTTGGCTGATGTTTCCTGGTGTTGGCCATTCTTGTATGGCTCGAATCTTCTCTTCATCAACCTGTAGGCCCTGTGAACTCACAAAAAAACCTAAAAAGACAAGCTTATCAGTAGAAAAGGTGCACTTCTTGAGATTGGCATAAAGCTCTTCTTGTCTAAGGGTTTTAAGTACCATCTCAAGATGTGTGAGGTGTTCCCGTAGGCACTTACTATAAACCAAAATGTCATAAAAGTAAACTACTACGAACTTACTGATGTACGCCCTAAGAACTTGGTTCATAAGGCGCATGAAGGTGCTTGGGGCATTTGTCAAGCCAAATGGCATGACTGTCCACTCGTAGAGTCCTTGCTTTGTCTTGAAAGCGGTTTTTCACTCATCACCTTCCTTCATTCTTACCTGGTGGTATCCACTTTTGAGGTCTATTTTGGAGAAGACCGTGGCTCCACTCAGCTCATCTAGCATGTCATCCAGTCGTGGTATTGGATGCCTATACGTGACTGTGATGTTGTTGATTGCTCGGCAGTCCACGCACATGCACTACAAGAAAACATTAACATTTCCGACGGCATTTCCGACGGACAAAAAACCGTCGGCCTTTTCCGACGACATTACGACGGATAAGCGACAAATAACCAAGGGATTTGAAACCGTCGAGGTCCGTCGGTAATTTCCGACGCCGTAGAGATCGTCGATAAATCGATGGTGAAAACAGACGGTAACCCGTTGCGTTTCCGATGATATCCTAATCGTCGGGATATCCTCTTGAAATCGTCGGAATATTACCGACGGCTTCAGATACGTTGGTAATATTCCGACGAGTTTGCGATGGATTATGTATTTTATAGCCCGTCGGGAATCCGTCGGTAGAGGTCGTCGGAAACCCATCGGAACTATCCGACCATTGTCGGATACAGTCGGAAATCCGTCGGAAATATACGTACCTTGTTAAAATTGTGTGTTTATCTGTCTATGGTCGGACATCCATCGGAAAACCGTCGGTTTATTTTGATAAGATTTATTTGAAATACGTGAATATCCGGTTGTGGTCGGTAACCGTCGGAATTCCGTCGGAAATAGAGAATATTCTGAAGAATAATCTTTTTACAGTTCGTAATTATCTGTTAATAATTCTTAATAATCTGTTAAAAAATCGTGATAATATCTATTTTTCAGTATAAATAAGCTATGATCTTTCAAAATTTTAACAGAACCAAAATTTTTTTAAAAATGTGTTCTTCGGGTTCTTTTGAGTATTTTCGATCGTGGATGGATAAACCTCGATATGATTCAACCACGGGAGAATTGACTGATGAATTTGTGCAAGGTGTTGAAGAGTTCATGACATTTGCATCAAAGAATAGCATGACATCGGAATACGGTAAAATGTATTGTCCGTGTATTAAATGTCGAAATCATAGATTAATCTCTGTTAGAGAAGTACGTAATCATTTGTATAGGAATGGATTTATGCCGGGTTACAAAATTTGGTATTCACATGGAGAAACTGATGCAACGATGCAATATTATGGTAGTACTTCAAAAAGGATAGATAATACTAATGTTAGGGTAGAGGAACCGACACCAGAAGTTGATATAAACGGAGGTACTGTTCAGATGGTGAATGATGCATTTCGTGAACAAAGAGAATCGTACATCGAAGATATTAGCAGAATAGAGGAACCTAATATGGAAGCCCGGAAATTTTTTGATATGTTAGATGCATCCAAGCAGCCTTTGTATAAAGGATGTAGAGATGGATTATCGCTTTTATCTGCTGCAAGCAGGTTGATGACGATAAAGACGGATTTCAACTTGCCTGAAGATTGTGTGAATGCGATAGCTGATTTTGTTAGAGATATATTACCTGAAGATAATATTGCACCTGCTTCATATTACGAGGTTCAAAAACTTGTATCTGGTCTTGGATTGCCATATCAGATGATCGATGTATGTATTGACAATTGCATGATCTATTGGAGAAATGATGAAAACCGCATGAAGTGTCGATTTTGTCACAAACCTCGATTTCAAGAGACAAGCGGTAGAGTACCTATTCCGCATAAACGGATGTGGTATTTGCCATTAACAGAGAGGTTAAAGAGGTTATATCAATCTGAACACACGGAAAAACCTATGAGATGGCATGCAGAACATCATTCGAATGGAGAAATTGTGCATCCCTCGGATGCAGAAGCATGGAAACATTTTCAACAGGTTTATCCTAGTTTTGCATATGAGCCTAGAAACGTATACCTCGGGTTATCTACAGATGGATTCAATCCTTTTGGGAAGCATGGGAGGCAATACTCGTTGTGGCCAGTTATCGTTACACCTTATAATTTGCCTCCTTCTTTGTGCATGAAACGAGAGTTTTTATTTCTAACAATTCTCGTCCCTGGCCCAGAGCATCCTAAGCGATCGCTTGATATTTTCTTGCAGCCACTAATTCATGAGTTAAAAATATTATGGGAAAATGGTGTCGAAGCATTCGATGTTTCCAACCAACAGAACTTCTTGATGCGAGCTGTACTTATGTGGACGATAAGTGATTTTCCAGCATATGTTATGTTATCAGGATGGTCGACGCGTGGAAGATTAGCATGCCCATATTGTCAAGATAATACTGATGCGTTCCAACTGAAACACCGACGAAAGACTAGTTTGTTCGATTGTCATCGTCGATTTCTACCACAAGATCATCCATATCGCCGGAGCATGACATTGTTTAGGAAAAACAAAAAAAATTTTGATGCTCCACCTCCTATTTTTGATGGGAATTATATGTTGACTCAACTTAGAGATTTTGGTGCTGAGAGAACGACTTCTTGTGGAGGTAACGGACATTACCCTGTTGATGGTTGTGGCGAATACCATAATTGGCACAAGAAGAGTATTTTTTGGGATTTACCATATTGGAAGGACCATTTGTTGCGCCATAATCTAGATGTTATGCACATTGAGAAGAATTTTTTCGACAACATAATGAATACCGTTCTAAATGTGCAAGGAAAAACAAAAGATAATTTAAAAGCTAGATTGGATTTGCCGGATATTTGTTCTCGGAAGGAACTACATGTAATGTCAAATGGAAAATCATTGTCTCCCGCATTCCGGTTAGATGCGCATGCAAAAGATGAATTCTTTGACTGGATTAAGCATAGTGTCAAATTTCCAGATGGATATGCATCTAATCTTCGTAATTGTGTCGATACTATTGAAGGTAAATTTTCAGGGATGAAAAGTCATGATTGTCATGTTGTCATGCAAAGATTATTACCATTTGCCTTTAGCGATCTACTGCCTAAAAACGTCCACGGAGCAATTGCAGGTACGACGTTAAATTTACATTATTATATATATATAATAATATTTTCATATATTATATGATATTAAAATATATTTTTATGTAGGGATTGGTGCTTTTTTCCGAGATTTATGTACAAGATCACTTACTGTAGAAGATATCCAAAATTTGGAGGGAAAAATACCGGTTCTCATTTGTAACCTGGAGAAAATATTTCCACCAGCCTTTTTTGATGTTATGGAGCATCTTCCTATTCACCTCCCTAGAGAAGCAGCCCTTGGAGGACCTGTTCAGTACAGATGGATGTATCCTTTTGAGAGATATATGTTCCACCTAAAGAAAAAGTTAAAAATCTTGCCAGGGTTGAAGGTTCAATCGTCGCACAAAGTATTAATGAAGAAACATCTAACTTTGCTAGCTACTATTTTCCATCGCAAGTGCAAACAAAAAATAGACGGCCTTCACGACATGATGATGGAGGAGAAAAACCAAGCTATCCAGTGTATGTGCCAGAAATATTTGCACAAATTGGGCGTTTAAGTGGAAAAGGGAAGACGCGACGCCTATCAGAGGAGGAACACAATCACTTGCATTTGTATATTTTGACAAATTGCGATGACGTTTTGGAATATGAAAGGTACATTCAATTTAATTTTGTTTTTAGTTATTATTATAATTTATTGTTAATTTATTTTTTTATAATTAACAGGATATACATGGAACAAATACGTGTTCATTATTCAGATTATAGCGAGAATGAGTTGGCCGAACTTAAAAAAAGCGAATTTGCAAAATGGTTGCATTTTTATGTTAGTGTTACCACAATTAATTACATAATTTTCAATAATAGTTTACTATATATCTATATATATATATATATTTATAATTTACTATATTCTATTATTTTGTAGGTTACTACAGGTCCTTCTAGGGGCATAGCGTTTCCCACGTGGTTAGTTGAGTTGGGGAGTGGTCCTACATTTACTGCAAAATCTTATCCAATGTACTGCACTCGTGGTTATGCTTTTAAGAGTCATCGCGAAGGAAACTCACAAACAACTTGTAATTATGGTGTATCATCTCAATCGGGAGAAATTGTATACAATGGTATTCTTCGTGAAATATTAGAAGTTCACTATCCAGGAATGATTGATTTGAGGTGTATTGTGTTCTATTGTGACTGGTATGACCCTATCATGGGTCAACGTGAAGACGAATTCGGTGTTACATCTGTCCACTCTCGTAAGCGACATCGAAAATATGATCCTTTTATACTTGCATCACAAGCGGACCAGGTTTGTTACATTCGATATCCTCGTGTGAGAAACAAGCAAGATCCTTGGATTACAGTGACCTCAATACATCCTAGAGGAATGGTATGTGGTATTACCGAACAAGAGCCTATGCAACAAAGCACAATTGGTAACTTAGGTTCCATAGACACTTCTCTTGAAGTTAACCTTGTTGTTGATGATACCACGAACGAAGATTACAACGTGTTTCAAGATTCAGAAGAAGAGATTGGCGAGTTTGACGACCAAAATTCAGCTAATTCAGAATATTCATCAGATTCAGATTAAATTTGTGATTAATTTGTTTTGATATTTATGATTTTAATTTTAAATATTGTAAATAAATATTTATGATTTTATTTTTAAATCTATGTGCACAAACATTTCACAATATTATAATTAAAAGTGCTTTTTTAAAAATAAATTTATATATATATTTTGTAACTTTTTAAATTAAATAGTTTTTTGAAATATTGATTAACATTACCGACGGCTTCCCGACGGCTTTAGTATTTCCGTCGGGAAGCCGTCGATAATTTTATAATTAAAATCATTTTTTTGAATATTTACTATACTACCAGACGGCTTTCCGACGGCCATTGTAATTCCATCGGAAATCGTTTGCAACGTGGGCAGACCACGTGTCAATCATGCAAGGCGTTATAAATAAATCGACAGATTTCCCACAAACTTTAGCGGTAAATGAAATTAAAAACGCGGGGTTTCGCGAAAATTAATTGAGTTACCGACGGATTTCCGATGGAATCGTCCGTCGGAAATATCGATTATAACCTACGACTTCTTCTTCTCCTCTCTCTCTCGCCGTTTCGCGTTACCTTCAAATTTCCTCCTCCTCGCCGTTAACAAATCGCCGATTCCTCCTCGTCGCCGTTGCTCCTCGCCGTCATTTTTCTCCTCGTCGCCGCCTATTCGCGTCCATGTAAGTTTGAGATGTCTAATTATCTTTTTGGTAAGTAAAGCCTCTTGTGTAAGCAAATCTGTTGGTAATTACAGCTGTTAGTATCTCAGTAAGTGAAGCAAATTTATGTGTGATAAAAGATAGGGATATGGCTCATAGATATAAATGAGTGTGTTTGTTATTTTATCTAAAACGTCTTAACAGAGAATCGCTTGTTTTTGAGGAAAATATTCTCTATTTTCAGTTGATTTTCTCGAGAAAAATGAATAAGAGAATCGCTTGTTTTTCTTCTGTAGAGCGATTGTGAGAAAAACCAGAGATTTTAGATCGATATTTTTCCAAGAAATTAGTTTCAGAAAATGACAGATTCGATTCGTCATTTTCGCAAATAAGTTTCCAAAAAAAGTTTCCCAGTATAATTTCTATCCGCCATTCTTAGCATCCAAACAGAAAAAAATGTTCATCAATTGATTTTTTGGGTATGCAAATAGGCGTCTGCTTGAGATGTTTGATTCCTCAGTATTTTGTGTTTATATTCATTTCCGATAGGGCTTTTCTTTGTATCTAAAATTGAAAAAGATTATTTATTCGCTTAAGTATACAAACATCGAACAAGTAACAAGACCGATCTTCACTTGTCTGATAATAGACAAAATGAAGATAACCCATAATATATTAAATAGAAATACAATAACATTTCAACTGACTTATTATTTATGCGAAACTATCAAACTTATATTTCATTTGCAAATATATATATTATATATATAGCTTATTACACTGTTTTTTTATATCAACTTTTATTTAAATATTATTAAAATTACTTTTTTATAAAAATATTATAAACATTAAAAAATTATAGGTCGTATCAAGATTACCAAAGACGTGGTGAGTCATCGACTCCGAGTTTTATACCAACTCAAATTCCAGAATCTGCAAATGATTCTTTCTGACCAATGACAATTGAAGAATTGGTTCAGCAGCCTGGTCGTGAACTTCTCACATTTCTCGATCCGAGACGTCAAGGAAACTCGACATGGTGTAAAATAATTAAATTTTCTATAATTATATTTAAAATAATTATTTTAATACTATTGTAATAAAAATTCGTAGGTTTGGTATTTTAAACAATGGAATAAGCAAATCTATATTAAAGATGCTTCATTCTCTTTTGAATAAATCATATACCAAATTTCGAGATATTCCGTACGAAGAACGTCAGATTTGGTTCAGGACGTTTGCGGTACGTTATTTAAATTTTAAATATATAATTATTTTAAATATTTTTTAATAATAATTTTTTAGTAATATATATTAAAATTTCACAGCAAGAATTTACATGGGATCCCATGAACACAAAATTGGTGGAAGACGCTTTCGAAAAAGAGGCTGCAATACAATTTTCCCGCCATATGAACGAATGGAAACAAAAATGGAAAAAGGGAAAAGATAAACCAAGAGGGTTGAATGAGTCGGTTTGGAACGATTTTATTCGTTATTGGGAATCTTCCACCGCTGAGGTCATCTCGAAAACTAATTTGGGAAACCGGAAGAGCGACCGAGGAGGCAAAGGCATTTATATTCACAATGCCGGATCGACTAGTTTTCTGAGACGAGCCGATCAATTGGTAAATTAATTATTATATTAATTATTTATTATTATTTAAAAATTTTAAAATTATTAATTTAGAATTTTTTTATTTTTAGGCACAAGAAATTGGAGCGCCTCCAGATCACTTGCAACTTCTCGAGGCCGTCCACACAAACAAAAAGACTGGTCGTATCCAAAATGGTCTCGTTAGTGAGATCATCGAAAAAGTAAAAAGGAAAAAAAGTGATATTCTAACCCAGCAATCTCAAGTTGGTTCTTCATCTTCGGTCGCTGAATTGCCGCGTTCTGAGATTAATCGTCTCGTTCTTGATGTAAGTTTTTTTTTTAAAAATATATAATTAATATTATAATAATTTTTATTAAATTTTTTAATAATATTTCTTACTTTTACAAGAAGTACCATTTTCAAAGGGTCGTCATCCAGGACTCGGGAGAGTTGCAGATACTGGTGGCGCAACATCTGCAGTTAGAAACGAAGAAAATGAACAGTTAAAAGAAGAAATGGCGTCCATGAAAATAGAGATGAATAATCTCAAAAACTTTGTAGAAATGATAAAAAATAAATTGCCTGATGACTTTTTTTCTCCTCCTTCTCCTCCTCCTCCTCCTTTGTAATTTGTAATTTAAAATAAATGTTTAATAATATTAATATTTATAATATTATTTTTATTAATTGTATGATTATTTTTATAATATTAATATAAAAATAAAAAAATTATTTTTTTAATATTTATATTTTTAAAATATTTAATTAAATAATTAAATATTAAAAAAATATAAATATTAAAAAAATAATTTTTTTATTTTTTCAATTATTTCGTGTTTCCGACGGCTACTGTCGTCGGCAATTCCCGACGGAACAGGCCGTCGGAAATGTGTTGGTACATCCCGACGGCTATAAACCGTCGGGAAATATCATCGGACAATATTTCCAACGGCACAAGTCATCGGAAAATGCCCTCGAAAATTCGTCGGCATTTTCCGATGTATCCGGACCATCGCAGATCCGTCGGTTAAATCCGACGGAAGGATGTCATCGAACATCCGTCGGAATTTTCCGATGGCATAGTTAATCGCTAATCCGATGATTAGTTTAGAATTATCATTTTAACTAGCTGATCAACTTGACATGTCAGCACTAAATCGTCTTTAAATTTTTATTTAGAGCTCAAGATGACATGAATCCAACGCCCACGTTAAGCTATCTTAGTTTTCCATTCTGTGAAAAAATTTCAGACTGACAGAGATTGACAAAGCATCAAAGTAATGCAATTACCCAAAACTGCGTGATTGCATGCATTATGCTTTTTTATAGGCCATTACTCAGGGAGCACCAATGACCAGTTTATAATGATCATTTTAACTGGCCGATAAACTTGACATGTCCGCACTAAATCTTCCGTAACTTTTAATTTAGAGTTCAGAAAGACATTAATCCAATACACAATTTAAGCTAACTCAATTTTCTATATTTTGACAAAATTTAGGACCAAAATACCTACGACAAAACCTCTAAGTAATCCAATCTATCCCAAACTGCACGATGCCATCCACTATGCTTTATTTATAAACCTTTACTCAAGGAGCACCAATGTTCAGTTTAGAATGATCATTTTAACTAGCTGGTCAACTTGACATGTCTGCACTAAATCGTCTTTAACTCTTTATTTGGAGATGAAGATAACATGAATCCAATGCCCACGTTAAACTTGTTCAATTTTCCATATTGAGAAAACATTTGAGACTGAAATATCTAGACAAAGCATTAAAGTAATGCAATCTATCCCGAACTACGTGATGTCATGCATTATGCATCAGTTATAAGCCCTTACTCAAGGAGCACCAAGGAGCAGTTTAGATTGATCATTTTAAATGGCCTATCAACTTGACATGTCCTCATTAAATTTTTGGTAACTTGTGATTTAGTGTTCAAAATGACACGAATCCAACACCCATGTCAATCCAGCTCAATTTCTATATTGTCACAAAATTTGAGACCAAAATAGCTTTGAAAAACCTTCCAAGTAATCCAATCTATCCCAAACTGCGTGGTGCCATGCATTATGCTTCATTTATAAGCCTTTACTCAAGGAGCACCAACGAGCAGTTTAGATTGATCATTTTAACTTGCCTATCAACTTGACATGTCCATACTAAATTGTCGATAACTTGTCATTTATTGTTCAAAATGACATGAATCCAACACCCACGTTAATCTAGCACAATTTTTTATACTGTAACAAAATTTGAGACCAAAATAGCTACAAAAAACCCTCCAAGTAATCCAATCTATCCCATATTGGGTTATGCCATGCATTATGCTTCATTTATAAGCCTTTACTCAAGAAGCACCAATGATCAGTTTTGAATAATCATTTTAACTATCTGATCAACTTGAGATATCCGCATTAAATCGTCTTTAACTTTTTATTTAGAGCTCAAGATGACATGAATCCAACGCCCATTTTAAGCTATTTCAATTTTCACACTAAATTGTGTGATGCCAAGCATTATGCTTTTTTATCAGCCTTTACCCAAGGAGCACTAATGATCAGTTTAGAATAAACAATTTAACTGGCCGATCAACTTGACATGTCCACACTAAATCGTCTTTAACTTTTGATTTAGAGTTCAGAATGACACGAATCAAAAACCCATGTTAAGCTAGCTCAATATTTTGTATTGTGACAAAATTTAAGACCTTAATAGCTACGGCAAAGCCTCCAAGTAATCCAATTGATCCTGTACTGTGTGATGCCATGCATTATGCTTCGTTTATAAACATTTGATCAATGAGCACCAATGATCAATTTAGAATGATCAGTTTGAAATGTTCAATTTAACTAGCTGATAAACATGAAATGTCTGCACTAAATCATCCGTAACTTTTGAATTACAGTTCAGAATGACATCAGTTCTACGCCCACGTTAAGCTAGCTCAATTTTCTATATTGTGACAAAACTTAAAACCGAAATAGCTACGACAAAGCCTCCAACTAATCCATTGTATCCCAAACTGCGTGATGCCATCATTATGCTTCATTTATAACCCTTTACTTAAGGAGCACCAATGATCAGTTTAGAATTCCAAATTACACAAATCCAATGCCCACGTAAAACAAGCTTAATTTTGTATATTGTGACAACATTTGAAACTGAAAGAGGTACCACAAAGCCTTCAAGTAATCCAATCTCTCCTAAACTGTGTGATGCCATGCTTTATGCTTCATTTATAAGCTTTTATTCAAGAAGCACTAATGATGAGTTTTAAATGATCGCTTTAGAATGATCACTTTAACTTGCCGATCAATTTGACATTTCCCCCACTAAATAGTCTGTAACTTTTTATTTAGAGTTCATAATGAGACGAATCCAGCGCCCACGTTAAGCTACCTCAATATTCTATATTGTGACAAAATTTACGACCAAAGTAGCTACGGCAAAGCCTCCAAGTATTCCAATCTACCCCAAACTGCATGATGCCATGCATTATGCTTCATTTCTAAACCTTTGATCACTGAGCACTAACGATCATTTTGGAATGATCAATTTAACTTGCTGTGTCAACTTGACAAGTCCGGACTAAATCGTCCTTAACTTTTGATTTATAGTTCAGAATGACATGAATCAAAGGCCCACGTTAAGGTAGCTCAATATTCTATATTATGACAAAATATAAGACAAAAATAGCTAAGGAAAGGCCTCCAAGTAATCCAATCTATCCCAAACTGCGTGATGTAATGCATTATACTTCATTAGTAAACCTTTGATCAATAGCACCAATGATCAGTTTAGAATGATCAGTTTCGAATGATCAATCCCCTAGCTAATAAACATGACATGGCTGCACTAAATCATCCGTAACTTTTGATTTACAGTTCAGAATGACATCAATTTAACGCCCACATTAAGCTAGCTCAATTTTCTATAAGGTGACAAAATTTAAGACCGAAATAGCTACGACAAAGCCTCCAACTAATCCAATGTGTACCAAACTGAGTGATGCCATGCATTATGCCTAATTTGTAAGCCTTTGATCAATGATCACTAATGATCAATTTAGAATAATCAGTTTGGATTTATCACTTTAACTGGCCGATCAACTTAACATGTCTCCACTGCGTCCATAACTTTTTATTTAGAGTTCAGAATGTCATGAATCCAATGCCCACGTTACACTAGCTTAATTTTCTATACTGTGACAATATCTGAGACTGAAAAAGTTACCCCAAAGCCTTCAAGTAATCCAATCTATCCTAAACTACGTGATGCCCTACATTATGCTTCATTTATAAGCTTTTACCCAAGGAGCACTAATGATGAGTTTATAATGATCACCTTAGAATGATCACTTTAACTTGCTGATCAACTAGACATGACCCATTAAATCATTCGTAACTTTTGATTTAGAGTTCAGAATGACACGAATCCAACCCCCACGGTAAGCTACCTCAATATTCTATATTGTGACAAAATTTCAAACCGAAATAGCAACGGCAATGCCTCTAAGTAGTCCAATCTACCCCAAACTGCGTGATGCCATGCATTATCCTTCATTTGTAAACCTTTGATCTATGAGCACTAATGATCAGTTTAGAATGATCAGTTTGGAATGATCAATTTAATTGGCTAGTCAACTTGACATGTCCGCACTAAATCATCCGTAACTTTTGATTTATAGTCCAGAATGACACGAATCAAACACCAACATTAATCTAGCTCAATATTCTATATCGTAACAAAATTTAAGACCAAAATACGTAAGGAAAATCCTCCAAGTAATTCAATCTATCCCAAACTGCGTGGTGCCATGCATTATGCTTCATTTGTAAACCTTTGATCAATGAGCACCAATGATCAGTTTAGAATGATCAGTTTGGAATGATCAATTTAACTAGATGATAAACATGACATGTTTGCACTAAATCATCCATAACTATTGATTTACAGTTCGGAATGACATCAATTCAACGCCCACGTTAAGCTAGCTCAATTTTCTATACTGTGACAAAATTTAAGACCGAAATAGCTACGACAAAGCCTCCAACCAATCCAATGTGTCCCAAAATGAGTGATGCCAAGCATTATGCTTAATTTGTAAGCCTTTGATCAATGAGCACTAATGATCAGTTTAGAAAGATCAGTTTGCAATTATTATTTTAACAGGCCGATCAACTTGATATGTCCTCACTAAATCGTCTGTACCTTTTTATTTAGAGTTCAGAATGTCATGAATCCAATGCCCACGTTAAACTAGCTTAATTTTCTATATTGTGACAACATTTGAGACTGAAAACGCTACCACAAAGCCTTCAAGTAATCCAATATTTCCTAAACTGTGTGATGCCATGCATTATGCTTCATTTAAAAGCTTTTACTCAAGGAGCACTAATGATGAGTTTATAGTGATCACTTTAGAATGATCACCTTAATTTGCCAATCCACTTGACATGACCCACTAAATCGTCCGTAACTTTTGATTTATAGTTCATAATGACACGAATCCAACCCCCACGTTAAGCTATCTCAATATTCTATATTGTGACAAAATTTAAGACCAAAATAGCATTGGCAAAGCCTCCAAGTAGTCCAATCTATCCCAAACTGCGTGATGTCATGCATTATGCTTCATTTGTAAACCTTTGATCAATGAGCACCAATGATCAGTTTAGAATGATCAGTTTGGAATGATCAATTTAACTAGCTGATAAACATGACAAGTCGGCACTAAATCATCTGTAACTTTTGATTCACAGTTTAGAGTGACATAAATTCAAAGCCACGTTAAACTAGCTCAATTTTCTATATTGTGACAAAATTTAAGACCAAAATAGCTACAAAAAAGCCTCCAAATAATCCAATATATCCAAAATTGTGTGATGTCATGCGTTATGCTTCATTTATAAGCCTTTACTCAAGGAGCACCATTGATCACTTTAGAATGATCATTTTAATTGGCCAATCAACTTGACATATACGCACTAAATCGTCTGTAACTTTTGATTTAGTGTTCAGAATGACATGAATCCAACGCCCACATGAATCCAACGCCCACGAATCCAATGCCCATGTTTACGTAGCTCAATTTTATATATTGTGACAAAATTTAACACCGAAATAACTACGAAAAAAGCCTCCAAGTAATCCAATCAATCCCAAACTTTGTGATGCCATGCATTATGTTTCACTGTTTACTCAAGGAGCACCAGTGAGCTGTTTTGAATGATCATTTTAACTAGGTGGTCAACTTGACATATCCACAAGAAATCGTCTTTTACTTTTGATTTAGAGCTCAAAATGACATGAGTCCAACACCCACGTTAAGCTAGCTCCATTTTCCATATTGTTACCACATTTAAGACATAAAGAGTTAATACAAAGCCTCCATGTAATCCAATGTATCCCAAACTACGTGATCCAATGCAATATGCATCATTTATAAACCATTACTCAAGGATCATCAGTGATCAGTTTTGAATGATCATTTTAACTTACCAATCAACTTGACTTGTTTGTACTAAATGGTCCCTAACTTTTTATTAAGAGTTCAAAATGACACGAATCAAACGCCCAAATTTAACTAGCTCAATTTTCTATCTTGTGACAAAATTTACGCCCAAAATAGTTACGACAAAGCATCCAAGTAATCCAATATATCCAAAACTGCGTGAAGCCATGTATATGCTTCATTTATAAGCCTTTACTCAATGAGCACGAATGATCAGTCTAGAATGATCATTTCAACTAGCTGATCCACTTACATGTTTGCACTAAATACCTTTTAACTTTTGATTTAGAGCTTAATATGACATGAGTCCAACGCCAACGTTCATCTAGCTCATTTTTCCATATTGTGTCAACATTTGAGACTGAAAGAGCTACAAAATAGCCGCCAATCCAAGTAATCGAATGTATCCCAAATGTGTGAAGCCATGTATTATGCTTCATTCATTAGTCTTTACTCAAGGAGAACCAATGATCAGTTTAGAATGATCATTTTAACTGGCCGATCAACTTGACATGTCCACACTAAATTGTTCATTACTTTTGATTAACATTTTAGAATGACACGAATTCAACAACCACATTTAGCTAGCTCAATTTTAGATATTGTGACAAAATGTAACATTGAAATAGCTACGAAAAACTTCCAAGTAATCAAATCTATCACAAACTTCATGATGCCCTGCATTATGCTTCATTTATAAGCTTTTACTCAAGGAGCACCAATGATTAGTTTAGAATGATCATTTTAAGTAGCTGGTCAACTTGACATATCCGCACTAAATTTTCTTTTACTTTTGATTTTGAGCTCAAAATGACATGAGTCCAACGCCCACGTTACTCTAACTCAATTTTTTATATTGTGACAACAATTAAGATTGAAAGAGCCTTGTTCTTGGCTCAATATTCTATATTGGGACAAAATTTACAACCAAAATAGTTATGACAAAGCCTCCAAGTAATCCAATATATCCCAAAATGTGTGATGCCATGCATATACTTGATTTATAAGCCTTTATTCAAGGAGCACGAATGATCAGTTTAGAATGATCATTTTAACTAGGTGATCCACTTACATGTCTGCACTAAATACCCTTCAAGTTTTGATTTAGAGCTTAAAATGACATGAGTCCAACGCCCACGTTAAGCTGGCTCAATTTTCCATATTGTGACAACATTTGAGACTAATAGAGGTACAAAAAACCCTCCAAGTAATCCAATGTATCCCAAAATGTGTGATGGCATGTATTATGCTTCATTTATTAGTCTTTACTCAAGGAGAACCAATGATCAGTTTAGAATTATCATTTTAAATGGCTTATCAACTTGACATATCCGCACTAAATTGTCCGTTACTTTTCATTTACATTTTAGAATGAGATGTACCCAACGCCCACGTTTAGGTAGCTCAATTTTAAATATTGTGACAAAATTTAACACCGAAATAGCTATGAAAAAACCTCCAAGTAATCCAATCTATCCCAAACTTCATGATGCAATGCATTATGCTTCATTTATAAGCCTTTACTCAAGGAGCACGAATGATCAGTTTAGATTGATCATTTTAACTAGCTGGTCAACTTGATATATCCACACTAAATCGTTTTTTTACTTTTGATTTAGAGCTCAAACTTACATGAGTCCCATGCCCACGTTAATCTTGCTCAAGTTTGCATATTGTGACAACAATTAAGAATGAAAGAGCTACTACAAAGCCACCAAGTAATCTAATGTATCCCAAACTGCGTGATGCCATGCTATATGCTTCATTTATAAGCCTTTACTCAAGGAGCACTAGTGATCAGCTTAGAATGATCATTTTAACTTGTCGATCAACTTGACATGTTTGCACTAAATCGTCCGTAACTTTTGATTTATAGTTTGGAATGACACGAATCCAACGCCCACATTTACGTAGCTCAATTTTCTATATTTTGACAAAATATAAGACCAAAATAGCTATGAAAAACCCTCCAAGTAATCCAATGTATCCCAAACTACGTGATTCCATGCAATGTGCTTCATGTATAAGCCTTTGATCAAGGAGCACCATTGATCAGTTTAGAATGATCATTTTAACCTGTTGATCTACTTGAAATGTTCACACTAAATCGTCCATAACATTTGATTTAGAGTTCTAAATGACACAAATCAAATGCCCACGTTTAGCTAGCCCAATTTTTTATATTATGATAAAATTAAAGACCAAAATAGCTATGACAAAGCGTTCACGTAATCGAATATCCCAAACTGTGTGATACCGTGCATATGCTTCATTTATAGGCCTTTACTCAAGGAGCACCAATTATCAGTTTAGAATGATCATTTTAACTAGCTGATCCACTTACATGTCTGCACTAAATCATCGTTAACTTTGATTTGTTATATGAGCATGGCCAGCAAAGAACAACAACCTAAGGAGCAGATTGAACCAGAGGAGGAAGAAGCCACTAAGGATGCTAAGTAGCAGCTAGAACCCGTGGATATTGGAAATGAAAGCCTACAAATCTTCAATGGCCCTATTACCCGATCCAAGCAAGCTAAACTTAGGACAACACTATAGCACCTTATCAACACCATTCAGGCCTGTTTATTGTGTGCTAATCCAACCACATTGGTTGTGATTCAAGCCACCTAAACCTCACCAAGAGAGGTGCTTTGGATTGTACTCTTTTTTCCCTATTCTTAGTTTTGTCCCAATGCGTTTTCTAAGATAGGTTTTTAATGAGGCAAGCCCAAGGTACTTTACCACAGCCTCTTGGTGAATCAAGGCCCATTCTATCTCATCATCCATGAAATAAGAGAGGAAGAATCGAGTCAAAACATTATTTACTTCTTAGTTTTTATCTTAGTTGTCTTTGTAATTCCCTAAGTGTTTCCTTTAATATTTTGGTAGAATTTTAGGAGTCATTTTCAATTTCCTAGACTACTATACGTACCCTCTTGTATCCTTCTTTCTGGATCATCAAACATTTTAATAGCAAATATCCTTCTTAAACTTGTTTGATCATCCTCTTGAAAAATGAATTTTAGAACACTTGCTCATTCCTCTCAAAAGCCGAAAGTCTAAGGGATCTTCATCACCCTTGGAAGTTTCAATTCGATTCACCCCTTGTCCAACATTCCTGGCCTTTGTCATTCACACGAGCAAGCAGATAGTCCAAGGATTTTCCACCATCCTTGAGAAGTATCATCCATTTTCCCTTGTTCTCGGATCCATCCACTTAAGAGCTCACACATCCGCAACTTACACCATCGTTTCACCCATTCCGCAACTTCAATCCAAATTATCCACTCTTTCACAACAATTTGGAGTTTATCAGGGGCTTGACCCTCATCAGGATCACATCAAGTGGTATCAGAGCCCACTCCAAACCAGGTTGTATCTCTACAAACCCGTTTGCACCCTTTCGTATTCCTGCAAAAACGTTTTGTAACCTTTTGCCTTCTTTTTGCGATTTGTTTTAAAATGTTTCTGGGTTTGTTTCTTTTTTGAACTTTATCTTGGATCTTTGAAGAACCTGTATATTAACTTAAATTAGGTTAGAACTGATTTCTAATGGACAAAACTTGTGAAACACCCAATCGGCACCGTTGAGGTTATAAAAAACTGTTTTTGTTAATCCGAGTTTATCACCTTTTGTTTGAATATTTTATAGATTAACACCTGAATGAAACTTTTTCGTAAAACTTAATAGAACCAGGAATACCAATTAAAAACGTTTCAAAACGAATCTAAAGTTGTTAGACTCACTGATTTCAAAACCTGAGTTCAAAGGGTCTACAACATGCTTCGCTAGGGTTTGTATTTGTTCTTCTGTCTTTGTTTCAGCGAATTGTTGTGTCAGTTTCTGTGTTTTACTTTGAACCTTTTAATTTTTTAGTTGTCTGAATTTTTCAGGTACCATGGTAGGAACCAGTAATAATGGAGATGAATCCTCAAACTCCAAAAAACAAATCCTTGATTCCTTTAAAGCCATGATGGATGAAAGTATAGCAACCAAGAGCGCTGAAATAGAAAGATCATCAATGACCGAATTAGGATAAACCAACCACCTTCTGATACTGAGCAATACTACAGTCACTCATCTAGGTCACAATACCCTAGGAGAAGGCGGCCAAGAGATAACCCACCGCATAGGAATAACCAACCCAATCCTCGTGACCCTTTGGCTGGCCTTAAAATCAAGATTCCCTCTTTCAATGGAACCAATGACCCTTAGGAGTATCTAGATTGGGAAAACAAGATATAAATAGTATTTGATTGTAGGGAATACACTCAGGATAGTAAGGTTAGAGTAGCACCAACCGCTTTTAAAGATTGGTGGGATCAATTAGTTACTTCTAGGAGAAGGGCTGGGGATTTTCCTATAGATTCGTAGAACCAGAGGAAAAGGTTTATACCTAGCCACTACCATAGGGAACTTCACTTTAAGCTTAGAAACCTATCTCAAGGATCTAAAACCGTAGAGGAGTACTTTAAGGAGATAGAAAACGTATTGCTTAGGGCTGATGTTCAAGAGGATAGTGAAGCCACTATGGCTAGGTTTATGGGTGGCCTTAATAGGGAAGTCATAGATAGGGTAGCGGTTCACCATTATGTTGAAATAGAAGAACTTCTCAATAAGGCTATCATGTTTGAAAAACATCTTAAGAGGAAAAACCCAAAACCCGGATTGAGTTCTTCTAGGTTTATCCAATCTAAGGAGGATAACTCCAGCAAAGATTACAAGCCTTTCACTAAACCTAAGGTAGACAATTCAAAACATAAGGGAATAGATATGGGTTCTAGCACCAACACTAGGGAAATTCAGTGTTTTAAGTGTAAAGGCTTTAGTCACTGGTCTAGGGAATGTACCAATAAGAGAACCATAGTTATTAGGGCTAATGATGAGGTAGAATCAGAGGATGACCATTCGAATGCTGAGTACTTGGAAGAAAATGTAGACATGCCCCATGCTGGACAACTCTTAGTTACTAGGAGAACTCTAAACTTACAAACTAGGATAGAAAGCTTTACTCTAGGAGAATCAATGATCAGTTTAAATAATCATTTTAACTGGACTATCCACTTTATATGTCCGCACTAAATCATTTGTAACGGTTGATTTAGAGTTCAGAAGCACACGAATCCAACACCCACGTTAAATTAGCTCATATTTCTATATTGTGACAATATTTGTGACTAAAAAAGTTACAACAATGCCTCCAAGTAATCCAATTTATCTCAAACTACTTGATCTCATGCATTATGCTTCATTTATAAGCCTTTACTCAAGGAGCACCAATGATTAGTTTAGAATGATCATTTTAACTGGCCGATCAACTTGACATGCCGCACTAAATCGTCTGTAACTTTTTATTTAGAGTTCAAAATGACACAAATCCAACGTCCACATTAAATAAGCTTAATTTTCTATATCGTGACAACATTTGAGATTGAAAGAGCAACGACAATGCCTGCAAGTAATCCAATGTATCTCAAACTACATGACTCCAAGCATTATACTTCATTTATAAGCCTTTAGTCAAGGAGCACCAATGATCATTTTAGAATGATCATTATAACTAGCTGATCAACTTGACATGTTCGCACAAAATCATCCGTAACTGTTGTTCAGAGTTCAGAATGACACGAATCCAACGGCCACGTTAAACTAGCTTAATTTTCTAAATTGTGACAACATTTGAGACTGAAAGAGCTACGGAAAAGCCTCCAAGTAAACAAATGTATCCCAAACTGTGTGATGCCATGCATTATGCTTCATTTATAAGCCTTTACTCAAGGAGCACCAATGATCAGTTTAGAATGATCATTTTAACTGGACGATTAACTTCTCACGTTCACACTAAATCATCTGTAGCTTTTAATTTAGAGTTCAGAATGACACGAATCCAACGTCCACGTTAACCTAGCTCAATTTTTTATATTGTGACAACATTTGAGACTGAAAGGGCTACGACAAAGCCTCCAAGTGAACCAATGTATCCCAAACTGTGTGATGCCATGCATTATGCTTCATTTATAATCCTTTACTCAAGTAGCACCAATGATCAGTTTAGAATGATCATTGTAACTGGTCGATAAATTTGCAATGTCCGCACTAAATCATCTGTAACTTATTATTTAGAGTTAAAATGACACGAATCCAACGACCTCGTTAATCTAGCTCAAATTTCTATTTTGTGACAACATTTGAGACTGAAAGAGCTATGACAAAGCCTCCAAGTAATCAAATGTATCCTATGCTGCGAGATGCAATGCATGATGCTTCATTTGTAAGCCTTTACTGAAGGAGAACCAATGATCAGTTTAGAACGATCATTTTAACTGAACGATGAACTTGAGATGTCTGCACTAAATCATCCGTACTATTGTTTTAGAGCTCCAAATGACACGAATCCAACGCCCACGTTAAGCTAGCTAGTTTCTATATTTTGAAAATATTTGAGACTGAAAGAGCTACGACAAAGCCTCCAAGTAATCGAATGTATCCCAAACTATGTGATGACATGCATTATGCTTCATTTATAAGCCTTTACTCAATGAGCACCAATGATCAGTTTAGAATGATCATTTTAACTAGCTGATCAACTTGACATGTCCGCCCTAATTTGTCTTTAACTTTTGATTTATAGCTCAAAATGACATGAGTCCCACACCCACGTTAAACTAGCTCAATTTTCCATATTTTGACAACATTTGAGACTTAAAAAGCTACGACAAAGACTCCAAGTAATCCAATGTATCCACACTGTGTGATGACATGCATTATGCTTCATATATGAGCCTTTACTTAAGGAGGACCAATGACCAGTTTAGAATGATCATTTTAACTGTCGATCAAATTGACATGTCTGGACTAAATTATCCATAACTGTAGATTTAGAATTCAGAATGACACGAATCCAACGCCCACGTTAAACTAGCTCAATTTTTTATATTGTGACAACAACTGAGACTGAAAGAAGTACGCCAAAGCTTCCAAGTAATCTACTTTATCCCAAATTCCGCGATGCGATGCATTATGCTTCATTATAAGCCTTTAATCAAGGAGCACCAATGACCATTTATAAGCCCCCAAGTTGTGCATTCTATCCAAAACACCGTTATATCATGCATTATGCTTCATTTATAAGTTTTTACTCAAGGAGCACCAATGATCAATTTAGAATTATCATATTAACTGGCTGATTCATTGACATGTCCGCACTAATTCATTTGTAACTTTTGATTTAGAGTTCAGAAAGACACGAATCCAATGCCCACGTTAAGCTACCTCAATTTTCTTTATTGTGACAAAATTTAAGATAGAAATAGCTACAACAAAGCCCCCAAGTAGTCCATTCTATCCAAAACACTGTTATATCATGCATTCTGCTTCATTTATAAGTTTTCACTCAAGGAGCACCAATGATCAATTTAAATGATCATATTAACTGGATGATTCATTGATATGTCCGCACTAACTCGTTTGTAACTTTTGATTTAGAGTTCAGAATGACACGAATCCAACGCCCATGTTAAACTAGCTCAATTTTCTATATTGTGAAAAACATTTAAGACAGAAATAGCTATCACATAGTGATGAGGACATCAGGTCGTATGTCCGGCCAGGAGACCAGACTGGCCGACCAGGAAGTTTGCCCGAGACAGCCGGGCCATTTGGCACGTCTGCCGGCCCAAGCGGTACTGCCGGACCCTCGACCAATAGGACCAGACCGATCAGCATTGCCGGCGGAGAGGCCCAAGCTTCCGGCCCAACTGTTGGCGACGTGGATGACACCGCCGGCCTCCTTGGTGACGCCGCTGACTCCGGGATCAACTTGGCCGGTCCAGAAGGCATTCCGACCAGTACCTCGCACAGTCCAGCAGGTACAGCCGATCCAGCCGAGTACACGAGCATTTCAACTTCTACACAAGGAGACTCAGACCAGATAAGCTACCAGTTTCAGGACATGCAACTAGAGGAAGTCTCTACACCAGTAGTGCCACCAGGAGCAATGACAAGGAGTAGATCAAGAGCACTCTTCCACAAGTTCAGCTTATGGGTCGACAAGCTCCTAGAGGAAGATCGACCAAGGAAAATGGGCCAGAAGTGCAAAGAAGAGTCCAAAGGCTTCTCAACAATGCAAGGGACTTCAGAGACTTGGGCTTTAGTGGCAAGAGAGGTCAGGGCCCAAAGATTCCTAACCCTACTCCAAGTCGAAGATTAGGAGCAAGGCGCGTGCATGCCACAAGGACGGCCACCTTCCATTTCTTGGCCCTGAGGTAAGTAAGGTAAGTTTTCAATTCGAATATTTGCCTCTTTCTGTTTTGCAGGGTAGGATCTAGAATATTTACATTTTTTTGAGTCAAAGACATTTTAGGAATAGGTCCTTTTTCGGTTATGCACTTTTGTACATTTTCCATTTGTGCACTTTTGTAATCTTTCCCTTTCTTTCTTTAAGTCGACCCTAGAAGGTCAACCTGTCGAGCATATTAATAAGGCTCCTTCCAGCATTGTAGTTCGACAACCTTTTTGACATTAATAAAGATAGAACTTTCTTCCAACAAGTTTTCTCTCTAAGAATCTTGTGCGCTTAGAACCGAGTTGAGACCAGCCCTCCTAGCTCTAAGTTTGTGATTTATCACGAGGTTCATCACCCCTCGTGTGGTTCACCTCACCTTTCTATCGAATACCAACCGAAAAACCCCTATCCAAGAAGTCTAAGGTCGAGTTTCTCACCTAACCTTCTCCAAACAGCCCACGTGCATCCAAGCCTTGAATCGAGGCTTGTATCATTATCCATCTCCAGAATGACAAAGTATATCGTGATTACTATGTTTTTGACCTTCAATGGCAAGTCTTCTAGAACTCCACAGGTGAGATACGAGTCTTCTTGAAGTTTGAAAGACCGAGATATTTGGCGACTGTCAGCGGCATCAAACTCACAATTTCTCCAAGATCGACCAGACATTTTCCAAAGAATAGGGGCCCTAGAGTGCACGGCAAAGTGAAGCTCCCTGGATCCTGCAATTTCTTTGGCATAGAACTCTAAATTATGGCACTACATTCATGATTAACCATCACTAACCTTTCCTGAAGACTCTTCTTTTAGCCAGCACTTCATTAAACAGCTTGTTCACTCTCGGGCAATGCAACACCAGGTCTATGAAAGGAAAAGTTACCGGAATCGAGCTTATCAAGTTCTTGTTCTTCTCGTACTGATTGTCAAGAATCTACTTCTTGAACCTTCCAGAAAAAGGGAGCTTGGGCTTGTAAGGGGGTAGTATGAACGCTTTTTCCTCTCCACCTGTTGCTGCACTAGTCTTAGGTGGTGTCTCCTCATCCACCTTGTTTTTTGTTTCAGACGTTTCTGGATCAGCAAAATCAGGAGCTTCGATTGGGGTCATCCTCTTCAAGCTTATCAAATCCCTCTTTAGGTGGGAGCTCTTTCCCACTTCTCAGTGTAATATCTTGACAGTACTCCCTTGGGTTTGCTTCAGTTTTACCAGGGAGTTTACTTTTTGGTGCAGAAGAAGAAGAAGCTATCTGTACAACCTGGCTGTACAGCACCTTAAGGTGAGGCGAGAGGTGCTCATACTTGGCGCTGAGCTCCCCAAAGGCATTGTCTATCTTGATTTTGAACTCAGTCATCTTCTTGCTCATCTCTATTGCTTCCTTTCCCTAACCTTCCAAGATATTCTGCAATAGTGCCTTCGTGTCATAATCTTGGATAGCCTTAGGTGTGGGTGTTGCATTGAGTGAAAGGGGTTGCTGCTGCTAATTGTATTCCGTCATGGGTTGAAATCCAGGAGGCTGATACTAGGGTCTTGCCACATACTCTCGCTGGAAATCTTGAATTGTAGGCTTGTAGGGCTGGTAGCTTTGGTCTTGAGGCTTGTAAGGAAGACACATTAAGTCTTGACGGTCCTCCATGTTGGTACTCCTGTAGGAGAAATTTGGGTGGCTTCGGTTGTTTTGTTTGAAACCTTTCTGATACCCTGAGGGCGACCAATGTAGTTCATCTCCTCATGACCTTGCTGGAATTCCTTCCTTACTGCTTGATACCCTCGGTACCCATCAAACTCTCCTACAAAGTTTACTGCTCGTTGAGACACTTGCAGCACTCTGTCCAGCTTCTCATTCAGTGCCTTCATCTCCCTTCCGTGCTCATCGTCATACCCTCTACTCCCACGTGAGGCTGTTTCATAGTTCTCTTCATAGTTTCCGTCATTATGAGCAAGATTCTCCACTAATATCATTCCACCTTTAGCTGCTGTCCAAGGAAGTTCCCATTGCTCGATGTCTGTAGGAGCATGCGGATTCTATGGAGCATGCGCATTCTAGGGAGCACTTTTCTGTATAGGGTACTGAGGAGTGACTCAGTTCAGAAGCCGTGATGGGGGCATTGTGCTGTGTAGCCCTTGAAGTGCTCCCATGCTTTGGAAGCTCTCAGTACCTTGCTGCACAAAGCTGGAGATCTCGTTCCTTAACCTCGCAGTTCGGGAGGTTGAGAAGAACTTGGCCCTGAAGATTTTCTTTCATTGATCCCATGAGGTAATGGCATCATGTGGCAAGCTCTTCTCCTACTTGTGTGCCTTGTCTCCCAGAGAGAAAGGGAATAGCCTTAGTTTAAAAGCATACTCCGAGATCCCATTGATATTCACGGTTCCACAAAATATGTCGAACTGGTCCAAGTGATCCAGCAGGTCTTCCATTGGTAAACCATGGAACTTGCTTCCCTGCACCATGTTGATCAAGCTTGCCTTGATCTCAATGTTTTGATCTGAAAGTGAAGCTCCCTGGATCCTGCAATTTCTTTGGCATAGAACTCTAAATTATGGCACTACATTCATGATTAACCATCACTAACCTTTTCTGAAGACTCTTCTTTTAGCCAGCACTTCTTTAAACAGCTTGTTCACTCTCGGGCAATGCAACACCAAGTCTATGAAAGGAAAAGTTACCAGAATCGAGCATATCAAGTTCTTGTTCTTCTCGTACTGATTGTCGAGAATCTGTTTCTTGAACCTTCCAGAAAAAGGGAGCTTGGGCTTGTAAGGGGGTAGTATGAACGCTTCTTCCTCTCCACCTGTTGCTGCACTAGTCTTAGGTGGTGTCTCCTCATACACCTTGTTTTTTGTTTCATACGTTTCTGGATCAGCAAATCAGGAGCTTCGATTGGGGTCATCCTCTTCAAGCTTATCCGTTCCAGTCCGAACTCCATAAAGACTTGGTTCATCAAAAATCTTGATCACTCGCTGAGGCCTTTGTGGGTGCATTAGGCTTCTTTCTCTCCATGCGTTCTGATCAGCATATCCAGCTCCATGATCTTAATTCTCAGCATTCTGTGGCATGTTCCATCTCTCAAAGCCTCCTTTGCTGGTTCAAATGTTCTCTCTAGGCTTGTGGTGCGTCTCTTTCCAACTGTTGTACGTCGATTTCAGTTGGTTGTAGATCTAGCTGCCCTCTACTCCTCGTGTTTATACAAATGGAAACCAGACAGATAACGGTCCAGATCAGTAAAATCAAAAACGGAAACAAAGCATAGTCTCTAAATGAATCAAAATCGTAATGGCTATTGGATGAGGACATCAGGTCGTACATCCAGCCAGGAGACCAGACTGGCCGACCAGGAAGCTTGCCCGAGACAGCCGGACCATCTGGCACGCCTGCCGGCCCAAGCAGTACCGCCGGACCCTCCACCACAAGGACCAGAGCAACCAGCATTGCCAGCGGAGAGGCCCAAGCTTCCGGCACACTAGGTGGCGACGTGGATGACACCGCCGGTCCCTCTGGTGATGCCGCCAACTGCGGGATCAACTTGGCTGGTCCTGAAGGCATTCCGGCCAGTACCTCGCACAATCCAGCTGGTACAGCCGATCCAGCCGAGTACACGCGCATTTCCACTTCTATACAATATATCCCATACTGCGTGATACATTGCATTATACTTCATTCATAAGCCTTTACTCAACGAGCACTGATGATCAGTTTAGAATGATCATATTAAGTGGCCGATCAACTTGACATGTCCGCACTAAATCGTCTTTAATTTTCAATTTATAGCTCAAAATGACATGAGGCCAGCACCCACGTTAAGCTAGCTCAAATTTCAATATTGTGACAACATTTGAGACTGAAAGAGCTACGAAAAAGCCTCCAAGTAATCCAATGCATCTCAAACTGCGTGATGCCATGCATTATGCTTGATTTATAAGCCTTTACTCAAGGAGCACCAACGATGAGTTTAGAATGATCATTTTAACTGGCCAATCAACTTCACATTTCAGCACCAAATCATCCGTACCTTTTTATTTAGAGTTCAGAATGACATGAATCCGACATCCACGTTAAGCTAGCTCAATTTTCTATATTGTAACAAAATTCAACATCGAATAGCTACGACAAAGTCTACAAGTAATCCAATCTATCCCAAACTGCGTGATGCCATGCATTATGCTTCATTTATAAGCCTTTACTCAAAGAGCACCAATGACCAGTTTGGAATAATCATATTAACTGGCCGATCAACTTGACATATATGCACTAAATCGTCTTTAACTTTTGATTTATAGCTCGAAATGACATGAGTCTAACCCACAGTAAACTATCTTAATTTTCCATATTGTGACAACATTTGAGACATAAAGAGTTACGAAAAAAGCCTCCAAGTAGGCCAATGTATCCTAAACTGTGTGATGCCATGCATTATGCTTCATTTATAAGCCTTTACGCAAGGAACACCAATGATCAGTATAGAATGATCATTTCAACTGGCTGATCAACTTCACATGTTCGCACTAAATCATCTGTTACTTTTGATTTAGAGTTCACAATGATACGAATCGAACGCCCACATTAAGCTAGCTCAAATTTCTATATTGTGACAGAATTTATCATCGAAAGACCTACGACAAAGCCTAAGAGTAATTAAATCTATCATATACTTCGTGATGCCATGCATTATGCTTCATTTACAAGCCTTTACTCATGGAGCACCAATGATCAGTTTGAATGATCATTTTAACTAGCAGATAAACTTGACATGTCTACTGTAAATCGTCTTTTACTTTTGATTTGGAGCTTAAAATGACATGAGTCCAACGCTAACGTTAACCTAGCTCAATTTTCCATAATATGACAATATCTGAAACGATAAAGCCTCCAAGTAATCCAATGTATACCAAAATACGTGATGCCATGAATTATACTTCATTTATAAACCTTTACTCAAGGAGATCTAATGATCAGTTTAGAATGATTACTTTAAATGGCCGATCAATTTGATATCTCCGCACTAAATCGGCTTTAACTTTTGTTTTAGAACTCAAAATGACATGAGTCCAACGCCCATGTGAGTGTGAAAGAGCTAAGAAAAAAACTTCAAGTAAAAAACCTCCATGTAATCCAATCTATCCCAAACTGTGTGATGCCATGCATTATACTTCATTTATAAGCCTTTACTCACAGATCACAAATGATCAGTTTAAAATGATCATATTAACTGGACGATCAACTTGACATCTCTGCGCTAAATCGTCCGTATCTTTTGATTTAGAGTTTAAAATTACACGAATCGAACGCCCACGTTAAGCTAGCTCAGTTTTCTATATTGTGACAAGATTTGAGACTGAAAGATCTACTATAAAGACTCCAAGTAATCCAATGTATCCCAAACTGCATGATGCCATGCATTATACTGCATTTATAAGCCTTTTCTCAAGGGGCACCAATGATCAGTTTAGCATGATCAATTTAACTAGCTAATGAACATGACATGTTTGCACTAAAGCATCTGTAACTTTTCATTTAGAGTTCAGAATAACATGAATCATATGCCACGTTAGGCTAGTTAAAATTACCATATTGTGACAAGAATTGAGACTGGAAAAGCTATGACAAACGCTCCAAGTAATCCAATGTATCCCAACCTACGTGTGGCCATGCATTATGCACCTACGTGTGGCCATGCATTATGCTTCATTTATAAGCCTTTACTTAAGGAGTACAAATGATGAGTTTAAAATGATCATTTTACATGGACAATCATTTTGACTTGTCAGCACTAAATCTTCCGTAGGTTTTGATTTAGAGGTCAAAATGATACTAATCCAATGCCCACGTTAAGCTAGCTTAAATTTCTATGTTGTGACAAAATTTATGATTGAAATAGCTACGACAAATCCTCCAAGTAATCCAATCTATCTCCAACTGCAGGATGCCATGCATTATGCTTCATTTATAAGCCTTTACTCAAGAAGCACTAATGATCATTTTAGAATGACAATTTTAACTAGCTGATCAACTTGGTATGTCCACAATAAATCATCTTTAACTTTTGATTTAGAGCTCAAAATTACATGAGTCCAGCGCTACCGTTAAGATAGCACAATTTTCCATATTGTGACAACGTTTGAGACTGAAAGAGCTATGACAAAGCCACCAAGTAATCCAATGTATCCCAAACTGCGTTATAAAATGCATTATGCTTCATTTATAAGTCTTTATTCAAAAAGCACCAATGATCAGGTTAGAATGATCATTTTAACTGGCCGATCAACTTGACATATCTGCACTAAATCGTCCATAACTTTATTTAAAGTTTAGAATGACACGAATCCAACGCCCACATTAAGCTAGCTCAATTTTCTATATTGTGAAAAACTTTAAGACCAAAATAGCTAAGACAAAGCCTCCAATAGTCAAATCTATCCCAAACTGCGTGATGCCATGCATTATGCTTCATTCATAAGCTTTTACTCAAGGAGCACCACTGATCAGTTTAGAATCATCAATTTAACTAGCTGATCAACTTTAGATGTCTGCACTAAATCGTATTTAACTTTTGATTTAGAGCTCAAAATGACATGAGTCCAACGCGCACATTAAGCTAGCTAAATTTTCCGTATTGTGACAACATTTGAGAGTGAAAGAGCTACGAAAAAGCCTTCAAGTAATCCAATGTACCCAAACTCCGTGATGTCATGCATTATGCTTCATTTATAAGCATTTACTCAATGAGCACCAATGATCAGTTTAAAATCATCATTTTAACTCGCTGATCAACTTGACATTTACGCATTAAATCGTCCATAACTTTTGATTTAGAGTTCTGAATGACATGAATCAAGCACCGACGTTAAGCTAGCTCAATTTTCTATATTGTGACAAAATTTAACACAAAAATAGCTACGAAAAAGCCTCCAAGTAATCCAATATATCCAAAACTGTGTAATGCCATGCATTATGCTTCATTTATAAGCCTTTACTCAAAGAGCACCAATGATCGGTTTAGAATTATCATTTTAACTAGCTGATCAACTTGACATGTCCGCACTAAATCGTCTTAAAACTTTTGGTTTAGAGCTCAAAATGACATGAGTTCAACGCTTACGTTAATCTGGCTCAATTTTCCATATTTTGGCAAAATTTGAGACTGTAATAGCTATTACAAAGCACCCAAGTAATCCAATGTATCCCAAACTGCGAGATGCCATGCATTATGCTCCATTTATAAGCCTTTATTCAAGGAACACTAATGATATGTTTAGAATGATCATTTTAACTTGCCGATCAACTTGACATGTCTGCACTAAGTTGTCTGTAACTTTTGATTTAGAGTTGGGAATGATACGAATCCTACGTCCACATTAAGCTAGCTCAATTTTCTATATTGTGACAACATTTGAGTCTGAAAGAGCTACGACAAATCCTACAAGTAATCCAATGTATCCCAAACTACGTGATACCATGCATTATGCTTCATTTATAAGCTTTTACTGAACGAGCACCAATGATCAGTTTAGAATGATCATTTCAACTAGCCGATTAATTTAACATGTTCACACTTAATCGTCAGTAACTTTTGATTTAGAGTTCAAAATGACACGAATCCAACGCCCACGTTAAGCTAGCTCAATTTTTTGTATTTTAACAAAATTTAAGACCAAAATAGCTACGAAAAGGCCTCTAAGTAATCCAATCTATCCAAAACTGTGTGATGCCATGCATTATGCTTTACTTATAAGCTTTTAATCAAATAGCACCAATGATCAGTTTAGAATGAGAATTTAAACTAGCTAATCAACTTGAGATGTCCGCACTAAATCGTCTTTAACTTTTGAATTTGAGCTCAAAATGACATGTGTCCAACACACACATCAAGCTATGTCAATTTTCAATATTGTGACAACATTTGAGACTGAAAAGCTACAAAAAAACGTCCAAGTAATCCAATATAACCCAAACAGCGTGATGTCATTCATTATGCTTCATTTATTATAAGTCTTTACTCAAGGAGCAGTCATGATTAGTTTAGAATGATCATTTAAACTAGCTGATCATCTTGACTTGTCCACATTAAATCGTCTTTAACTTTTGATTTAGAGCTCAAAATGTCATGAACCTAACGCCCATGTGATACCATGCATTATGCCTCATTTATAAGCCTTTACTCAAAGAGCACCAATGATCATTTTAGAATGATCAGTGTAACTTTCTGATCATCTTGACATGTCTGCACTAAATCCTCTGTAATTTTTGATTTAGAGTTCAATATGACACGAATGGAATGCCTACGTTAAGCTAGCTCAATTTTCAATATTGTGACAAAATTTAAGACATAAATAACTACGATAAAGCCTCCAAGGAATTCCACTCTATCCCAAGTTGCGTGTTGCATTGCATTATGCTTCATTTATAAGCCTTTAATCAAGGAGCACCAACAATCAGTTTATAATGATCATTTTAACTATCCCACAAACTAGACATGTCTGTACAATATCGTCCGTAACATTTGATTTAGAGATCAAAATGACACGAATCCAACGCCCACGCTAAGCTAGCTGAATTTTCTATATTGTGTCAAAATTTAACACCGAAATAGCTAAGAAAAAGCCTCCAAGTAATCCAATCTATCCCAAACTACTTGATGCCATGCATTATGCTTCATTTATAAACCTTTATTCAAGGAGCACCAATGATCAGTTTAAAATTATCATTTTAAGAGGCCGATCAACTAGATAAGTCTGCACTAAATCTTCCGTAAGTTTTGATTTAGACTTCAAAATGACATGAATCCAACACCCACGTTAAGCTAGCTAAATTTTCTATATTGTGAAAAAACTTAAGACTAAAATCGTGACGACAAAGCCTCCAAGTAATCCAATCTATCTCAAACTACCTGATGTCATGCATTATGCTTCATTAATTAGCCATTACTCAAGGAGCACCAATGATCTATTTAGAATAATCATTTTACTTGGCCGATCAACTTGACATGTCCGCACTAAATCGTCCGTAACTTTTTATTTGGAGGTAGAAAAGACATGAATCCAAAGGCCATGTTAAGCTAGCTTAATATTTTATATTGTGACAACATTTAAAACTATAAAAGCTATGAAAAAGCGTCCAAGTAATGCAATCTATCACAAATTGCATGATGCCATGCAATATGCTTCATTTATAAGCCTCTACTCAATCAGCACCAATGATCAGTTTAGAATGATCATTTTAAAAAGCTGATCATATTGACATGTCTGCACTAAATCGTGTTTAACTTTTGATTGAGAGTTCAAAATTACATGAATACAATGCCCTCGTCAAGCTAGCTCAATTTTCCATATTGTAACAACATCTCAGATTGAAAGAGCTACGAAAAAGCCTCGAAGTAATCCAATGTATCCCAAACTGCGTGATGCAATGCATTATGCTTCATTTATATGCCACTATTCAAGGAGCACCAATGATCAGTTTATAATGATCATTTTAACTGGCCGATTAACTTGACATGTCCGCACTTAATCATGTGTAGCTTTTGATTTAGAGTTCAGAATAACACGAATCCAATGCCTACATTAAGCTAGCTCAATTTTCTATGTTGTGACAAAATTTAATACCAAAATAGCTCTATAAATGAAGCATAATGTGTGACATAACACAGTTTGGGATGCATTGGATTACTTGGAGGTATTTTGTAGCTCTTTCAGTCTCAAATGTTGTCATAGTACGGAAAATTGAGCTAGCTTAATGATAACCATGGTTTTTGCATTGTTTCACCATCCACTTCATCACCTTTTTCATGTCTTCATTAGCATTTTAGTCATTATATATTCCCATTTACATTCATTGTCATCTGGCATTGCATTCTATAGGTTAGTGCGTGCATTTCTGCATGTTGCATACCTTTTCGATGTTTTCTTGTACAATGAGAAGTTAGACGGGATCAAGAACGGAAAAATGACAAAGGGATCTCACCATGGGCTATCTCAGGCCCAACACCATGAATTTACTTCCCAATCTCAGCATGGCCGAACTAATGGGCCAATCTCGGGCCAACTTAAGCCCAAAATGTTTTAAACCTATTTTTACTTAATCGGTTTGTCCCGGGATTAAATCTATTTGTTAGGGATACTATATAAACCCTGTTAAAACACTTTGAACCTAAGCTTTGTTTAATTGTCTTCTAGTTTTTGCCTCTGGGCGTTTTTGGAGAGAGGGGAGATTGGTTTTCAACCTTTGTTGTTGAACTCTTGGTTTTTAGTGAAGAATTTCTCTACCCTATCTCCAATCTTATGTTTATTTGCTTTTACTTCTTTATTCTTACTGTTTTAGTGAATATGTTTGAGTAGTTTTTGTATGGATTGTGGGTATGGTAGATTAGGGGAATCTGATATTGACTTAGGGTTGTTTTGGTAGATTACATGACCTCGTAGCTCTTTGGGTCTCAAATGTTGTCACCATTTAGAAAATTGAGGTAGCATAAAGTGGCATTAGATTCGTGTCATTTTGAACTCAAAATCAAAATTTACGGACAATTTAGTATGGACATGTGAAGTTGATTGGCCCGTAATGATCATTCTAAGCTTATCATTGGTGCTCCTTGAGTAAAGGCTTATAGATGAGTATAATGAATGGCATCACGCAGTTCGAGATACATTGGATTACGTGGAGGCTTTTTCATATCTGTTTTTGTCTCAAATGTTGTCACAATATGGAAAATTAAGTTAGCTTAATGTGGGCATTGGCCTCATGTCATTTCGAGCTATGAATTGAAAATTAAAGACGATTTAGTGCGGACATGTAACTTGAACAGCTTGTTAAAATTTAAATTCTAAACTGATCATTGGTGTCCTTGTGTAAAGGCTAATAAATGGAGCATAATGCATGTCATCACGCAGTTTGAGATATATTGGTTTGATTGGAGGCTTTGTCGTAGCTATTTCATGCTACCTTAACATGGGCTTTGGATTTGGTTCATTTTGAACTATAAATCAAAAGTTACGAACGATTTAGTGTCGACATGTCAAGTTGATCGTCCAGTGAAAATTATCATTTTAAACTGATCATTGGTACTCCTTGAGTAAAGGCTTATAAATAAAGCATAATGCTGGTATCAGGCAGTTTGCGATACATTGGATTACTTGGAGGAATTGTAGTTACTCTTTTAGTCTCAAATGTTCTCACAATATGGAAAATTGAGCTACCTTAAGGTTAGTGTTGGTATCATGTGGGTTTGAGTTAAAGACGATTTTGTGCAGACATTTCAAATTGATCAGCTAGTTAAAACGATCATTCTAAACTGATCATTGGTGCTCCATGCGTGAAGGCTTATAGATGAAGCATAATGCATGGCATCACACAATTTGAGATAGATTAGATTCCTTGTAGGCTTTGTCGTAGCTGTTTTGATTTAAAATTCTGTCACAATTAAGAAAATTGAGCTAGCTTAACGTGTTCGCTGGATTCGTGTCATTGTGAACTCTAAATCAAAAGTTACGAATGATTTAGTGCGGACATTTCAAGTTGATGAGCCCGTTAAAATGATCATTCTAAGCTGATCATTGGTGCTCCTTGAGTAAAATCTTATAAATGAAGCATAATGCTTGGCATCACGCAGTTTAGGATACGTTGGATTACTTGGACGCTTCGTAGTAACTCTTTCAATCTCAAATGTTGACACTATATGGAAAATTGAGCTAGCTTAACGTTAGCGTTGGAATCAAGTCATTTTGAGCTCTAAATCAAAAGTTAAAAACGATGTATTAAGGACATGTCAAGTTTATCAGCTATTTAAAATGATCATTCTCAACTGATCATTGGTGCTCCATGAGTACAGGCTTATACATGAAGCATAATGCATGGCATCATGCAGTTCGAGATAGATTGGATTAGTTGTAGGTTTTGTCGTAGCTATTTCAATGTTAAATTCTGTCACAATATAGAAAATTGAGCTAGCTTAACATGGTGTTGGATTCGTGTCATTGTGAACTCTAAATCAAAAGTTATGAATGATTTAGTGCGGACATGTCAAATTGATCGGGGAGATAATTTAAACATTCCATACTGATCATTGGTGCTCCTTGATTAAAGGCTTATAACTGAAACATAATGCATGGTACCACGGAGTTTGGGATACATTGGACTACTTGGAGGCTTTTTGGTAGCTCTTTCAGTCTTAAATATTGTCAAAATATGAAATATTGACCTAGCTTAACGTGGGCATTGGACTCATGTCCTTTTGAGCTTTAAATCAAAAGTTAAAGACGATTTAGTGCCGACGTGTCAAATTGATCAGCTAGTTAAAATGATCATTCTAAATTGATCATTGGTGCTCATTGAGTAAAGGCTTATAAAGGAAGCATAGCGCATGCCATCACGCAGTTTGGGATAGATTGGATTACTTGGAACCTTTGTCAAAGCTATTTTGGTCTTAAATTTTATGATAATATAGAAAACTGAGCTAGCTTAACATGTGCGTTGGATTCGTATCATTTAGAACTCTAAATCAAATGTTACAGACGATTTTGTGCCAACATGTCAAGTTTATCGGCTACTTAAAATGATCATACTGAACTGATCATTGGTACTCCTTGAGTAAAGGCTTATAAATAAAGCATAATGTATGGATCATGCAATTTGGGATACATTGGATTATATGGAGGCTTTGTCATAGCTCTGTCAGTCTCAAATGTTGTCACAATTTAAAAAATTGAGTTAGCTTAACGTGGGCGTTGGATTCGTATCATTTTGAACTCTAAATAAAAAGTTACAGACGATTTAGAGCCGATATGTCAAGTCGATCGACCAGTAAAAATGGTCATTTTAAACTGATCATTGGTACTCCTTGATTAAATGCTTATAAATGAAGCATAATGCATGGCATCACGCAGTTGGGGATATATTGGATTACTTGTAGGTTGTTTCGTTGCTATTTCGATGCTAAATTCAGTCACAATACAGAAAATTGAGCTAGCTTAATGTGGCGTTGAATTCGTGTCATTGTGAACTATAAATCAAAAGTTACGAATGATTTCGTGTGGACCTGTCAAGTTGATCGGCTAGTTAAAATGATCATTCTATACTGATTATTGGTGCTCCTTGAGTAAAGGCTTATAAATGAAGTATAATGGATAGATTCACATAATTAGGGATACGTTGGATTACTTGGAGGCCTTGTAGTAGCTATTTTATTCTGAAATGTTGTGAGAATATATAAAATGCTTATAAATGAAGCATAATGGATGGCATCACATAGTAATGGATAGATTGGATTACTTGTAGGCTTTTTTGTAGCTATTCCAATGTTAAATTCTTTCAAAATATGGAAAATTGAGGTAGCTTAACGTGGGCGTTGGACTTATATCATTTTGAGCTCTAAATTAAAACTTGATCCGCTACTTAAAATGCTTATTCTAAATTGATCATAGGTGCTCCTTTAGAAAAGGCGTATAAATGAAGCATAATGCATGGCATCATATAGCTTGGGAAAGATTGGATTACTTGGAGGTTTTGTCGTATCTATTGGTCTTATATTTTTCACAATATAGAAAATTGAGATAGCTTAATGTGGGTGTTAGATTCGTATCATCTTGAACTCTAAATAAAAAGTTACAGTTGATTTAGTGCCGACATGTCAAGTTGATTGGCCAGTTAAAATGATCATTCTAAATTGATCATTGGTGCTACTTGAGTAAAGGCTTATAAATGAACCATAATGTATGGAATCACGCAATGAGAGATAGATTGGATTATGTGTAGGGTTTTTTGTAGCTATTTCCATGTTAAATTTTGTCATTATATAGAAATTGAGCTACCTTAAATGTGGGCACTGGATTCGTGTTATTTTGAACTCTAAATCAAAAGTTATAGATGATATAGTGTGGACATGTCAAGTTGATCGACCAGTTAAAATGATCATTCGAAACTGATCATTGGTCCTCCTTCAGTAAAGTTATAAATGAAGCATAATTCATGGCATCACGTAGTTTCAGATACATTGGATTATTTGGAGGCTTTTTTGTTGCTCCTTTACTCTCAAATACTTTCATAATATCGAAAATTGAGCTAGCTTAACATGTGCATTGAACTCATGTCATTTTGAGCTCTAAATAAAAAGTTAAAGGTGATTTAGTGCAGACATTTCAACTTGATTAGCCAAATAAAATGATCATTCTAAATTGATCATTGGTGCTCATTGAGTAAAAGCTTATAAATGAAGCATAACGCATGGCATCACAAAGTTTGAAATAGATTGGAGTAGTTGGAGGCTTTTTCGTAGCTATTTCGGTTTTAAATTTTGTCACACAATAGGAAATTGAGCTCGATTAACGTGGGCATTGGATCCATATTATTTTTAACTCTAACTCACAAGTTACAGACTATTTAAAGCTGAAATTTCAAGTTTATCGGTTAGTTAAAATAATCATTCTATACTGATCATGGGTACTCCTAGAGTAAATGCTTATAAATGAAGCACAATGCCTGGCATCAGGGAAGTTTGGGATACATTGGATTACTTGGAGGCTTTTTCATAACTCTTTCAGTCTCAAATGTTGTCACAATATGGAAAATTGAGCTAGCTTAACGTGAGAGTTGGACTCATGTCATTTTGAGCTCTAAATAAAAAGTTAAAGGTGATTTAGTGTAGACATTTCAAGTTGATGAGCTAGTTAAAATGATCATTCTAAATTGATCATTGGTGCTCGTTGAGTAAAGGCTTATAAATGAAGCATAATGCATGGCATCACAAAGTTTGGGATAGATTGGATTACTTGGATGGTTTTTCATAGCTATTTCGGCCTTAAATTTTGTCACACAATAGAAAATTGAGCTAAATTAATGTGGGCGTTCGATCCGTATTATTTTGAACTCTAACTCACAAGTTACAGACTATTTAAAGGTGTCATTTCAAGTTGATCGGCCAGTTAAAATAATCATTCTAAACTGATCATGGGTACTCATTGAATAAATGAAGCATAATGCCTGGCATCATGGCAGGTTGGGATACATTGGATTACTTGGAGGCTTTTTCGTAACTCTTTCAGTCTCAAATGTTGTCACAATATGGAAAATTGAGCTAGCTTAACGTGGGAGTTGGACTCATGGCATTTTGAGCTTTAAATCAAAAGTTAAAAACGTTTAGTTCGGACATGTCAAGTTGATTGGCTAATTAAAATGATCATTTTAAACTGATCATTGGTGATCCTTGAGTAAAGCATTATAAATAAAACAAAATGGATGACATCACGCAATTTGGGATACATTGGAGTACTTGGAGGCTTTGTCGTAGCTCATTCAATCTCAAATGTTGTAATAAGATATAAAATTGAGCTATCCTCACGTGGGGGACTCATTTCATTTTGATCTCTAAATCAAAAGTTAAAAACGATTTAGTGCAAACATGTTAAGTCGATCATTGGTGCTCCTTGAGTAAAGGCTTATAAATGAAGCATAATGCAAGGTATCACGCAGTTCGGGATAAATTGTATTATTTGGAGGCTTTGTTGTAGCTATTTCGGACTTAAATTTTGTCACAATATAGAAAATTGAGTTAGATTAACGTGGCCATTTTTTCGTATTATTTTGAATTCTAAATCAAAAGTATGGACGATATAAAGCTAACAAGTCATGTTGATCGGCCAGTTAAAATGATCATTCTAAACTGATAATTGGTACTCCTTGAGTAAAGGCTTATAAATGAAGCATAATGCATTGCATCACGCAATTTGGGATACATTGGATTACTTGGAGGCTTTTTCGTAGCTCTTTCAGTCTCAAATGTTGTCACAATATGGAAAATAGAGCTAGCTTAATGTGGGCGTTGGACTCATGCCATTTTGAGCTATAAATCAAAAGTTAAAGATGATTTAGTGCGGACATGTCAAGTTGATCAGCCAGTTAAAATGGTCATTCTAAACTGATCATTGGTACACCTTGAGTAAAGGTTTATAAATGAAGAATAATGCATGGTATCAGACAGTTTGGGATATATTGGATTATTAGGAGGCTTTGTCATAGCCTTATTGGTCTTTATTTTGTTACAATATCGAAAATTGAGCTTGCTTAACATGGACGTTGGATTCGTGCCATTTTGAACTCTAAATCGAGAGTTATAAACGATTTAGTGCGGACATGTAAAGTTGATCGGCCATTTAAAATGGTCATTCGAAACTGATTTTTGGTGCTCCTTTAGTAAAGGCTTATAATTGAAGCATAATGCATGGCATCATGCAGTTTGGGATAGAATGGACTACTTGGACGCTTTGTCGTAGCTATTTCAGTCTTAAATTTTGTCACAATATAGAAATTGAGCTTGCTTAACTTGGGGGTTGGATTCGTGTCATTTGCAATTCTAAATCAAAAGTTACAAATGATTTATTGCAGACATTATTCTAGTCTAATCATTGGTCCTCCTTTAGTAAAAGCTTATACATGACGCATAATGCACGGCATCAAGAAGTTTGGGATACATTAGATTAATTGAAGGCTTTTTTCGTAGCTCTTTCAATATCAAATGTTGTAACAATATGGAAAATTGAGCTAGCTTAACGTGGGCGTTGGATTCATGTTATTTTGAGATATAAATCAAAGTTAAAGACGATTTAGTGCGGACATGTGAATTTGATTAGTTAGTTAAAGTGATAATTTTAAATTGATCATTGGTACTGCTTGTTTAAATGATTATAAATGAAGCACAATGCATGGCATCACGCAGGTTAGTCTATATTGGATTACTTGGAGGCTTTGTCGTAGCCCTTTCAGTCTCAAAAGTTGTAATAATACAGAAAATTAAGCTTTCTTTACGTGCGCATTGGATTCGTATCATTTTGAACTCTAAATAAAAAGTTATGGACATTTTATTGCTGACATGTCAAGTTGATCGCCGGTTAAAATGATTATTCTAAACAGAATATTGGCTCTCCTTGAGTAAAGGCTTATAAATGAATCATAATGCATGCCTTCGCGCAATTCGGAATACATTGGATTATTTGGAGGCTTTTCCGTATCTCTTTCTATCTCAAATGTTTTCACAATATAGAAAATTGAGCTACCTTAAGTTGGGCGTTGGACTCATGTCATTTTGAGCTCTAAATCGAAAGTTAAAGACGATTTAGTGCGGACATGTCAAGTTGATCAGCTAGTTAAAATGATAATTCTAAATTGATCATCGGTGCTCCTTGAGTAAAGGCTTATAAATGAAGCATAATACATGCTATCACGCAGTTTGGCATAGATTGGATTACTTGGAGGCTTTGTTGTAGCAATTTTGGTCTTAAATTTAGTCACAATATAGAAAATTGAGCTTGCTCAAAGTGGGTGTTGGATTCGTGTCATTTTGAAATCTAAATCAAAAGTTACAAATGATTTATTGCGGACATTTCAAGTTGATCGGCTAGTTAAAATAATCATACTAAACTGATCATTGGTACTCTTTCAGTAAAGGCTTATCATGGAACATAATGCATGGCATCAGGTACTTTGGGATACATTGGATTAATTGGAGGCTTTTTCGTATCTCTTTTTGTCTCAAATGCTGTCACAATATGGAAAATTAAGCTTGCTTAACGTGGCACTGGACTCATGTGATTTTGATCTCTAAATCAAAGTTAAAGAAAATTTAGTGCAGACATGTCAAGTTGATCAACTAGCTAAAGAGATCATTCAAAATTAATCATTGATGCTTGTTCAGTAAAGGCTTAAAGATGAAGCAAAATTCATGGCATCACGCAGTTTGGGATATATTGGATTACTTGGAGGCTTTTTCGTAGCTCTTTCAGTCTCAAATGTTATCTCAATAGGGAAAATTGAGCTAGCTAAACGTGGGCATTGAACTAATGCCATTTTGAGCTCTAAATCAAAGTTAAAGACGATTTAGTGCGGACATGTCAAGTTGATCAGCTAGTTAAAATGATCATTCTAAATTGATCATTGGTACTCCTCCAGTAAATGCTTATAAATGAAGCATAATGCATGGCATCACGCAGGTTGGGATAGATTGGATTACTTGGAGGTTTTGTCGTAGCCCTTTCAGTCTCAAATGGTGTAATAATATAGAAAATTTAGCTTTCTTTACGTGGGCGTTGGACTCATGTCATTTTGAACTGTAAATTCAAAGTTACAAACGATTTAGTGTGGAAATGTAAAGGCAATCTGCTAGTTAAAAGGATCATTCTAATCTGCTCATTGGTCCTCCTTTAGTAAAGGCTTATACATGAAGCATAATGCACGGCATAAAGCAGGTTGGGATACATTGGATTACCTGGAGGCTTTTTTCATTGCTCGTTCAATCTCAAATGTTGTCACAATATGGAAAATTCAGCTAGTTCAACGTGGGCGTTGGACTCATGTCATTTTGAGCTATAAATCAAAGTTATAGACGATTTAGTGCGGAGATTTGAAGTTGATCAGCTAGTTAAAATGATCGTTCTAATTTGATCAATGATACTCCTTGAGCAAATGATTATAAATGAAGCATAATGCATGACATCACGCAGTTAGGGATAGATTGAATAAGTCGTAGGCTTTTTCGTACCTATTCTGATGTTAAATTCTTTCAACATATAGAAAATTGAGCTACGTTAATGTGGGCGTTGGACTCATGTCATTTTGAGCTCTACATAAAAAGTTAAAGATGATTTAGTGCGGACATGTCAAGTTGATCAGCTAGTTAAAATGATAATTCTAAATTGATCATTGGTGCTCCTTGAGTAAAGGCTTATAAATGAAGCATAATGCATGGTATCACGCAATTTGGCATAGATTGGATTACATGGAGGCTTTGTTGTAGCAATTTTCGTCTTAAATTTAGTCACAATATAGAAAATTGAGCTTGCTTAAAGTGGGTTTTTGATTCGTGTCCTTTTGAAATCTAAATCAAAAGTTACAAATGATTTATTGCGGACATTTCAAGTTGATGGGTTAGTTAAAATGAGCATTCTAAACTGATCATTGGTTCTCCTTGAGTAAAGGGTTACAAGTGAAGCATAATGCATGACATCACACAGTTTGGGATACATTGCATTTCTTGGAGGCTTTGTCCTATCTATTTCGGTCTTAACTTTTGTCACAATATAGAAAATTGAGCTAACTTAACGTGGTGTTGGATTTGTGTCATTTTGAACTCTAAAATAAAGTTACGGACGATTTAGTGCGGACATGTCAAGTTGATCGGCCAGTTAAAATGATCGTACCAAACTGATCAGTGGTCCTCTGTGAGTACAGCCTTATAAATGAAGCATAATGCATGGCATCACACAATTTAAGATATATTGAATTACTTGGAGGCTTTGTCGTAGCTATTTCTGTCTTAAAATTTAACACAATAGGGAAAATTGAGCTAGCTTAATGTGGGCATTGGATTCGTATCATTTTGAACTCTAAATAAAAAGTTATAGACGACTTAGTGCGGACATGTCAAGTTGATCGGCCAATTAAAATTATCATTCTAAACTGATCATTGGTGCTGCTTCGGTAAAGGCTTATAAATGAAGCATAATGCATTTCATCACGCTGTTTCGGATACATTGGATTACTTGGAGGCTTTGTAGTAGCGCTTTCTGTCTCAAATGCTCTCACAATATGGTAAATTGAGCTACCTTAACGTGGGCGTTGGACTCATGTCATTTTGAGCTCAAAATCGAAAGTTAAAGACGATTTAGTGCGGACATGTCAAGTTGATCAGCTAGTTAAAATGATAATTCTAAATTGATCATCGGTGCTCCTTGATTAAAGGCTTATAAATGAAGCATAATACATGCTATCACGCAGTTTGGCATAGATTGGATTACTTGGAGGCTTTGTTGTAGCAATTTTGGTCTTAAATTTAGTCACAATATAGAAAATTGAGCTTGCTCAAAGTGGGTGTTGGATTCGTGTCATTTTGAAATCTAAATCAAAAGTTACAAATGATTTATTGCAGACATTTCAAGTTGATCGGCTAGTTAAAATAATCATACTAAACTGATCATTGGTACTCTTTCAGTAAAGGCTTATACATGGAACATAATGCATGGGATCACGTACTTTGGGATACATTGGATTAATTGGAGGCTTTTTCGTATCTCTTTTTGTCTCAAATGTTGTCACAATATGGAAAATTAAGCTTGCTTAACGTGGCATTGGACTCATGTGATTTTGATCTCAAAATCAAAGTTAAAGACGATTTAGTGCGGACATGTCAAGTTGATCAACTAGCTAAAATGATCATTCAAAATTGATCATTGGTGCTTCTTCAGTAAAGGCATAAAGATGAAGCAAAATTCATGGCATCACGCAGTTTGGGATAGATCGGATTACTTGGAGGCTTTTTCGTAGCTCTTTCAGTCTCAAATGATATCTCAATAGGGAAAATTCAGCTAGCTAAACGTGGGCATTGAACTAATGCCATTTTGAGCTCTAAATCAAAGTTAAAGACGATTTAGTGCGGACATGTCAAGTTGATCAGCTAGTTAAAATGATCATTCTAAATTGATCATTGGTACTCCTCCAGTAAATGCTTATAAATGAAGCATAATGCATGGCATCACGCAGGTTGGGATAGATTGGATTACTTGGAGGTTTTGTCGTAGCCCTTTCAGTCTCAAATGTGGTAATAATATAGAAAATTTAGCTTTCTTTACGTGGGCATTGGACTCATGTCATTTTGAACTCTAAATTCAAAGTTACATACGATTTAGTGTGGAAATGTCAAGATGATCTGCTAGTTAAAAGGATTATTCTAATCTGCTCATTGGTCCTCCTTTAGTAAAGGCTTATACATGAAGCATAATGCACGGCATAAAGCAGGTTGGGATACATTGGATGACTTGGAGGCTTTTTTCATAGCTCGTTCAATCTCAAATGTTGTCACAATATGGAAAATTCAGCTAGTTCAACGTCGGCGTTGGACTCATGTCATTTTGAGCTATAAATCAAAGTTAAAGATGATTTAGTGCGGATATTTGAAGTTGATCAGCTAGTTAAAATGATCGTTCTAATTTGATCTATGATACTCCTTGAGTAAATGATTATAAATGAAGCATAATGCATGACATCACGCAGTTAGGGTTAGATTGGATAAGTCGTAGGCTTTTTCGTACCTATTCTGATGTTAAATTCTTTCAACATATGGAAAATTGAGCTACGTTAACGTGGGCGTTGGACTCATGTCATTTTGAGCTCTAAATAAAAAGTTAAAGATGATTTAGTGAGGACATGTCAAGTTGATCAGCTAGTTAAAATGATAATTCCAAATTGATCATCGGTGCTCCGTGAGTAAAGGCTTATAAATGAAGCATAATACATGGTATCACGCAATTTGGCATAGATTGGATTACATGGAGGCTTTGTTGTAGCAATTTTGGTCTTAAATTTAGTCATAATATAGAAAATTGAGCTTGCTTAAAGTGGGTTTTTGATTCGTGTCATTTTGAAATCTAAATCAAAAGTTACAAATGATTTACTGCGGACATTTCAAGTTGATCGGTTAGTTAAAATGAGCATTCTAAAGTGATCATTGTTGCTCCTTCAGTAAAGGCTTATACATGAAACATAATGCATGCCATCACGTAGTTTGGGATACATTGGATTAATTGGAGGCTTTTTCGTAGCTCTTTTAGTCTCAAATGATGTCAAAGAATTGGAAATTAAGCTTGCTTAGTGTGGCATTGGACTCATGTGATTTTGATCCCTAAATCAATGTTAAAGACGATTTATTGCGGACATGTCAAGTTGATCAGCTAGCTAATATGATCGTTCTAAATTGATTAGTGGTGCTCTTTGAGTAAAGGCTTATAAATGAAGCATAATGTATGGAATCATGCAATAAGGGATAGATTGAATTATGTGTAGGCTTTTTCTTAGCTATTTCCATGTTAAATTCTGTCATAATATAGAAATTGAGCTACCTTAATGTGGGAATTGGATTCGCGTCATTTTGAACTTTAAATCAAAAGTTACAGATGATATAGTTGGAACATGTCAAGTAGATCGTCCAGTTAAAATGATCATTCGAAACTGATCATTCGAAACTGATCATTCGAAACTGATCATTGGTCCTCCTTGAGTAATGTTATAAATGAAGCATAATGCATGACATCACGTAGATTCGGATACATTGGATTATTTGGAGGCTTTTTTCTTGCTCCTTTAGTCTCAAATATTTTCATAATATCGAAAATTGAGCTAGCTTAATTAACGTGTGCGTTGGACTCATGTCATTTTGAGCTCTAAATAAAAAGTTAAAGGTGATTTAGTGCAGAAATTTCAACTTGATCAGCCAGTTAAAATGATCATTCTAAATTGATCATTGGTGCTCATTGAGTAAAGGCTTATAAATGAAGCATAATGCATGGTATCACGAAGTTTGGAATAGATTGGAGTAGTTGGAGGCTTTTTCGTAGCTATTTCGGTTTTAAATTTTGTCACACAATAGAAAATTAAGCTCGATTAACGTGGGCATTGGATCCGTATTATTTTGAACTATAACTCACAAGATACAGACAATTTAAAGCTTACATTTCAAGTTGATCGGCCAGTTAAAATAATCATTCTAAACTGATCATGGGTACTCCTTGAGTAAACGCTTATAAATGAAGCATAATGCCTGGCATCAGGGAAGTTTGGGATACATTGGATTACTTGGAGGCTTTTTCATAACTCTTTCAATGTCGTCACAATATGGAAAATTGAGCTAGCTTAACTTGGGCGTTGAAGTCATGTCATTTTGAGCTATAAATCAAGAGTTAAAGATGATTTAGTGCGGACATGTCAAGTTGATCAGCCAGTTAAAATGGTCATTCTAAAGTGATCATTGGTACTCCTTGAGTAAAGGCTTATAAATGAAGAATAATGTTTAGTATAACACAGTTTGGGATATATTAGATTATTAGGAGGCTTTGTCATAGCCTTATTGGTATTAAATTTTTCACAATATAGAAAATTGAGCTTGCTTAGCGTGGACGTTGGATTCGTGTCATTTTGAACTTTAAATCGAGAGTTATAAACAATTTAGTGCGGACATGTCAAGTTGATCGGCCATTTAAAATGGTCATTCGAAACTGATTTTTGGTGCTCCTTAAGTAAAGGCTTATGATTGAAGCAGAATGCATGGCATAATGCATGTCATCACGCAGTCTGGGATAGAATGGACTACTTGGACGCTTTGCAGTAGCTATTTAAGTCTTAAATTTTGTCACAATATAGAAATTGAGCTTGCTTAACTTGGGCGTTGGATTCGTGTCGTTTTGAACTCTAAATCTAGAGTTACAAACGATTTAGTGTAGAAATGTGAAGTTGATGGCCTAGTTAAAATTATTATTCTAATCTGATCATTGGTCCTCCTTTAGTAAAAGCTTATACATGAAGCATAATGCATGGCATCAAGCAGTTTGGGATACATTAGATTACTTGAAGGCATTTTTCTTAGCTCTTTCAGTCTCAAATGTTGTCACAATATGGAAAATTGAGCTAGCTAAACATGGGTGTTGGATTCTTGTCACTTTGAGGTATAAATCAAAGTTAAAGACGATTTCGTGCGGACATGTGAAGTTGATCAGTTAGTTAAAATAATCATTTTAAATTTATCATTGGAATTCCTTGTTTAAATTATTATAGATGAAGCATAATGCGTGGCATCACGCAGGTTGGTATAGATTGGATTACTTGGAGGCTTTGTCATAGTCCTTTCAGCCCCAAAAGTTTAATAATATATAAAATTGAGCTTTCTTTATGTGTGCTTTGGATTCGTATCATTTTGAACTCAAAATCAAAAGAGACGGACAATTTATTGCTGACATGTCAAGTTTATCGCAAGTTAAAACGATTATTCTAAACAGAATATTGGTTCTCCTTGAGTAAATGCTGATAAACGAATCATAATGCATGTCATCGCACAATTCGGTATACATTGGATTATTTGGAGGCTTTTCCGTATCTCTTTCTATCTCAAATGTTCTCACGATAAAGAAAATTGAGCTACCTTAACGTGGGAGTTGGACTCATGTCATTTTGAGCTCTAAATCGAAAGTTAAAGAAGATTTAGTGCGGATATATCAAGTTGATCAGCTAGTTAAAATGATAATTCTAAATTGATCGTTAGTGCTCCTTTAGAAAAGGCTTATAAATGAAGCATAATGCATGGTATCACGCAGTTTGGTATGGATTGGATTACATGGAGGCTTTGTCGTAGCAATTTTGGTCTTAAATTTAGTCACAATATAGAAAATTGAGCTTGCTTAAAGTGGGTGTTGGATTCGTGTCATTTTGAAATTTAAATCAAAAGTTACAAATGATTTATTCCGGACATTTCAAGTTTATCGGCTAGTTAAAATGATCATTCTATACTGATCATTGGTGCTCCTTCAGTAAAGGCTTATACATGAAACATAATTCATGGCATCACGTACTTTGGGATACATTGGATTAATTGGAGGCTTTTTTGTATCTCTTTTAGTCTCAAATGCTGTCACAATATGGAAAATTAAGTTTCCTTAACGTGGCATTGGAGTCATGTGATTTTGATATCTAAATCAAAGTTAAAGACATTTTAGTGCGGACATGTCAAGTTGATCAGATAGCTAGAATGATCATTCTAAATTGATCATTGGTGCTTCTTCGTTAAAGGTTTAAAAATGAAGCATAATTCATGACATCACGCAGTTTGGGATTGATTGGATTACTTGGAGGCTTTTTCGTTGCTCTTTCAGTCTCAAATGTTATCACAATAGGGAAAATTGAGCTAGCTAAACGTGGGCATTGAACTCATACCATTTTGAGCTCTAAATCAAAGTTAGAGACGATTTAGTGCAGACATGTGAGTTGATCAGCTAGTTAAAATGACTATTCTTAATTGATCATTGGTACTCCTTCAGTAAATGCTTATAAATGAAACGTAATGCATTGCATCACGCAGGTTGGGATAGATTGGATTACGTGGAGGCTTTGTCATAGCCATTTCAGTCACAAATGTTTTAATAATATCGAAAATTGAGCTTGCTTTATGTGGGCGTTGGAATCATGTCATTTTGAACTCTAAATTCAAAGTTACAAACGATTTAGTGTGGAATGTCAAGATGATCTGCTAGTTAAAATGATCATTCTAATATGGTCATTGGTCCTCCTTTAGTAAAGACTTATACATGAAGCGTAATGCACAACATAAAGCAGGTTGGGATACATTGGATTACTTGGAGGCTTTTTTCATAGCTCTTTCAATCTCAAATGTTGTCACAATATGAAAAATTGAGCTAGCTTAACGTGGGCATTGGACTCATGTCATTTTCAGCTATAAATCAAAGTTAAAGACGATTTAGTGCGGACATGTGGAGTTGATCAGCTAGTTAAAATGATCGTTCTAAATTGATCAATGATATTCCTTGAGTAAATTATTATAAATGAAGCATAATGCATGGCATCACGCTGTTAGAGAAAGATTGGATTAGTTGTAGGCTTTTTCGTACCTATTCCAATGATAAATTCTTTCAAAATATGGAAAATTGAGCTACCTTAACGTGGGCGTTGGACGCATGTCATTTTGAGCTCTAAATAAAAAGTTAAAGACGATTTAGTGCGGACATTTCAAGTTGATCAGCTAGTTAAAATGATAATTCTAAATTGATCATTGGTGCTCCTTTAGTAAGGGCTTATAAATGAAGCATAATGCTTGGTATCACGCAGTTTTGAATAGATTGGATTACTTGGAGGCTTTGTCGTAGCAATTTTGGTCTTAACTTTAGTTACAATATAGAAAATTGAGCTTGCTTAAAGTGAGTGTTGGATTCGTGTCATTTTGAAATCTAAATCAAAAGTTAAAAATGATTTATTACAGACATTTCAAGTTGATCGGCTAGTGAAAATAATCATTCTAAACTGATTATTGCTGCTCCTTCAGTAAAGCCTTATACATGAAACATAATGCATGCATCACGTAGTTTGGGATACATTGGATGAATTGGAGGCTTTTTCGTAGCTCTTTCAATCTCAAATGCTTTCACAATATGGAAAATTAAGCTTGCTTAATGTGGCATTGGACTCATGTGATTTTGATCTCTAAATCAAAGTTAAAGACGATTTAGTGCGGACATGTCAGGTTGATTAGCTAACCAAAATGATCGTTCTAAATTGATCATTGGTGCTCCTTCAATAAAGGCTTAAAAATGAAGCATAATTCATGGCATCACGCAGTTTGGGATAGATTGGATTACTTGGACGCTTTTTCATAGCTCTTTTAGTCTCAAATGTTATCACAATAGGGACAATTGAGCTAGCTAAACATGGGCATTGAACTCATGCCATTTGAGCTCTAAATCAAATGTAAAGACGATTTAGTGCGGACATGTCAAGTTGATCAGCTAGTTAAAATGATCAATCTAAATTGATCATTGGTATTCCTTGAGTAAATGCTTATAAATGAAGCCTAATGCATGGTATCATGCAGGTTGAAATAGATTGGATTACCTGGAGGCTTTGTCGTAGCCCTTTCACTCTCAAATGTTGTAATAATATCGAAAATTTAGCTTGCTTGACGTGGGCGTTGGACTTATGTCATATTGAACTCTAAATCCAAAGTTACAAACGATTTAGTGCGGAAATGTCAAGTTGATCTGCTAGTTAAAATGATCATTCTAATCTGATCATTGGTCCTCCTTAAGTAAAGACTGATACATGAAGCAGGTTAGGATACATTGGATTACTTTGAGGCTTTTTTCATAGCTCTTTGAATCTCAAGTGTTGTCACAATATGGAAAATTGAGCTAGTTTAACGTGTGCATTGGGCTTATGTCATTTTGAGCTATAAATCAAAGTTAAAGACGATTTAGTGCAGACATGTGAAGTTGATCAGCTAGTTAAAATGATCATTCTAAAGTGATCAATTATACTCCTTGAGTAAATGATTATGAATGAAGCATAATGCATGGCATCACGCAGATTGGGATAGATTGGATTACTTGGAGGCTTTGTCATAACTTTTTTGTCTTAAATTTTGTCACATTATAGAAAATTCAGCTTGGTTAACGTGGGTGTTGGATTCTTGTCATTTTGAACTCTAAATCAATTTTATTGGCTAGTTAAAATGATCATTCTAAACTGATCATTGGTGCTCCTTGAGTAAGGGCTTATAAATGAAGCATATTGCATGACATCACACTGTTTGCGATATATAGGATTGCTTGGACATAAATCAAATGTTAAAGACGATTAAGTGCGGACATGTCAAGGTTATAAGCTAGTTAAAATAATTATTCTAAAATGATCATTCGTGCTCATTGAGAAAAGGTTTACAAATGAAGCATAATGCATGGCATGACATAATTTGGGAAACTTTGGATTACTTGTAGGCTTTGTTGTAACTATTTCGGTCTTAAATTTTGTCACAATACTAAAAATTTAGCTAGCTTAAAATGGACGGTGGATTCATGTCATTCTGAACTCTAAATCAAAAGTTACAGAAGATTTAACGCATACATGTCAAGTTGATGGGCCTGTTAAAATGATCATTCTAAACTGATCATTGGTTCTCATTGAGCAAAGGTTTACAAATGAAGCATAATACACAGCATCACGCAGTTTGGAATACATTGGATTATTTTTAGGCTTTCTCATTGTAGCTCTTTCAGTTTCAAATGTTGTCACAAGATTGAAAATTGAGCTAGATTAACGTTGGCGTTGGATTAGTTTCATAATAAACTCTAAATCAAAAGTTATAGACGATTTAGTGCATACATGTCAATTGTTCGGCCAATTAAAATGATCATTGTTAACTGATCAATAGTGCTCCTTGAGTAAAGGCTTGTAAATGAAGCATAAATCATGGGATCATGCAGTTTGGGATACATTGGATTACCTTGATGCTTTGTCGTTGGTTTTCGGTATTAAATTTTGTCACAATATAGTAAATGGAGCAAGTTTAACGTGGGCATTGGATTCATGTCATTCTGAACTCTAAATTGAAAGTTACGCACAATTTAGTGTTGGCATGTCAAGTTTATCAGCTAGTTAAATTGAATATTTTAAACTGATCATTGGTACTCTCTTAGCAAATGTGTACAAAAGAAGCATAATGCATGACATCACGCATTTTGGGGTAGATTGGTTTGCTTTGTCGTAGCTATTATAGTCTTAAACTTTATCACAATAATGAAAATTGATCTAGCTAATATGGGTGTTGGATTCGTGTCATTCTGAACTCTAAATCAAAAGTTATCGACAATTTGATGCGGACATGTCTAGTTGATCGGCTAGTTAAAATGAACATTCTAAACTCATCATTGGTACTCCTTGAGTAAACGCTTATAAATGTAGCATAATCCATGGCATCACGCAATTTGGGATACATTGCATTACTTGGAGGCTTTGTCATATCTCTTTCGGTCTCAAATATTGTCACAATATTAAAAATTGAGCTACATTAACGTCGGTGTTGGTTCGTGTCATTTTGAGCTCTAATACAAATGTTAAAGACCATTTAGTGCGGACATGTCAGGTTGATCAGCTAGTTAAAATGATCACTCTAAACTTATCATTGGTGGTCATTGAGCAAATGTTTTAAAATGAAGCATAATGCATGGAATCACGTAGTTTGAGATAGACTGCATTACTTGGAGACTTTGTCGTACCTACTTCGGTCTTAAATCTTTTCACAATATAGAATATTGACCTAGCTTAACGTGGATTCGTGTCAATTTGAACTCTAAATCAAAAGTTATGGACAATTTTCTGCGCACATGTGAAGTTGATCGGCCAATTAAAATGATCATTGGTGCTTCATGAGTAAGAGCTTATAAATGAAGCATAATGCATGGTATCACGCAGTTTGGTATACATTGGATTACTTGGAGGCTTTTTCGTAGTTGTTTCAGTCTCAAATGTTGTCACAATGCTGAAAACTGAGCTACATTAACGTGGACGTTGGATTCATGTCATTTTGAGTTCTAAATCAAATGTTAAAGACGATTTTGTGCAGACATGTCAATTTGATCAGCTAGTTAAAATAATCGTTCTAACCTGATCATTGGTGCTCAATGAGGAAAGATTTACAAATGAAGCATAATTCATGGCATCACACTGTTTGAGATAGATTGGATTACTTGAATGCATTGTCGTAGCTATTTCGGGTCTTAAATTTTGTTACAATATAGAAAATTGAGCTAGCTTAACATGGGAATTGGATTTGCTTCATTCTGAACTCTAAATCAAAAGAAAAGATGATTTAATGTGGACATGTCAAGTTTATCGTCCAGTTAAAATGATCATTCTAAACTGATCATCGGTCCTCCTTGAGTAAAGGCTTATCAATGAAGCATAATCCATGGCATCATGCAGTTTGGAATACATTGGACTATTTGGAGGCTTTGTGGAAGCTCATTCAGTCTCAAATATCGTGACAATATTGAAAATTGATCTAGATTAACGTGGATGTTGGATTCGTGTTATTCTGAACTCTGAATCATAAGTTACATACGATTTAGTGCATACATGTCAAGTTGATCGGCTAATTAAAAGGATCATTATTACATGATCATTGGTGCTCCTTGAGTAGAGGCTTATAAATAAAGCAAAATGGAATCAAGTAGTGTGGCGTACATTGGATTACTCAGAGGCTTCGTTGTAGTTGTTTCCGTCTTAAATATTTTTCACAATATAGAATATTGAGCTTGCTTAACGTGGGTGTTGGATTCATGTCAGTCGGAACTTTAAATCAAAAGTTACGGACAATTTAGTGCGGATATATCAAGGTTATCAGCCAGTTAAAATGATCATTGATTTTCCTTGAGTAAAGGCTTATAAATGAAGCATAATGCATGACATCACGTAGTTTGGGATACATAGGATTACTTGGAGGCTTGATGTAGCTGTTTCAGTCTCAAATGTTGTCACACTATTGAAAATTTAGTAAGATTAACGTGGGCGTTAGATTTATGTCATCTTGAGTTTTAAATTAAATGTAAAGAAGATTTACTGGGGACATGTCAAGTTGATCAGCTAGTTAAAATACTAATTCTAAAGTGAACATTTTTGCTCATTGAGGAAAGGTTTATAAATGAAGCATAATGCACGGTATCACGCAGTTTGGGATAGATTTGATTACTTCGAGGCATTTTCGTAGCTATTTTGCTCCTAAATTTTGTCACAATATAGAAAATTGAGCTAACTTAACGTGGGCATTGGATTCGTTTCATTCTGAACTCTAAATCAAAAGTTACAGACTATTTAGTACTGACATGTCAACTGGATCAGCTAGTTAAAATGATCATTCTAAATTGTTCATTGGTGCTCATGGAGCAAAGGTTTACAAATGAAGCATAATGCATGGCCTCACGCAGTTTGGGATAGATTGGATTACTTAGAGGCTTTGTCGTAACTAGCGGTCTTAAATTTTGTCACAATAATGAATATTGAGTTAGCTTAACGTGGGTGTTGGATTCATATCATTTTAAACTCTACATAAAAAGTTACAGACGATTTAGTGCATACACGTCAAGTTGATCGGGCAATTAAAATGATTATGCTTAACTGATCATTTGTGCTCCTTGAGAAAAAGCTTACAAATGAAGAATAATGCATGGCATCATACAGTTTGGGATACCTTTGATTATTTGGAGTTTATTTCCTAGCTATTTTGGGCTTAATTTTTATCACAATATTGAAAATTGAGCTAGCTTAACGTGAGCATTAGATTCGTGTCTCTCTGAACTCTAAATCAAAAGTTATAGACGATTTAATGCGGACCTATCAAGTTTATCGGCTAGTTAAATTGATCATTCTAAACTTATCATTGGTCTTCATTGATCAAGGTTTACAAATAAAGCATAATGCATGGCTTCACGCAATTTGGGATAGATTTGATTATTTGGAGGCTTTGTCGTACCTGATTCGGTCTTAAATTTTATCACAATATAGAAAATTGAGCTAGCTTATCGTGAATGTTAGATTCGTGTCATTCTGAACTCTAAAATAAAAGTTACGGACAAGTTAGTGCGGACATGTTAAGTTCATCGGCCAGATAAAATGACCATTATAAACTTATCATTGGTGCTCCTTAAGTAAAAGCTTGTAAATAGAGCATAATCAATGGCATGACATAGCTTGTGATACATTGGATTACTTGGAGGCTTTTTGTCGTAGCTCTTTTAGTCTCAAACATTGTCACAAGATTGCAAATTGGGCTAGATTAATGTGGGCAGAGGATTCATGTAATTTTTAGCTCTAAATCCAATGTTAAAAACGATTTGGTGCAGACGTGTCAAGTTGATCAGCTAGCTAAAATGATCATTCTAAACAGATCGTTCGGGCTCATTGAAAAAAGTTTAAAATGAAGCATAATACATGGCCTTACTTGGAGTCTTTGTCGTACCTATTTTCGTCTTAAATTTTGTCACAATATAGAAAACTGAGCTAGATTAACGTGGGCGTTTGATTCATGTCTTTTTGAGTTCTAAATCAAATGTTAAGGACGATCTAGTGCAGACATGTCAAGTTGATCAGTGGTACTCATTGAGCAAAGGGCTACAAATGAGGCATAATGCATGCCATCACGCTGTTTGGGATATATTGGATTACTTGGAGGCTTTGTCGTAGCTATTTCAGTTTTAAATTTATCATAATATAGCAAATTGAGCTAGCTTAACGTGGAAATTGGATTCGTGTCATTATGAACTCGAAATCAAAAGTTAAGGACGATTTAGTGCGGACATGTCAAGTTTATCGGCCTGTTAAAATGATCATTCTAAACTGTGCATTGGTGCTCATTAAGTAAAGACTTATAAATGAAGCATAATGCATGGCATCACGCATTTTGGAATACATTGGATTATTTGGAGGCTTTGTCGTAGCTATTTTTTTCTCAAATGTTGTCATAATATAGCAATTTGAGCTAGCTTAACGTGGAAATTGGATTCGTGTGATTATGAACTCTAAATCAAAAGTTAAGGACGATTTAGTCCGGATATGTCAAGTTTGTCGGCCTGTTAAAATGATCATTCTAAACTGAGCATTGGTGCTCCTTAAGTAAAGGCTTTTAAATGAAGCATAATGCATGACATCACGCAGTTTGGAATACATTGGATTATTTGGAGGCTATTTCGGTCTCAAATGTTGTCACAATATAGTAAATTGAGCTAGATTAACGGGGGCATTGGATTTGAGTCCTTCTGAACTCTAAATCAAAAGAAACAGATGATTTAGTGCATATATGTCAAGTTGATCGGCCAATTAAAATCATCATTCTTAACTGATCATTGGTGCTCATTGAGTAAAGGCTTTTAAATGAAGCATAATGCATGGCTTCACGCAGTTTGGGATACATTGGTTTATATGGAGCTTTGTCATAGCTATTTTGGTCCTAAGTTTTGTCACAATATAGAAAATTGAGCAAGCTGAACGTTGGCATTAGATTCATGTCATTCTGAACTTTAAATCAAAAGTTACGAAAGATTTAGTGCTGGCATGTCAAGTTGATCGACTAGTTAAATTGAACATTCTGAACTAATCATTGGTGCTCACTGATCAAAGGTTTAGAAATAAAGCATAATGCATGGCATCACGCAGTTTGGAATACATTGGTTTATTTGGAGGCTTTGTCGTACATATTTCAGTCTCAAATGTTGTCACAATATATCAAATTGAGCTAGATTAACGTGGGCATTGGAATCTGGCCATTTTGAACTCTAAATCAAAAGTTACAGACGATTTAGTGCATACATGTCAAGTTGATCGGCCAATTAAATTAAACATTCTAAACTAATCATTGGTGCTCAATGAGAAAAGGTTTATAAATGAGGCATAATGCATGGCATCACGCAGTTTGGGATAGATTAGATTACTTGGAGGCTTTCTTGTAGTTTTTTCAATCTTAAATTGTCACAATATAGAAAATTGAGCAAGTTTAACATGGGCATTGGATTCATGTCATTCTGAACTCTAAATCACAAGTTACGGACAATTGAGTGCTGACATGTCAAGTTTATCGGCTAGTTAATTTGAACATTCTAAACTAGTCATTGGTGCTCATTGAGCAACGTTTACAAATGAAGCATAATGCATGGCATCACACAGTTTGGAATACATTGGATTACTTGGAGGCTTTGTCGTAGCTATTTAGTCTTAAATTTCATCTTAATATAGCAAATTTAGCTAGCCTAACATGGGCGTTGGATTTGTGTCATTCAGAACTATAAATCAAAAGTTATGGAAGATTTAGTGAGGACATGTCAAGTTGTTTGGCCAGTTAAAATGATCCTCCTAAATTGATCATTGCTGCTCCTTGAGTACATGCTTATAAATGAAGCACAATGCATGGCATCACACAGTTAATAATGTTCACGCGGACATGTCAAGTTAAAATGATTATCCTAAACTGATCATTGGTGCTCCTTGAGTAAATGCTTATAAATGGAGCATAATGCATGGCATCACATAGTTTGGGATACATTAGATTACTTGGAGGCTTTGTTGTAACTCTTTCATCCTCAAATGTTGTCACAATATTGAAAATTGAGCTAGATTAATGGGGGGGGCGTTGGATTCATGTCATTTTGAACTCTAAATCAAATGTAAAAGACGATTTAGTGTGGACATGTCAAGTTGATCAGCAAGTTAAAAATTTCTTACTAAACTGATCATTGGTACTCATTGAGCAAAGGCTTACAAATGAGGCACAATGCATGAGATCACGCTTTTTGGGACAGATTAGATCACTTGGAGGCTTTGTCGTACCCCTTTTGGTATTAAAATTTTTTCACCACATAGAATATTGTGCTAGCTTAACGTGGGCATTGGATTCGTATCATTCTGAACTAAAAATCAAAAGTGAAGGACGATTTAGTGTAGACATGTCAAGTTGATCGACCAGTTAAAACGATCATTCTAAACTTATCATTTGTGCTTCTTGGGTAAAGGCTTATAAATGAAGCATAATGCATAAGATCACGCAATTTGGACTACATTGGATTATTTGGAGGTTTTGTCGTTGCTCTTTCAGTTTCAAATGTTGTCACAATATTGAAAATTAAACTAGATGATCGTGGGCGTTGGATTTGTGTCATTCTGAACACTAACTCATAAGTTACAAACGATTGAGTGCATAAATGTCAAGTTCATCGGCCAATTAAAATGATCATTCTTAACAAATCATTGGTGCTCCTTGAGTAAAGGCTTGAAAATGAAGGATAATGCATGGTATCACGCAGTTTGGGATACATTTGATTACGTGGAGGCTTTGTTGTAACTCTTTCATCCTCAAATGTTGTCACAATATTGAAAATTGAGCTAGATTAATGGGGGGGGGGGGCGTTGGATTCATGTCATTTTGAACTCTAAATCAAATGTAAAAGACGATTTAGTGTGGACATGTCAAGTTGATCAGCAAGTTAAAAATTTCTTACTAAACTGATCATTGGTACTCATTGAGCAAAGGCTTACAAATGAGGCACAATGCATGAGATCACGCTTTTTGGGACAGATTAGATCACTTGGAGGCTTTGTCGTACCCCTTTTGGTATTAAAATTTTTTCACCACATAGAATATTGTGCTAGCTTAACGTGGGCATTGGATTCGTATCATTCTGAACTAAAAATCAAAAGTGAAGGACGATTTAGTGTAGACATGTCAAGTTGATCGACCAGTTAAAACGATCATTCTAAACTTATCATTTGTGCTTCTTGGGTAAAGGCTTATAAATGAAGCATAATGCATAAGATCACGCAATTTGGACTACATTGGATTATTTGGACGTTTTTTCGTTGCTCTTTCAGTTTCAAATGTTGTCACAATATTGAAAATTAAACTAGATGATCGTGGGCGTTGGATTTGTGTCATTCTGAACACTAACTCATAAGTTACAAACGATTGAGTGCATAAATGTCAAGTTCATCGGCCAATTAAAATGATCATTCTTAACAAATCATTGGTGCTCCTTGAGTAAAGGCTTGAAAATGAAGGATAATGCATGGTATCACGCAGTTTGGGATACATTTGATTACGTGGAGGTTTTGTCATAGCTATTTTGGGCCTTATTTTGTCACAATATAGAATATTGAGTAAGCTTAGCGTTTGCATTGGATTCATGTCGTTCTGCACTCCAAATCAAAAGTTACAGACGATTTAGTGCGGGCATATCAAGTTTATCGGCAACTTAAAATGATCATCGTAAACTGATCAATGGTGTTCCTTCAGTACATGCATATAAATGGAGCATAATCCATGGCACCATGCAGTTTGGGATACATGGGATTACTTGGAGGCTTTGTCATAGCTCTTTCAGTCTCAAATATTGTCACAATATTGAAAATTGAGCTTGATTAGCGTGGGCATTGGATTCATGTCATTCCGAACAAAAAATCAAATGTTAAAGACGATATCGTTCGGACATGTCAAGTTGATCGAGCAATTAAAATGATAATTTGTGTCCGATCATTGGTGCTCCTTGAGTAAAGGCTTATAAATGATGCATAATGCAGGGCATCACACAGTTTGGAATAAATTGGATTATTTGGAGGCAATGTAGTAGCTCTTTAAGTCTCAAATGTTGTCACAATATAGAAAATTGAGCTAGATTACTGGGGTTATTGGGATCGTGTCATTCTGAAATCAAAATCAAAAGTTAATAACAATTTAGTTCATACATGTCAAGTTGATCGGCCAATTTAAATGATCATCCTTAATTGATCATTGAAGCTACTTGAGTAAAGGCTTATATATGAAGCATAATGCATGGCGTAACGCAGTTTGGGATACATTGGAATACTTGGAGGCTTTGTCGTAGCTATTTCGGTCCTTAATGTTTTTCACAATATAGAAAATTGAGCAAGCTTAACGTTGCCATTAGATTCATGTCATTCTGAGGTCTGAATCAAAAGGTCTGGATGATTTAGTGCTGACATGTCAATTGTATCGGCTAGTTAAATTGAACATTGTAAACTAATAATTGGTGCTCATTGAACAAAGGTTTACAAATTAAGCATAATGCATGGCATCCCGCAGTTTGGTATAGATTGGATTTCTTGGAGGATTTGTTGTAGCTATTTTAGACGTAATTTTATCACAATATAGAAAATTGAGCTTGCTTAAAGTGGGCATTTGATTCGTATTATTCCATACTTTAAATCAAAAGTTATGGCCGATTTAGTGCGGACATGTCAAGTGGACCGGCCAGTTAGAATGATCATCCTAAACTGATCATTGGTGCTCCTTGAGTACATACTTACAAATGGAGAACAATCCATGGCATTACGCAGTTTGGGATACATTGGATTACTTGGAGGCTTTGTCGTAGATCTTTCAGCCTCAAATATTCTCACAATATTGCAAATTGAGCTACATTAGCGTGGGCGTTGGATTCATTTCATTTTGAACTCTAAATCAAATGTTAAAGACGATTTAGTGCGGACATGTCAAGTTGATCAGCAAGTTAAAATGATCATTCTAAACAGATCATTGGTGCTCATTGAGCAAATGTTTACAAATGAGACATAATGCATGGCATCACGCATTTTGGGATAGATTGGATCACTTTAAGGATTTTTTATAGCTATTTCGGTTTTAAATTTTATCACAATATAGAATATTGAGCTAGCTTAACGTGGGCATTGGATTCATGTCTTTATGAACTCTTAATCAAAATTTAAGGACGATTTAGTTCGGACATGTCCAGTTGATCGGCTAGTTAAATTGGTCATTCTAAACTGATCAATGGTGCTCCTTACGTAAATGCTTATAAATGAAGTATAATGCATGTCATCACACAGTTTGGGATAGATTGGATTACATGGAGGCTTTGTCATAGCTATTTCGGTCTTAAATTTTGTCACAATATAGAAAATTGAGCTAGCTTAACGTGGGTGTTGGATTCATGTAATTCCGAACCGTGAATCAAAAGTTTAAGAGGATTTAGTCCAGACTTGTCAAGTTGATAATCTATCAAAATGATTATCCTAAACTGATGATTGGGTCTCATTGCGCAAAGGTTTACAAATGAAGCATAATACATGGCATCACACAATTTGGGATAGATTGGATTACTTGGATGCTTTGTAATAGCTATTTCGGTCTAAAATTTTGTCACAATATAGAATATTAGCTAGCTTAACGTGGGCATTGGATTCATGTCATTCTGAACTCTAAACAAAAGCTATAGACGATTTAGTGCAGACATGTCAAGTTGATCGACCAGTTAAAATGATAATTTTAAACTAATCATTGGTGCTCAATGAGAAAGAGTTTACAACTGAGGCATAATGCATGGCATCACGCAGTTTGGGATTCATTGGATTACTTGGAGGATTTCTCGTAGCTCCTTCAGTCTTAAATTTTGTCATAATATAGAAAATTGAACTAGCTTAATGTGGGCATTGGATTAGTGTCATTACGAACTCCGAATAAAAAGTTAAAGTTTATTTAGTGCGGACATGTCAAGTTGATCATTTGTGCTTATTGAGCAATGGTTTACAAATGAAGCATAATGCATGGCATCACACAGTTTGGGATAGATTGGATTACTTGAAGCCTTTGTCATAGATATTTCAGTCTTAAATTTTGTCACAATATAAAAAACTCAGCTAGCCTAACGTGGGCGTTGGATTCATTTGATTCTGAACTCTAAATCAAAAGTTACTGACCATTTAGTGCGGACATGTCAAGATAATCGGGCAGTTAAAATGATCATCATAAACTAATCATTAGTGCTCCTTGAGTAAATGCTTATAAATGGAGCATAATGCATGACATCACGTAGATTGGGATACATTGGAGTACTTGAAGCTTTGTCGTAGCTATTTTGGTATTAAATTTTGTTACAATATAGAATATTGAGCTTGCTTAACGTGGGCATTGTATTCGTGTCATTCTGAATTCTAAATCAAAAGTTAAGGACGATTTAGTGCAAATATGTCAAGTTGATTGGCCTGTTAAAATAATCATTCTAAACTGATCATTGGTGCTCCTTACGTAAAGGCTTATAAATGAAGTTATATCCATGTCATCACGCAGTTTGGGGTACATTGGATTACTTGGAGGCTTTGTCATTACTCTTTCAGTCTCAAATATTGTCACAATATTGAAAATTGTGCTAGATGAACGTGGGCATTTGATTCATGAAATTTTGAGCTCTAAATCAAGTGTTAAAGACGATTTAGTGCGGAGATGTCAAGTTGATTAGCTAATAAGAATGATCATTTTAAAGTAATCATTGGTGCTCATTGAGAAAAAGTTTACAAAGAAGCATAATGCATGGTATCACGCAGTTTGGGATAGATTGGATAAATTGGAGGCTTTGTCGTAGCTATTTCGGTCTTATATTTTGTCACAATATAGAAAATTGAACTAGCTTAACGTGGGCATTGGATTCATGTCATTATGAACTCTATATCAAAAGTTTTGGACGATTTAGTGCAAACATGTAAAGTTTATTGGCCAATTAAAGTTACCATTATAAACTGATCATTCTAAACTTATCATTAGTGCTCCATTAGCAAAGGCTTATAAATGATGCAGAATGCATGGCATCACGCATCTTATGATAGATTGGAATACTTGAAGGCTTTGTGGTAGTTCTTTTAGTCTCAAAAATTGTCACAATATAGAAAATGGAGCTAGCTTATTGTGGGTGTTGGATTCGTGTCATTCTAAATTCTAAATCAAAAGTTAAGGACAATTTAGTTCATACATGTCAATTTGATCGGCAAGTTAAAATTAGCATTCTCAACTTATCATTGGTCCTCCTTGAGTAAAGGCTTATAAATAAAGCATAATGCATGACAGCACACAGTTTTGGATACATTTTATTACTTGGAGACTTTGTCATAGCTATTTTGGTCTTCACTATTGTTACAATATAGAAAAATAAGCTAGCTTAACATGGGAATTGGATTCATGTCATTCTGAACTCTAAAACAAAAGTGACGGACGATTTACTGCTGACATGTCAAGTTGATCGACCAATTAGAACGATCATTCTAAACTGATCATTGGTGCTCCTGGAGCAAAGATTTGAAAATTAAGTATAATGCACTGCATCACGCAGTTTGGGATAGATTGAATTACTTGGACACTTTTTCATAGCTATTTTGGTCTTAAACTTCGTCACAGTATAGAAAATTGAGCTTGATTAACATGGGCGTTGGATTCATGTCATTTTGAAGTCTGAATCAAAAATTAAAGATGATTTAGTGCCAAAATATCAAGTTGATTATCTAGGAAAATGATTATTCTAAACTGATCATTGGTGCTCATTGAACAATGCTTTACCAATGAAGCATAATGCATGGCATCACGTAGTTTGGGACATATTGGATTACTTGGAGCTTTGTCGTAGCTATTTCGGTCTTAGATTTTGTCACAATATATAAATCTTAGATAGCTTAACGTGGGCGTTAGATTTGTGTCATTCTCAACTATTAATAAAAAGTTTCTCATGATTTACTGCGGAGATGTCAAGTTCATCGGCCAGTTAAAATGATCATTCTAAAGTGATCAATGGTGCTCATCGAGTAAAAGTTTACAAAGAAGCATAATGGATGGTATCACATAGTTTGGGATAGATATGATTACTTGGAGGCTTTGCGTAACTATTTTGGTCTTAAATTTTGTCAAAACATAGAATAGTGAGATAGCTTAAATTTTGGCGTTGGATTTGTGTCACTCTGAAATATGAATCAAAACTTAAAGAAGATTTAGTGCGGACATATCAAGTTGATCATCTAACTAAAATGATTATTTTAAACTGATCATTGGTGCTCCTTGAACAATGGTTTACAAATGAAGAATAATGCATGAAATCACACAGGTTTGGATAAATTGGATTACTTGGAGGCATTGTCATAGCTATTTGGTCTTAAATTTATTCACAATATAGAAAATTGAGCTAGATTAATGTGGGCATTAGATTCGTATCGGTCTGAACTCTTAATCAAACGTTTCTGATGATTTAGTGCAACCATGTGAAGTGTATCAGCTAGTTAAAGTGACCATTATCTACTGATCATTGGTGCTCCGTGAGTAAGGGCTTGTAAATGAAGCATAATGCATGGCATCACGCAGTTTATGATACATTGGATTACTTGGAGGCTTTGTTGTCGCTATTTTGGTCTTAAATTTTTTCACAATATAGAAAATTGAGCTTTCTTAACGTGGGCATTGGATTCATGTCATTCTGAACTCTAAATCCAAAGTTACGGACGATTTTGTGCGGGCATGTCAAGTTTATCGGCTAGTAAAATTGATCATCCTAAATTGATCAATAGTGCTCATTGAGAAAAGGTTTAAAAATGAATCATAATGCATGGCATCAGGCATTTTGGAATATATTAAATTATTTGGATGTTTTGTCTTAGCTATTTTGGTCTTAAATTTTGTCATAATATAGAAAATTGACCTAGCTTAACATGGACGTTAGATTCGTGTCATTTTGAACTCTTAATCAAAAGTTTTAGACAATTTAGTGCGGACATTACAAGTTGATCGGCCAGTTAAAGTGACCATTATAAACTGATCATTCTAAATTGATCATTAGTGCTCCTTGAGTAAGAGCTTGTAAATGAAGTATAATGCATGACATCACGCGGTTTATGATAGATTGGATTATTTGAAAGCCTTGTGGTAGTTCTCTCAATCTTAAACGTTTTCAGAATGTAGAAAATTGAGCTAGCTTAACGTGGACGTTGGATTCGTATCATTCTGAACTCTAAATCACAAGTTACGGACAATTTAGCGCGTACATGTAAAGTTGATCGGCTAGTTAAAATGATCATTCTAAACTTATCATTGGTGCTCCTTGTATAAAGGCTTATAAATGAAGCATAATACATGGCATCACGCAGTTTGGGATACATTGTATTACTGGGAGGCTTTGTCGTAGCTATTTCGGTTTTAAATTTTGTCACAATATAGAAAAGTGAGCTAGCTTAACATGGGCATTGGATTCACATTATTCTGAACTCTAAATCAAAGTTAAGGATGATTTAGTTCAGACATGTCAAGTTGATCAGCTAGTTAAAATGATCATTCTAAACTGATCATTGGTGCTCACTGAGCAATGGTTTAGAAATGAAGCATAATGCATGGCATCACACAGTTTGAGATAGATTGGATTATTTAGAGGCTTTGTCGTAGCTATTTTAGTATTAAATTTTGTCAAAATATAGAAAATTGTGCTAACTTACGTGGGTGTTGGTTTCGTGTCATTTTGAACTCTAAATCAAAAGTTTTGGGTGATTTAGTGCGGACATGTCAAGTTTAACGGCTAATTAACTTGATCATTCTAAACTGATCACTGGAGCTCATTGAGCAAAAGTTTACAAATGACGCATAATGCATGGCATCACATAGTTTGGGATAGTTTGGATTACTAGAAGGCTTTTTCGTATCTATTTCGTTATTAAATTTTGTCACAATATAGAACTTTGTGTCATTCTGAACTCTAAATCAAAAGTTACGGACGATTTAGTCCGGATATGTCAAGTTGATCGGCTAGATAAATGATCATTCTAAACTGATCATTGGTACTTGTTGAGTAAAAGGTTATAAATGAAGTTAAAGCCATTCACTACAAGAAAACAGCACATTTCCGACGGCCATATTCGTCGTAAACACGTCGGTAAGACAGATTCTTTTCTAATTTCTGACAAACATTGTCCATCGGACTATTTCATTGGAAATTAATTTCCATCGGGAATTTATTGGGAATTTCGGATGGCTTGGCGATTAACTATTCCGTCACAAAATTCCGATGGGTTTTCGATGGAAACCGTCTATCAGAAAATACCGACGGATCTTCGATGGCCGTAACCATCGGAAATCTCCGACGGATTTTCAAAGAAAACTCCAACGGGAATTACCGATGAATTATCGAGCGATGTTTTCCAATGACTTCTGCTGTCGAGAACTTGGTCCAATGATATTTCCCGACGGATTATAACCATCGGGAGATAGGCGACACGTTTCCGACGGCGACGTCCGTCGGAAATTTCCGACGACAAAATCCGTTGGAAAAAACCAATTAATTGAATAAACAAAAAATTTATTTTTTTAATATTTATATTTTAAAAATATTTAATTCAATATTTTTAAAATATAAATATTAAAACATAAATTGAAAAAATAAATTTTTATTTTATTAAATTAAATTAATATTTTTAAATATTTTAAAAAATAATCATACAATTAATAAGAATAATATTTTAATTATAAATATAATATTAAACAATTGTTGTAAAATACAAATTACAACGCAGGGGCAGGAGGAGAAGGAGGAGAAAAAAATCATCAGGCAATTTATTTCTCATCATTTTTACAATGTTTTTGAGATTATTAATCTCTATTTTCATAGCCGCCATTTCTTCTTTCAGCTGTTCATTCTCCTCGTTTCTAGCTGCAAATGTTGCGCCAGCAGTATCTATAACTCTTCCGAGTCCTCGATGGCGACCTTTTGAAAATGGTACTTCCTATAAAAATAAAAAAAATATTATTAGAAAATTTAATGGAAATTATTATAATATTAATTATATATTTAAAAAAAAATTAAACTTACATCAAGAACGAGACAGTTAATCTCAGAACGAGGCAATTCGGCGATCGAAGATGAAGAACCAGCTTGAGACTGCTGGGTTAGAATATCACTTTTTTTCTTTTTTACTTTTTCGATGATCTCACTAGCGAGACCATCTTGGATACGACCAATCTTTTTGTTCGTGTGGACGGCCTCGAGAAGTTGCAAGTGATCTGTAGGCGCTCCAATTTCTTGTGCCTAAAAATAAAAAAAATTCTAAATTAATAATTTTAAATAATAATATATAATTATATATAATAATTAATTTACCAATTGATCGGCTCGTTTCAGAAAACTAGTCGATCCGACATTGTGAATATAAATGTCTTTGCCTCATCGGTCGCTCTTCTGGTTTCCCGAATTAGTTTTCGAGATGACCTCAACGCTGGAAGATTCCCAATAACAAATAAAATCGTTCCAAACCGACTCATTCAACCCTCTTGGTTTATCTTTTCCCTTTTTCCATTTTTTCCTGCTCGTTCATGTGGTGGGAAAATTGTACTATAGTCTCTTTTTCGAAAGCTTCTTCCACCAATTTTGTATTCATGAGATCCCATGTAAATTCTTGCTACAAAATTTACTTATATATTACTAAAAATTATTATTAAAAACTATTTAAAATAATTATATATTTAAAATTTAAATAACGTACCGCAAATATCCTGAACCAAATATAACGTTCTTCGTACGGAATATCTTGAAACTTGGTATATGGTTTGTTCAAAAGAGAATGAAGCATCTTTAATATAGATTTGCTTATTCCATTGTTTGAAATACCAAACCTACAAATTTTTATTACAATAGCGTTTAAATAATTATTTTAAATATAATTATAGAATAGCATTAAAATAATTATTTTAAATATAATTATAGAAAATTTAATTTACCATATCGAGTTTCCTTGACGTCTGGAATCGAGAAATATAAGAAGTTCACAATCAGGTTGCTGAACCAATTCTTCAATTATTATTGGTTGGAAAGAATTATTTGCAGATTTTGGAATTTGAGTTGGTATAAAACTCGGAGTCGATGACTTACCACATCTTTGGTAATCTTGATATGACCTTAAAACATTATGATTATGATATTTTATCAATCTATCTACATTTAATATTTGCCATATTCTCTTTGAAACATTAAATTATTTAAAATAATAATCAATTATTTTTATTTTAATGAAAATTGATTAGAATCATTAAATCGAGTAAAAAATAACCGTGATTGGTTAAGACTTCAACTTGTTGTTTAAAATATGTTTAGTAAAAAAATATTTATATTTAAGTTATTATATTTACATTCTAATTTACTTTTTAATTTAAGATTTTTTATTTTAATATTAGATTCTATTATTTTAAAAATTAATGTTATATTTAAAAACACAAATTAAAAATATACTATTTTTATCAAAAAAATTTTATCAATTGCTCTTAAAAATATGTTAGAAATTCAATAATTCGCTAATATATTTATATACCACCAAAATAGAGAATCATATTTTTGAGTTTCTATTTTGCAAACTTTCAATTTTATAATAATGATATAAACAACAGCTTAAAGCAACAATTTTTAAAAAATCCTAAGCATTATATCAGACTCTGCTGATTGGCCTTACTTGAATTGTAAAATGATGTTATTATGATCAATTGATAGGCCTAGCATTAGCAAATCAAGGTAGTAATAAAAAATGGTGCATCTCAAATATCGAGTGGAAACTATGCTCAAATGATCCATATTTTTCACAATATTTATCGTAAAAATTGTTTTTGGAAAACAAATCGTCCACATAATTTTCAATTTTGTCATCAGAAGCAAAAATCCCACAAAATCTGATATTCCTAAACGACTTAAAGTCATGTTGTTTTCCAAAAATTATATTTTTGATTCATAAACAAAAAATACCAAATCAAAGATATAATCCCTCAAGAAGTGGACAAGACTAACAAACCTCCAAGTCTCACTCTTTTAAACTCAGAAGCTCAACCAGTCACTAACCATAAACTATGCACAAGTTTAGAGAAATCTATAATAATAAAAAAACTTGCATGATTTCGGATGAGTTAAGGTAACATCCGGCAAAAATTATCGGCGGCGAGGCGAAAACGGTCGGCGGGGAGGCGAAAACTGCGTTGGGGAGGAGAAAAAGGCAGAGAGAAGGAGAGAAACACGATAGAGGAGAAGAAACTGAACCGTAGGTTATATTACACATTCCCAATGGCCATTTCCATCGGGAATCCGTTGGGACTTATGATTAATATTTTCGTGAAAACCCGCGTTGGGAATTACGATTTCCGCATAAAATTTTAATCCATCGGAAATCCATCGTTATTTCAACGGACGGCTTAAACCCCGTGCATGTTCGACAAATAGTCTGACCATGTTTCAATTGACGGTTTTCCGATGGATATCCGATGGCTTTGCTAAAACCATCGGAAATCCGTCGGTTATGTATATCAATTAAAGCTTTCCGACGGATTTTCCGATGGTTTTAGCAAAGCCATCGGATATCCGTCGGAAAATCGTCAATTGAATTTTAGAATATCACATTTCTTTAGTCAATGTAACTGTACCAAATTATAACTAAATGTGAAAATGTATTAAATGTTAAAACAAAACCAAAGGAAACTAAATAAAAACTCGACATGAAAAAAGAGAGAAAAAAATGTAGACAAAGCTTTGTTTTCTTTGTTCAGATTTGTATCCATTTACGATTTGAGAAAGTTGAATCCCAAAACTTGTACACCATTTGTCACCATTTGGATTTGATAAAGTTGATTTTTTTAATATTTTTTATATATAAAGTTGATTTATGAACATATATAAATGAAGTATGGAAAAAAATTATTAAATCTGAATCTGAATTTATAAAATATAATTTATATATAATTAAATTATAGAAAAAAATATTATCATCAAAAATTTAATCTGAATCTGATAAACATTCCAAATTAATAGAATTTTGGTCGTCAAACTCGTCAATCTCTTCTTCTGAATCTTGAAACACGTTGTAATCTCTGTTCGTGGTGTCATCAACAACAAGGTTAACTTCAAGAGAAGTGTCTATTGAACCTAAGTTGCCAATTGTGCTTTGTTGCATAGGCTCTTGTTCGGTAATACCACATACCATTCCTCTAGGATGTATTGAGGTCATTGTAATCCAAGGATCTTGCTTGCTCGTCACACGAGCATATTGAATGTAACAAACATGGTACGCTTGGGATGCAATTATAAAAGGATCATATTTTCTATGTCGCTTACGAGAGTGGACAGATGTAACATCGAATTCATCTTCACGTTGACCCATGACAGGGTCATACCAGTCACAATAAAACACAATACACCTCAAATCAATCATTCCTGGATAGTGAACTTCTAATATTTCACGAAGAACACCGTTGTATACAATTTCTCCCAATTGAGATGATACACCATAATTACAAGTTGTTTGTGAGTTTCCTTCGCGATGAATTTTAAAAGCATATCCACGAGTGCAGTAGATTGGATAAGATTTTTCAGTAAATGTATGACCACTCACCAACTCAACTAACCACGTGGGAAATGTTATCCCCCTAGAAAGACCTGTAGTAACCTACAAAATAATTGAATGTAGTCAAATATATATATATATATAGTAAAATATTATTGAAAATTACATAATTGTGGTAACACAAACATAAAAATGCAACCATCTTGCAAATTCGCTTTTTTTAAATTCGACCAACTCATTCTCGCTGTAATATGAATATGAACATGTATTTGTTCCATGTATATCCTGTTAATTATGCAAAAAATAATTAAAAATAAATTATAATAACAACTAAAAACAAAATTTAATTGAATATATGTACCTTTCATATTCCAAAACGTCATCGCAATTTGTCAAAATATACAAATGCAAGTGATTGTGTTCCTCTTCTGATAGCCGTTGCGTCTTCCCTTTTCCACTTAAACGTCCAATTTGTGTAAATATTTCTGGCACATACACTGGATAGCTTGGTTTTTCTCCTCCATCATCATGTCGTGCAGGTCGTCTATTTTTTGTTTGCACTTGCGATGGAAAATAGTAGCTGGCGAAGTTAGATATTTCTTCATTAATACTTTGTGCGACGATTGAACCTTCAATCCTGGCAAGATTTTTAACTTTTTTCTTTAGGTGGAACATATATCTCTCAAAAGGATACATCCATCAGTACTGAACAGATCCTCCAAGCGCTGCTTCTCTAGGGAGGTGAATAGAAGATGCTCCATAAGATCAAAAAATGCTGGTGGAAATATTTTTTCCAAGTTACCAATGAGAACCCAGTATTTGTTTCTCCAAATTTCGGATATCGTATGCAGTAAGTGATCTTGTACATAAATCTTGGAAAAAAGCACCAATCCTTATATAAAAAAATATTTTAATATCATATAATATATGAAATTATGATTATTTATATATAAAATAATGTAAACGTACCTGCAATTGTTCCGTGGACGTTTTTAGGTAGCAGATCGCTAAAGGCAAATGGAAATAATCTTTGTATGACAACATGACAATCATGACTTTTCATCCCTGAAAATTTACCTTCAATAGTATCGACACAATTACGAAGATTAGATGTGTATCCATCTGGAAATTTGACACTATACTTAATCCAGTCAACGAATTCATCTTTTGCATGCGCATCCAACCGGAATGCGGGAGACAGTGATTTTCCATTTGACATTACATGTAGTTCTTTCCAGGAACAAATATCCGGAAAATCCAATATAGCTTTCAAATTATCTTTTGTTTTTCCTTGCCATTTAGAACGATATTCATTATGTTGTCGAAAAATTCTTCTCAATGTGCATAACATCTAGATTATGGCGCAACAAATGGTCCTTCCAATATGGTAAATCCCAAAAAATGCTCTACTTGTGCCAATTATGGTATTCACCACAACCATCAACAGGGTAATGTCCGTTACCTCCACATGAAACCATTCTCTCAGCACCAAAATCTCTAAGTTGAGTTATCATATAATTCCCATCAAGAATAGGAGGTGGAGCATCAAAATTTTTTTTGTTTTTCCTAAACAATGTCATGCTCTGGCGATATGGATGATCTTGTGGTAGAAATCGACGATGACAATCGAACCAACTAGTCTTTTGTCCGTGTTTCAATTGGAAAGCATCAGTATTATCTTGACAATATGGACATGCTAATCTTCCATGCGTCGACCATCCTGATAACATACCATATGCTGGAAAATCACTTATCGTCCACATAAGTACTGCTCGCATTAAGAAGTTCTGTTGGTTGGAAACATCGAATGCTTCGACACTATTTTCCCACAATATTTTTAACTCATGAATTAGTGGCTGCAAGAAAATATCAAGCGATCACTTAGGATGCTTTGGGCCGGGGACGAGAAATGTTAGAAACAAAAACTCTCGTTTCATGCACAAAGAAGGAGGCAAATTATAAGGTGTAACAATAACTGGCCACAAGGGTTGAATCCATATGTAGATAACCCGAGGTATACGTTTCTAGGCTCATATGCAAAATTAGGATAAACCTGTTGAAAATGTTTCCATGCTTCTGCATCCGAGGGATGCATAATTTCTCCATTCGAATTATGTTCTGCATGCCATCTCATAGGTTTTGCCGTGTGTTCAGATTGATATAACCTCTTTAACCTCTCTGTTAATGGCAAATACCACATATGTTTATGTGGAATAGGTACTCTGCCTCTTGTCTCTTGAAATAAAGGTTTGTGACAAAATTGGCACTTCATGCGGTTTTCATCATTTCTCCAATAGATAATGCAGTTGTCAATACATACATCGATCATCTTATTTGGCAATCCAAGACCAGCTACAAGTTTTTGAACCTAGTAATATGAAGCAGGTGCAATATTATCTTCAGGTAATATATCTCTAACAAAATCAGCTATCGCATTCACACAATCTTCAGCCAAGTTGAAATCCGTCTTTATCGTCATCAACCTGCTTGCAGTAGATAAAGACTATAATCCATCTCTACATCCTTTATACAAAGGCTGCTTGGATGCATCTAACATATCAAAAATTTTCAGGGCTTCCAAATTAGGTTCCTCTATTCTGCTAATATCTTCAATGTACGATGCTCTTTGTTTACGAAATGCATCATTCACCATCTAAACAGTACCTCCGTTTATATCAACTTCTGATGCCGTTTCCTCTACCCTAACATTAGTACTATATATCCTTTGTGAGTACTACCATAATATTGCATCGTTGCATCAGTTTCTCCATGTGAATACCAAATTTTGTAACCCGGCATAAATCCATTCCTGTACAAATGATTACGTACTTCTCTAACAGAGATTAATCTATGATTTCGACATTTAATACACAGACAATACATTTTACCGTATTCCGATGTCATGCTATTCTTTGATGCAAATGCCATGAACTCTTCAACACCTTGAGCAAATTCGTCAGTCAATTCCCCCGTTGTTGAATCATATCGAGGTTTATCCATCCACGATCGAAAATACTCATAAGAACCCGAAAAACACATTTTCTTAAAAAATTTTGTTCTGCTGGAATTGTGAAAGACCATAGCTTATTTATAGTGAAAATTATATATTATCACAAATTTTTAATAGATTATTACGAATTTTTAACCGATAATTACGAATTTTAAACACATTATTCTTAAGAATATTCTTATTTTCAACGGATTGCCGATGGTTTCTGACACAACCGGATAAACACATATTTTGAATAGATTTTTTGTTTATCTCCCGACGGATTTCCGATGGTTTCCGACCACCGATAGATAAACAGAAAATTTTAATAGATTATTCTTATAATTCTGATGGATTGCCGACGGCATCCGACAACGGTCGGTTATTTCTGACGGCGTTCCGATGAAGGTTGCAGACGGATTACCGACGGATTGTGAAAACACACATGCCTTCGGGAAGTTGTTGGAAAATTACTGACGGCCAGAGATACGTCGGTAATTTACAACGGTTTCAAGAGGATATCCCTACGATTACGCCTTCGTCGGAAATTCGATGGTATATCGTCGGGTTTTACCATTGATTTCCCGATGGCTGTGCTAGCGTCGGAAATTACTGACGAATTCCTGACGGTGGTAGTTCCCTCGGTAATCCGTCGAGAATCCATCGCAAAATCGTTGGAAAATTCTGATGGTTTTATTTCCATCGGAAATGCCGTCGGAACTGTTAATGTTTTCTTGTAGTAATTGAATCACATAGTTTGGAATACATTGGATTACTTGGAGGCTTTTTCGTAGCTCTTTGAGTCTAAAATATCATCACAATATTTAAAATTGAGCTAGATTAATGTGGGTGTTGGATTCATGTTATTTTCCGCTCTAAATCAAATGTTAAACACGATTTAGTACGGACATGCCAAGTGGATCATCTAGTTAAAACGATCGTTCTAAAATGATCAATGGTGCTCCTTGAGTAAAGTCTTATAAATGAAATATAATGCATGACATAAGGCAGTTTGGGATAGATTGCATTGTTTTGAGGCTTTGTCTAGCTCTATTAGTCTCAAATGTTATCACAATATGGAAAATTGAACTAGCTTAACGTGGGTGTTGGATTCATGTCATTTTGAGTTCTAAATCAAATATTAAAGACGATTTAGTGCGAACATGTCAAGTTGTTCATCTAGTTAAAATGATCATTTTAAACTGATCATTGGTGATCATTGAACATGTCAAATGAAGCATAATGCTTTGCATCAGGATGTTTGAAATACATTGAATTACTTGGAGGCTTTGTCGTAGCTATTTTGATGTTAAATTTTGTCACAATATAGAAAATTGAGCTAGCTTAACGTGGGCGTTAGATTGGTGTCCTTCTGAACTCTTAATCAAAAGTTTTTGAAGCTTTAATGCGGACATGTCAAGTTGATCGGCCACATAAAATCACCATTATAAACTGAGCATTCTAGTGCTCCTTGAGTAAGAGCTTGTAAATGAGCATAATGCATGGCATCGAGCAGTTTATGATAGAATGGATTACTTGAAGGCTTTTTGGTAGTTCTTTCAATCTTAAATGTTGTCACAATATAGAAAATTGAACTATCTTAACGTGGCGTTGGATTCGTATAATTCTGAACTCTAAATAAAAAGATTGGATTACTTGAAGGCTTTGTCGTAGCTACTTTGGTTTTAAATTTTGTCACAATATAGAAAACTGTGCTAACTTAACGTGGGTGTTGGTTTCGTGTCATTTTGAACTCTAAATAAAAAATTTTGAGCGATTTAGTGTGGATATGTCAAATTGATAGGCTAGTTAAAATGATCATTCTTAACTGATCATTGGTGTTCCTTGAGTAAAGGCATATAAATGAATCAAAATTCATGGCATGAGAGAGTTTGGGATACGTTGGATTACTTGGAGGATTTGTCATAGCTATTTCCGTTTTAAATCTTGTTACATTATAGAAAATTGAGCTATCTTAACGTGGGAGTTGGATTCATGTCATTCTGAACTCAAAATCAAAAGTTACTGACGATTTAGTGCGTACATGTCAAGTTTAACGGCTAGTTAAATTGATCATTCTAAACTGATCATTGGTGCTCATTAAAATGATCATTCTAAACTGATCTTTGGTGCTTATTGAGCAATGGTTTACAAATGAAACAAAATGCATGGCATCACACAGTTTGGAGTAGATTGGATTATTAGGGGGTTTTTTCATAGCTATTTCGTTCTTAAATTTTGTTACAATATTGAAAATTAAGCTAGCTTAACGTGGGTCTTGGATTCGTATCATTTTGAACTCTAAATCAAAAGTTTCGGAAGATTTAGTGCGGACATGTCAAGTTGATTGGCCAATTAAAGTGACCATTGTAAACTGATCACTGAAGCTCATTGAGCAAAGGTCTACAAATGAAGCATAATGCTTGGAATCACGCAGTTTGATATAGATTGGATTACTTGAAGGCTTTGTCGTAGCTATTTTGTTCTTAAATTTTGTCACAATATAGAAAATTGAGCTATCTTAACGTGGGCGTTGGATTCGGTTCATTCTGAACTTTAAATCAAAAGTTTTGGACGATTTAGTGCGGACATGTCAAATTGTTCGGCAAGTTAAAGTGATCATTCTAAACTGATCATTGCTGGTTCTTGAGTAAAGGCTCATAATTATAAATGAAGCATAATGAATGGTATCATGCACTTTGGGTTACATTGGATTACTTGGAGGCTTTGTGTTAGTTATTTTGGTCTTACATTTTGTCACAATATAGAAAATTGAGCTAGCTTAACGTGAGCGTTGGATTCATGTCATTCTGAACTCTAAATCAAAATTTACTGGCAATTTATTGCGGACATGTCAAGTTTAACGGCTAGTTAAACAGATCATTCTAAACTGATCACTACTTTACAAATGAAGCTCATCGACCAATACTTTACAAATGAAGCATAATGCATGGCATCACGCAATTTGGGATATATTGGATTACGTGAAGGTTTTGTCTTAGCTATATCATTCTTAAATTTTGTCACGATATAGAAAATTGAGCTATCTTAACGTGGGCGGGGGATTCGTGTGATTTTGAACAATGTATCAAAAGTTAAAGACGATTTAGTGCGGGCATGCCAAGTTGAACAACTAGTTAAATTATCATTCTAAACTAATCATTGGTATTCCTTGAGAAATTGCTTACAAATGAAGCATATTGCATGGCATCACGCAGTTTGGGATATAATGGATTACTTGAAGGCTTTGTCATAGCTATTTTGGTCTCTAATTTTGTTACAATATTGAAACGTAGCTAGCTTAACATGGGCGTTGGATTCCTGTCAATTTTCAAGGACGATTTAGTGCATACATGTCAAGTTGTTCATCTAGTTAAAATGATCATTCTAACTGATCGTTGGTGCTCATTGAGCAATAGTCTCCAAATGAAACATAATGCATGACATCACGCACTTGGAGATCGATTGGATTATTTGGAGGCTTTGTCAAAGCTATTTTGGTATTAAATTTTGTCACAATATAGAAAATTGATCTAGCTTAACGTGGACGTTTCATACGTGTCATTCTGAACTCTAAATCAAAAACTTTGGACGATTTTAGTGCGGACAGGTCAAGTTGCTCGGCCAGTTAAAGTAACCATTATAAACTCATCAATTGTGCTCCTTCAGTAAATGCTTATAATTATAAATGAAGCATAATGCACGGCATCGTGCAATTTCGGATACATTGGATTATTTGGAGGCTTTACCTAGCTATTTCGGTCTTAAATTTGGTCACAATATAGTACATTGAGATAGCGTAACGTGGGTGTTGGATTCATGTCATTCTGAACTCTAAATCAAAAGTTACGGACGATTTGTTGCAGACATGTCAAGTTTATCGGTTAGATAAACTGATCATTCTAAACTGATCACTGGAGCTCATTGACCAAATGTTCACAAATGAATCATAATACATGGCATCATGAAGTTTGGGACAGATTGGATTACTTAGAGGCCTTGTCTTAGCTATTTTGTTATTAAATTTTGTCACAATATAGGATATTGAGCTAAGTTAACGTGGGCGTTGGATTCGTGTCATTCTAAACTTTAAATCAAAAATTTCCGACGATTTAGTGCGGCCATGTCAAGGTGATCGGCCCGTTAAAATGATCATTGGTAATCTGTAAGTAAAGACTTATAAATGGCGCATAATGCATGGCATCACGCAGTTTGAGATTGATTGGATTACTTGACGCTTTGTCGTAGCTATTTCGTTTTTAAATTTTGTCACAATATGGAAAATTGAGCTAGCTTAACAAGAGCATTGGATTCTTGTCATTTTGAACTCTGAATCAAAAGTTAAGGACATTTAGTGCAGATATGTCTAGTTGATATGCTAGTTAAAATGATCATTATAAAGTGATCATTGGTGCTCATTGAACAATGATTTACAAATGAAGCACAATGTATGGCATCATGCTGTTTAGGGTAGTTTGGATTACTTTTAGGTTTTGTCGTAGCTATTTTGGTCATAAATTTAGTCGCAATATAGAAAATTGAGCTAGCATAACGTGGGGATTGGATTTGTGTCATTCTGAACTCTATATCAAAAGTTTTGGACGATTTGGTGCGGTCATTTCAAGTGGATCGGCTAGTTAAAATGATCATTCTTAACTGATCATTGGTGCTCCTTGAGTAAAGGCTTATAAATGTCGCATAATTCATGGTATCATGCAGTTTGGGATACATTGGATTATTTGGAGCCTTTGCCGTAGATATTTATGTTTGAAATTTTGTCACAATATAGAAAATTGAGCTAGCTTAACGTGGGCATTGGATTCATGTCATTCTGAACTCTAAATCAAAAGTTACGGACGGTTTAGTGCGGACCTGTCAAGTCAATCGGCTAGTTAAATTGATCATTCTAAACTGATCACTAGATCTCATTGACCAAAAGTTTACAAATGAAGCATAATGCATGCCATCACACAGTTTGGGACAGATTGGATTACTTTGAGGCTTTGTCGTAGATATTTCGTTCTTAAATTTTGTCACAATATAGAAAGTTGAGCTAGATTAACGTGGGCGTTGGATTTGTGTCATTTTGAAATCTAAATCAAACGTTTCGGACGACTTAGTGCGGTCATGTCAAGTTATTCGGCCAGTTAAAATGATCATTCTTAATTGATCATATGTACTCCTTGAGCAATGATTTACAAATGAAGCATAATGCATGACATCACACACTTTTGGGGTAGATTGGATTACTTGGAGGTTTTGTCGTAGCTATTTTGGTATTAAATTTTGTCACAATATTGACCTAGCTTAACGTGGGCATTAGTTTCGTGTCATTCTGAACTCTAAATCAAAAGTTTCATATGATTTAGTGCGGACATGGTCAAGTTGATCGGCCAGTTAAAGTGACCATTCTAACCTGATCATTGATGCTCCTTGACTAAAGGCTTATAATTATAAATGAAGGATAATGCATGGCATCATGCAGTTTGCGATTCATTGGATTATTTGCAGGCTTTGTCATAGCTATATCGTTCTTAAATTTTGTCACAATATAAAAAACTTAAAGATGATTTAGTGCGGACATGTCAAAGTTATCGACTAGTTAAATTGATCATTCTAAAGTGATCACTCGAGCTCATTGATTCGTAGCTATTTCATGCTTAAATTTTGTCACAATATAGAAAATTGAGCTAATTTAACGTGAGCTAATTTAAATCAAAGGTTTCGGACAACTTAGTCCAGACATGTCAATTTTATCGGCTAGCTAAATTGATCATTCTTAACAGATCATTGGAGCACATTGAGCAAAGGTTTACGAATGAAGCATAATGCATGATATCACACAGTTTAAGAGAGATGGTATTACATGAAGGCTTTGTCGTAGCTATTTTATTCTTAAATTTTGTCACATTATAAAAAACTAAGCTAGCTTAACATGGACGTTGGATTTGTTTCATCTGAACTCTAAATCAAATCTTTCTAACGATTTAATGAGGTCATGTCAAGTTGATCGGCCTGTTAAAATGATCACTCTTAACTGATCATTGGTGCTCCTTCAGTAAAGGCTTATAAATGACGCATAATGCATGGTATCACACAATTTGAGATAGAGTGGATTACTTGAACGCTTTGTCGTAGTGTTTCGTTCTTAAATTGTCCCAATATAGAAAAATAGTTGGCTTCACGTTGGCATTGAATTTGTGTCATTCTGAACTCTGAATAAAAATTAAAGGACATTTAGTGCGGACATGTCAACTTGATAAGGTAGTAAAATGATCATTCTAAACTGATCATTGGTTCTCATTGAGGAATGGATTACAAATGAAGCATAATACATGGCATCATGCAGGGGATAGATTAGATTACTTGGAGGTTTTTTCGTAGCTATTTTGGTTTTAAATTTTATCACAATATAGAAAATTGAGATAGTATTACGTGGGCATTGGATTCGTATCATTATTAACTCTAAATCAAAAGATTCAGACGATTTAGTGCTAACATGTGAAGTTGATCGGCCTGTTAAAGTGACCATTCTAAACTGATCATTGATGCTCATTAAGTAAAGGCTTGTAATTATTAATGAAGCATAATGAATGGCATCATGCAGTTTGGGATATATTGGATTACCTGGAGGTTTTGTCGTAACTATTTCGGTTTTAAATTTTGTCACAATATACAAAATTGAGCTAGCTTAACATCAGTATTGAATTCGTTTCATTCTAAACTCTAAATCAAATGTTTTGGACGATTTAGTGTGAACATGTCAAGTTGATCGGCTAGGTAAAGTGACCATTCTAAATTGATCATTGATGCTCCTTGGGTAAAGGCTTATCATTATTATTGAAGCATAATGCATAACATCATGCAGTTTGGGCTATATTGGATTATTTGGAGGATTTGTCATAGCTATTTCGTTCTTAAATTTTGTCACAATACAAAATAATGGAAAATTAAGTTAGCTTAACCTGGGTGTTGGATTCGTGTCATTCTGAACTCTAAATCAAACGTTTTGGACTAGTTAGTGCGGTCATGTCAAGTTGATCGGCCAGTTTAAATGATCATTCTGAACTGATCATTGGTGCTCATTAAGTAAAGGCTTAAAATGAGGCATAATGCATGGCATCAAACAGTTTGGATACTTTGGATTACTTGGAGGCTTTGTCATAGCTACTTATTTCTTAAAATTTGTCACAGTATAGAAAATTTGGCTAGCCTAACGTGGGCATTGGATTCATGTCATTCTTAACTTTAAATCAAAAGTTAACGACGATTTAGCGCATAATGCATGACATCACGCAATTTGGATACATTACATTACTTGGAAGCTTTTTCGTAGCTATTTCTGTCTTAAAATTTGTCAAAGTATAGAAAATTGAGCTAGCTTAACGTGGGCGTTGGATTCATGTCATTCTTAATTCTAAATCAAAAGTTAACAACGATTTAGTGCATACACCTCAAGTTTATCGGCTTGTTAAATTTATCTTTCTAAAATGATCATTGGAGCTCATTGAGCAAAGGTATACAAATGAACAATAATGCATGGCATCATGCAGTTTAAGAAATATTAGATTACATGAAGGCTTTGTCATAGCTATTTCGTTCTTAAATTTTGTACCAATATTGAAAATTGAGCTAGGTTAACATGGGTGTTGGATGCCTGTCATTATGAACAATGAATCAAAAGTTAACAACGATTTAGTGCATACACCTCAAGTTTATCGGCTTGTTAGTTAAAATCTTTCTAAAATGATCATTGGAGCTCATTGAGGAAGGTATACAAATGAACAATAATGCATGGCATCATGCAGTTTAAGAAATATTAGATTACATGAAGGCTTTGTCATAGCTATTTCGTTCTTATATTTTGTACCAATATTGAAAATTGAGCTAGGTTAACATGGGTGTTGGATGCCTGTCATTATGAACAATGAATCAAAAGGTAAAGACGATTTAGTGCGGACATGTCACGGTGATCTGGTAGTTAAAATGATAATTCTAAACTGATCATTGGTGCTCATTGAGGAATCTAAAATGATAATTATCGTTTACAAATGAGCATAATGCATGGCATCATGCAGTTTGGGATAGATTAGATTACTTGGAGGCTTTGTCGTAGCTATTTCGGTCTTAAATTTTGTCACAATATAGAAAATTCTTCTAACTTAATGTGGGCGTTGGATTTGTGTCATTCTAAACTCTAAATTAAAAGTTTTGGACGATTTAGTGCGGACATGTCAAGTTGATTAGCTAGTTAATATGATCCTTCTAAACTGATCATTGGTGCTCATTGAGGAATTGTTTACAAATGAAGCATAATGCATGACATCATGCAGTTTGGGAAAGAATGGATTACTTGGAGGCTTTGTCGTAGCTATTTTGATATTAAATTTTGTCAAAATATAAAACATTGAGGTAGCTTAATGTGGGCATTGGATTTGTATCATTTTGAACTTTAAATCAAAAGTTTTGGACGATTTAGTGCGGACATTTCAAGTTGATCGACCCGTTAAAGTGACCATTCTAAACTGATCATTGATGCTCTTGAGTAAAGGCTTATAATTATATATGGCTCTTTCAGTCTCAAATGTTGTCACAATATGGAAAATTGAGTTAGTTTAACGTGGGCATTGGACTCTTGTCATTTTGAGCTCTAAATGAAAAGTTAAAGACGATTTAGTGCGGACATGTAAAGTTCATCCGCTGGTTAAAATGATCATTCTAAGCTGATCACTGGTACTCCTTGAGCAAAGGCTTATAAATGAAGCATAATGCATGGCATTACATAGTGTGGCATAGATTGGATTATTTAGAAGCTTTGTCGTAGCTATTTCCGTCTTAAATGTTGTCAAAATACAAAATAATGGGCTAGCTTAACGTGGACGTTGGATTCGTATCATTTTGAGCTTTAAATCAAAAGTTACGGACGATTAAGTGAGTACATGTCAAGTTGATCGGCGAGTTAAAATGATCATTCTAAACTGATCATTGCTACTTCTTGAGTAAAGGCTTATAAACAAAGCATAATGCATGACATCCCGCAGTATGGGATAGATTGGATTACTTAGAGGCTTTTTTAGCTATTTCGGTGTTACATTTTATCACATTATAGAAAATTGAGCTAGATTAACGTGTACATGGATTCATGTTATTTTGAACTCTAAATCAAAAGTTACGAACAATTTGATGCAGAAATGTCTAGTTTATTGGACAGTAAAAATGATCATTATAAACTTATCATTGGTGCTCCTTTATTAAAGCCTTATAAATGAAGCCTAATGCATGGCATCATGCAGTTTGGGATACATTGGATTACTTGGAGGTATGTAGTACCTCTTTCAGTCTTAAATGTTGCCACAATATGGAAAATTGAGCTAGCTTAACGTGCGCATTGGACTCACGTCGTTTTGAGCTCGAAATGTAAAGTCAAAGACAATTTAGTGTGACATGTCAAGTTGATAAGCTAGTTAAAATGATCATTCTAAACTAATCATTGTGCTCCTTGAGTAAAGGCGTATAAAGAGGCTTTCTCGTAGCTCTTTGAGTCTCTAATGTTGTCACAGTATGGAAGAATCTCATTTTGAGCTCTAAATCAAAACTTAAAGATGAGTTAATGCGCACATGTAAGTTGATCAGCTAGTTAAAATGATCATTCTAAACCGATCATCGGTGTTCCTTGGCTAAAGGCAATAAATGAAACATAGTGCATGTCATCACGCAGTTTGGGATAGATTGGATTACTTGTAGTCTTTATCGTAGCCATATTGGTATTAAATTGTGTAAAAATATAAAAAATTGAGCTATTTTAACGTGGGCATTGGATTCGTGTCATTTTGAACTCTTAATAAAAAATTATTGGCAATTTAGTGCGCACATGTCAAGTTAAAATGATAATTCTAAACTGATCATTTATGCTCCTTCAGTAAAGGCTTATAAATAATGCATAATGTTTGGCATCACGCAGTTTAGGATAGATTGGACTACTTGGAGGCTTTGTCATAGCTCTTTCAGGCTCAAATGTTGTCACACTATAAAGCATTTGGCTACCTTAATGTAGGCGTTGGATTCGTGTCATTCTAAACTCTAAATCAAAAGTTACGCACGATTAAGTGCGTGCATGTCAAGTTGATCTGCCAGTTAAAGTGATCATTCTAAGACTTATAAATGAATCATAATGCCATTAGCGTCGGACTCATGTAATTTTGAGCTCTAAATCAAAAGTAAAACACGATGTAGTGCGAACATGTAAGGTTATCAGCTAGATAAAATTATCATTCTAAACTGATCATCGGTGCTCCTTGACTCAAGGCAAAAAATTAAGCATAATGCAGGTCATCACGCAGTTTGGGATAGATTGGATTACTTAGAAGCTTTGTCGTAGCTATTTTGGTGTTAAATTTTGTAACAACATAGAAAATTGAGCTAGCTTAACATGGGCGTTGGATTCGTGTTATTTTGAACTCTAATCAGAAGTTATAGATGACTTAGTGCACACATGTCAAGTTAATCGGATAGTTAAAACGATCATTCTAAACCGATCATTGGTCCTCCTTGAGTAAAGGCTTATAAATGAAGCATAATGCATGGCATCACACAGTTTGGAATACATTGGATTACATGGATGCTTTGTCATAACTCTTTCAGTCAGAAATGTTGTCAGAATACGGAAAATTGAGCTAGCTTAACGTGGGCCTTGGGTTCGGGTCATTTTGAGCTATAGATCAAAATTTAAAGACGATTTAGTGCGGACATTACAAGATGATCGGCTAGTTCAAAAAATTATTCAAAACTGATCATTGCTGCTCCTTGAGTACAGGCTTATAAATGAATCATAATTCATGGCATCACACATTTTGGTATACATTGGATTACTTGGAGGTATATTCGTCTTTCAGTCTCAAATGTTGTCAAAATATTGAAAATTGAGCTAGCTTAACGTGGGCGTTGGACTCGTGTCATTTTGAGCTTTAAATAGAAAGTAAAAGACGATTTAGTGCGGACATATAAGTTGATCAGCTAGATAAAATGATCATTCCAAACCGATCGTCGGTGCTCGTTGACTCAAGACAATAAATGAAGTATAATGCATGGCATCACGCATTTTGGGATAGATTGGATTACTCGGAGGCCTTGTCGTTGCTATTTCGGTCTTAAATTTTGTAACAATATACAAAATTGAGCTGTCTTAACATGGGCGTTGGATTTGTACAATTTTGAACTCCAAATCAAAAGTTACAGACGATTTAGTGTGCCCACGTAAAGTTAATTGGCCAGTTAAAATGATCATTCTAAGCTGATCATTAGTGCTACTTGAGTAAAGGCTTATAAGTGAAGCATAATGTGCATCACGTGGTTTGGGATAGATTGGATTACTCTCAGGCTTTTTCGTAGCAATTTTGGTGTCAAATATTTTCATAATATTAAAAGTTGGGCTAGCTTAACGTGGGCGTTAGATTCGTGTCATTCCAATTTCTAAATCAAAAGTTCTGAACGATTAAGTGCAGACATGTCAAGTTGATTAGCCAGTTAAAATTATCATTCTAAGATGATCATTACTGCTCCTTGAGTAAAGGATTGTAAACAAAGCATAATGCATGGACTCACGCAGTTTGGGATACATAATATTACTTGGGGGCTTTGTAGTAGCGTTTTTAGTCTCAAATGTTGTCACAATATGAAAAATTTAGGTAGGTTAAAGTGGGCGTTGGACTCATGTCATTTTGAGCTCTAAATCAATAGTTAAAGACGATTTAGTACGGACATGTCATGTTCATCATCTAGTTAAAATGATCATTCTAAACTGATCATTGGTGCTCCTTGAGTAAAAGCTTATAAATGAGGCATTATGCATGAAATCATGCAATTTGGGATAGATTGGATTATTTGGAGACTTTTTCTTAGCTATTTCGGTGTTAAATGTTGTCACAACATAGAAAATTGAGGTAGCTTAACGTGGGCGTTAGATTCGTGACATTTTGAACTTGAAATCAAAAGTTTTAGACGATCTAGTGCAGACGTGTCAAGTTGATCGCACATTTAAAACGATCATTCTAAACCGGTCATTGCTGCTCCTTGAGTAAAGGCTTATAAATGAAGCATAATGCATGCCATCACGCATTTTAGGATACATTGGATTACTTGGATGCGTTGTTGTTACTCTTTCAGTCTCAAATGTTGTTAGAATATGAAAAATTGAGATAGATTAACGTGGGTCATGGATTCTTGTCATTTTGAGTTCTAAATCAAAAGTTAAAGACGATTTAGTGCGGAGATCTCAAGACGATCAGCTAGTTTAAATTATCATTCTAAACTGATCATTGCTGCTCCTTAAGTAAAGGATTATAAATGAAGCATAATGCATGGCATCACACATTTTGGGGTACATTGGATTAGTCTCAAATAATGTCACAATATTGAAAATTGAACAAGCTTAACGTGGGCGTTGGACTCATGTCATTTTGAGCTCAAAATCAAAACTAAAGACGATTTAGTCCAGAAATATAAGTGGATCAGCTATTTAAAATGATCATTCTAAACCAATCATTGGTGCTCCTTGACTAAAGGCAATAAATGAATCATAATGCATGGCATCATGCAGTTTGGGATAGATTGGATTACTTCAAGGCTTTATCGTAGCTACTTCGATCTTAAATTATGTAACAATATAGAAAATTGAGCTAGCTTAACATGGGCGTTGGGTTCGTGTCATTGTAAACTCTAAATCAAATGTTACAGATAATTTAGTGCGCACATGTCAAGTTAATTGGCCAGTTAAAATGATCATTCTAAAGTGATCATTGGTGCTCTTTGAGTAAAGGCTTATAAATGAAGCGTAATACATAACACCACGGAGTTTGGGACACATTGGATTACTTGTAGGCTTTATAGTAACTCTTTTAGTCTCAAATGTTGTCACAATATGAAAAATTGAGCTACCTTAAAGAGGGTGTAACTCTTTTAGTCTCAAATGTTGTCACAATATGATCATTCTAAACTGATCATAGGTGTTCCTTGAGTAAAGGCATATAAATGAAGTATAAGGCATCGCATCACGCAGTTTCGGATACATTAGATTACTTGGAGGCTTTGTCGTATCTCTTTCAGTCTCAATTGTTGTCACAATATAGAAATTTGTGGTAGCATAATGTGGGCATGGATTCGTGTCATTCTAAACTCTAAATCAAAAGTTATACACGATTTAGTGCAGACATGTCAAGTTGATAGGATATTTGAAATGATCATTTTAAACTGATCATTGGTGTTCATTGAGTAAAGGCTTATAAATGAAGCATAATGCATAGCATCACGTAGTTTGGATTACATTGGATTATTTGGAGGTTTTGTCTTGTTTTTTTCCGTATCAATTGTTGTCATAATATAGAAACCTGATCTAGCTTAATGTGGGCGTTGGATTGGTGCAAACATGTCTAGTTGGTCGAATAGTTGAAATGATCATTCTAAATTGATCATTGGTGCTCCTTAAATAAAGGGTTATACATGCAGCATAATCTATGGCATCACTCAATTTGTGATACATTGGATTACTTGGAGGTATGTAGTAGCTCTTTCAATCTCAAATGTTGTCACAAGATGGAAAATTGAGCTACCTTAACGTGGATGTTGGACTCATTCGTTTTGAGCTCTAAATCCAAAGTTAAAAACAATTTAGTGCAAACATGTAAAGTTAAAACAGTTAGTTAAAATGATCATTCTAAACATATCAATGGTGCTCCTTGAGTAAAGGCTTATAAATGAAGCATAATGCATGGCATCACACATTTTTGGGTACATTGGATTACTTGGAGGCTTTGTCGTAGCTGTTTCAGTCTCAAATGTTTTCACAATATAGAATATTGAGCTCGCTTAACGTGGGCAGAATCATGTCATTTTGAGCTCTAAAAAAAATTAAAAATGATTTAGTGCGGACATCTCAAGTTGATCAGCTAGTTAAAATGATCATTGTAAACTGATTAATTGTGCTCCTTCAGTAAAGGCTAATAAATGAAGCATAATTCATGGCATCACGAAGTTTGCAATAGATTGGATTACTTGGAGGCTTTTTTCGTAGCTATTTCGGCCTTAAATTTTGTAAGAGTATTCAAAATTGAGCTACCTTAACATGGACGTTGGATTCGTGTCATTTTAAACTCTAAATCAAAAGTTACATATGATTTAGTGCACACATGTCATGTTAATTGGCCAGTTAAAATGATCATTCTAAATGGCTCATTGGTGCTCTTTGAGTAAAGGCTTATAAATGAAGCATAATGCATAGCATCAAGCGGTTTGGGATACATTAGATTACATGGAGGCTTTTTCGTAGCTCTTTCAGTCTCAAATGTTGTCACAATACGGAAAATTCAGCTAGCTTATTGTGGCTGTTGGACTCATGTCATTTTGAGCTCTAAATAAAAAGGTAAAGACGATTTAGTGCGGACATGTAAATTGATAAGCTAGTTAAAATGATCATTGGTGCTCCATGAGTAAATGCTAATAAATGAAGCATAATGCATGGCATCACGTAGTTTGGGGTAGATTGTATTTCTTGGAGGCTTTGTCATAGCTATATTGATCTTAAATGTTTTCACAAGATAGAAAACTGAGCTACCTTAATGTGGGCATTGGATTCGTGTCATTTCGTGTGCACATGTCCAGTTGATCGGATAGTTAAAATGATCATTCTAAACTGTTCATTGGTGCTCCTTGAGTAAAGACTAATAAATGAAGCATAATGCATGAGAACGCGCAGTTTGGGATATATTGGATTATTCGGAGGCTTTGTAGTAGCTCTTTTAGTCTCAAATATTGTCACAATACCGAAAATTGAGCTAACTTGACGTCGGCGTTGGAAAAATGTCATTTCAGCTCTAAATCAAAAGTTAAAGACGATTTAGTGCGGACATCTCAAGTTGATCATCTAGTTACAATGATCATTCCAAAATAATCATTGATCCTCCTTGAGTAAAGGCTTATAAATGATGCATAGTGTATCGCATCACGCAGTTTCGGATAGATTGGACTACTTGGAGGCTTTGTCGTAGCTCTTTTGGTCTTAAAATTTTTCACAATATCGAAAATTGAGCTAGCTTAATATGGGCATTGGATTCGTGTCATTCTAAAGTCTAAATAAAGTTACTGACGATTTAATGCGGATATGTCAAGTTGATCAGGCAGTTAAAATGATCATTCTAAACTGATCATTGGTGCTCATTGAGTAAAGGCTTATAAATGAAACATAATGCATAACATCACGCAATTTGGGATATTTTTGATTATTTGGAGGCTTTTGTAGCTCTTTCAGTCTCAAATGTTGTCATAATTATGGAAAATTGAGCTGGCTTGTTGGGGGCGCTGGAATCATGTCATTTTGAGTTTTAAATCAAAAGTTAAAGACGATTGGAGAGACTGTAGTTGGAGAGTATGAGCTACGCTTGTTGGGAACACGCCACAATTTACAATTAGGAAACTCGTTTCAAACCATACATGTTCTGTTACAATGCGATCAGGACGTATGCGACAAGCAACTCCAGAAATTATTGGTGCTTTGTACAAAGATTTTGTAGGTGGTGTTGGTTCTAAAGTTTTGCCATGTCATGTTGTTGATGCATTGCATATGAGGTTTGGTATCAAAGTTCATAAATATGTTGACAGTTAATTTATAGTTGGTGACAGTTTTCTGTAGTTTTGACCGATTTATTTTAATATATACGCTCGTAGTTTTATTGTAAACGGTGACAGACTTATTTTTATACAGTCAAAATTTTTGATAGTTATGTCAGATTTATTTATTATATATATAGTGATAGTTTTGGAAGTTGTCGCAGATTTATTTTATTATAGTGGGTGATAGTTGCTTGGTAGTTGTGGCAGAGTTATTTTTATACAGTCACAGTTTTTGTAGTTATGGTAGATAAATTTTAATACGGTGGCAGTTTTTTTGGTATAGTTGCCATACTGGAAAGCATATCGGAGGAAATACACGCCTTAAATCCCGCATTGCATAACTATTTCGTAAATGATAACGTGAAGATGCGGTGTCGTGTTCATTTCTCTGGGGATCGATACAACATCACCACATCAAACATATGTGAATCCCTTAATAAAGTTCTTTTGGAAGCTGGAACTTTACCTATTGTAGAACTTCTAGACACTGTGCGGTTAATGATGACAAGATGGTTTGCATAATGCAGGAATGATGCATGTAGAATAAAAACAACTCTCACTCGTGGTGTTGAAAAGATGTAGGAGGTAATATTGACCAAGTTCATAGATTTGTATGTATTTCTATTTCTATTACTAATGTTTTATTTTCCTTAGGGACGGTTTCCATATGCTAAGTAACTTAATGTACAAGTGATCGACGTTGATCTGACTAAGGTTACAGGTGTCTCATCTTTGCATTTAGTAAACCTTACGGAGAAAAAATGCACATGTCACAGATTTGACTTGGAGAAACTACCATGTGTACATGCAATTGCAGCAGCGGAGGCACGAAAAATATGTCGTATATCACTTTGTCATCTTTATTACTTTACGACCTATTTGTATAATGCGTATGCGGCATCAGTTCTACCCAGAGATGTCACATCACTTACTCCTATCCATATCACAAAGAAGGTGTGTTTACCACCTTTGGTTCGCCAGCAGCAAGGGCATCCCAAAAATTCAAGGATAAAATCCGCCTTAGAGAAAGCGGTAGAGAAGAAATGGCCCCGGAAAGAACATGCATGTTCCAAATGCAATGAAATTGGACATAATTATAAAACGTGTAAGGCTCGAGAGCCATTTTTGTGATTTCCAACATTTGATTGCACTTGTAATAATAAACTTGTAATATTAAACTTCTAATGTTAAACTTGTAATATTAAACTTGTAATGTTAAGCTTGTAATGTTAAACTTGTAATGTTAAACTTGTAATGTTAAACTTCTAAGATAAATCTTCCATCTCTACCAATAAGTCTGCCATAGTAACAATAAATCTACCTATGAAAAAAAATAAGTCTGCCATAGTAACAATAAATCTACCTATGAAAAAAATAAGTCTGCCGTGAGTAACATATAAGTCTAGCGTCGTTAACTAATAAGTCTGCCATCGTAAACTAATAAGTCTGCAACTTTAATTAATAAGTCTAGCATCGTGAACTAATAAGTCTGCCATATCTACTTAAACAAGTAAAAAAAAATGTAGCACCAATCGAGATTAAATCTACCACTGTCGCTTTCACCTTCGCAATCTCATCGGCATTGTGTTGAATCTTAACAAGCATAATCTCCAAATTGGTATCACAAGAACATCTCCTTGTGTGCTCTTCATTCCGCAACCTTAAGATAGTTAATTCCTCTGCAATAGTTTCATCCCACCATTTGTGAATGTGGTATACAGGATCCTCATTCAGTCAACTGTTGTTGTATAAGATGTCAAAACATCTACTTCTCCATTAGCGTGATGACCTGCATTATGATTGTTTCTTTCTACAGGTTAATGTCCACAGCTATCCACTGGTTGGAGTTAACAAAAACATAGGCGAAAAAATGGTCCACATATATGTACCATTTCTTATTCATCCCTGAATCATGCGGTATGACACCATTAACCATCTGTGTATAGCTATCTTCAAAAACAAATTTCTTGGGATCTTCATTGAACTTCACGTAGACATGTACCCAAGAATTCACGAACCAAGGGTCTAAGAAATCAATACGTGAAGACCGATATGGGGATGGAATGCGCATGGACCGCTTATGGAACATAGTCATCGCAGAACATAGATGCTATAATAAAAAACAAACAAATTACTACAGTTAAACAAATCTGCTATCAAAGTAAAACATATCCTAAACAAAATTGCCATGGTAAAATAAATCTTCTAGTAATATAAAACATATCGAGAACAAAACTGCCACTCAACAAAACAAAACTATCATTGACAAAACAAATCTGCTAGCAAAATACAACAAATATGCCATCAGAATAAAACAAATCTACCATCAAAATAAAACAAATCTGACATCTAATAAATCATCGAAATACAACAAATCACCATTTAATAAATCTTCCACCTAAATAAAACTTCCATCAAGTAAACCAAATGATAACGTACTGTATCACCCAACCAGCCATAATCAAATTTAAGCCATTTATCCATTGGAGTAATAATTATTCTGTAGAATTCAACTCCCCAATCCCAGGATCCAATTGGTTCGTTCCTATATAAGCCAAGAAATTATATACGGGAAGAGATTAATAATAAGAAATTAATAATATAAGAATAACATACTCATAACGTTCTATGAATTCCATTAATTTCCGTAGCTAATGCTCTTCAACTAGGGCAAACGGATCGTATGCTGTTGGTGAAGGGGTTACCCCTCGCAAAAATTTATGCACCAGGGCAAACAAATCATTTGAAGTTTTTGGTGGTGGTGGTGGTGGTTGTGGTGGGTTTACACTTTTCACAACCACTCTCTTCATTGTAGAATTCTCTTCAAAAGGACTTCTTTGGGTTCTCGCCAATTGCGGTTGATGTTTTCCTAAGTCCGCTTTGTCATCCAAAGATTTTATTTGACTTACCATAACATCTAGAGCTTTACCAAATAATATGTTCGACTCCCAAACATTGTGGTCGGAAAAAGTTCCGCAGAAAATTCTTTACCTTGAACAACAAGTTCTTTATTTTTTGACAAATTGGATTTATTTTCAATAGGGGTTCTCACATCTGGTTGTGAGTCCCTTTTGTTACCTGGAGTTCTCATGTTACTTTGGGTTCTCACATCCTCTTTTGACCCAGTCTTGTTACATGGGGTTTTTGTACTTGGGGATTTAGCATCCTCTTTTGACCCACTCTTGTTGCCTGGGGTCCTCAAATTCTCCTCAGGAGTTCTTGTCCTCGCATCATCAACCTTCTCTCCTTTTTTCTTAGATCGAGCGTACTTTTTCTTTACAACACAACGAATTGGAGTCTCGTCATCTGATGTAGCTCGCATTGTTGCCATCCAAAACTGCACACAAACTAATAAGAACGATAAGTCTGCCAACATTAAAAAATATACAAGCAAAATTGCGGTAAACGAACTAAAAGTTTGTCACCACGTATGACATAACAAATCTGTCACATAATAAAACAAGACAAACAAGTCTGCTACCACATAGAGTAAAATAAGAAATCCGTCACATAATAAAACATGACAAACAAGTCTGCTACCACATATATACAAAATCTGCCACAGTAAAATAACAAATCTGTCACAATATAAAACAAAAACAAGTATGCCACGTAAACAACTTGCCATTACTATAATAAAACTGCCACCAATTTAAAAACAAAAAAACTACATACCATTTCCTTGTTGCTTGCTCCATCCTCTTCGGGTTCATGAGCACTCGACATTGCAGCATCTCTTGGTCCCATAGTTGCATTGACATGCTCAATAGATTTCTCTAGATTTGAAATCTTCTCACCAAATTCTCCTTCCAATGAAGTCTTCTCATCAATTAGATTCACTTTTGCTTCTAAACCTTTAATTCTGGAAGTCAGAAGCCTTACACTTACCGAAACACCAGTGAGAATCATTCCATCACTCCAAGAACTTTTTCCACCAGTTCCTTCATCACAAGTTTCTTTTTTTTTCATTTTTCTTTTTCTTCAACGATTCACGAGGTTCATTAAATCGTCCATAACTTTGATTTAGAGTTCAGAATTACACGAATCCAATGTCCACGATAAGCTAGCTCAATTTTCTATATTTGGATAAAATTTAAGACCGAAATAGCTACGACAAAACCTCAAAGTAACATAATCTATCCCAAACTACGTGATGTCATGCATTATGCTTCATTTTTAAACCTTTGCACAATGAGAACCAATGATCAGTTTAGAATGATCGATTTAACTAGCCGATAAACATGACATGTCCGCGATAAATCGTTCGTACTTTTTGATTTAGATTTCAGAATGACATGAATCCAACGCCCACGTTAAACTAGCTCAAGTTTCTAGATTGTGACAAAATTTAAGACAAATAGCTACGGCAAAGCCTCCAACTAATCCAATGTATCCCAAATTACGTGCTGCCATGCATTATGCTTCATTTATAAGTCTTTAATCGAGCAGCATCAATGATCTGTTAAGAATGATCATTTTAATTGGCCTATCAACTTGTCATGTACACACCAAATCGTTTGTAACTTTTTATTTAGAGTTCAGAATGGCACGAATCAAATGCCCATGTTATGCTAGCTTAATTTTCTATAATGATACAACATTTGAGACTCAAAGAGCTACAAAAAAGCATTCAAGTAATCCAATATATCCTAAAATGCGTGATGTCATGCATTATGATTCATTTATAAGCCATTACTCAAGGTGCACTAATGATTTTAGAATGATCTGTTTAGATTGACCAACTTAGAATGATCACTTCATCTGGCCAATCAACCTGACATGTCCACACTAAATCATTTGTAATTTCGATTTAGAATTCAAAATGACACAAATTCAACATCCACGTTAAGCTAGCTCAATATTCTATATTGTGACAAAATTTAGAATTGAAATAGCTACGAGCAAGTTTCCAAGCAATCCAATCCATCCTAAACTGCATGATGCCATGCATTATACTTTTGTCAACCTTTTCTGAATGAGCACCAATGATCAGTTTAGAATGATCATTTCAACTGGCTAATCAACTTGACATGTCCGCACTAAATCGTCTTTAACATTTGATTTAAAGCTCCAACTCACATGAATCGAGCAGCCATGTTAATCTAGCTCAATTTTAAATATTGTGAAACATTTGAGTTTGAAAGAGCTACGACAAAGCCTCCAAGTAATCCAATGTATTCCAAACTGCGTGATGCCATGCATTATGCTTCATTTATAATCCTTTACTCATGGAGCACCACTGATAAGTTTAAAATGATCACATTAATTTGCCGATCAACTTGGCATGTCCGCACTAAATCATCCGTAACTTTTGATTTGGAGTTGAAAACGACACGAATCCAATGCTCACGTTAAGCTAGCTTAATTTCTATATTGAGATAAAATTTAAGACCAAAATATCTACGACAAAGCCTCCAAGTAATCCAATCAATCCCAAACTGTGTGATGCAATGCATTATGCTTCATTTGGAAACCTTTACAGAATGAGCATACATGATCAGTTTGAAATGCTCAATTTAACTAGCCGATAAATTTGACATTTCCTCACTAAATCGTTTGTAACTTTTGATTTAAAGTTCAAAATGAAAGGAATGTAACGCGCACGTTAAGCTCGCTCAATTATCTATATTGTGATATAATTTAAGTCTGGAACGGCTACTACAAAGCCTCCAAGTAATCCAATGTATCTCAAACTCTGCGATGCCATGCATTATGCTTCATTTATAAGCCTTTACTTAAGGAACACCAATGATCAGTTAAGAATAATCATTTTACCTAACTGATCATCTTGACATGTACGCACTAAATCGTCCGTAGCTTTTGATTAAGAGTTTAGAATGATACGACTTCAATGCCCATGTTAAGCTATCTCATTTTTCTATGTTGTTACAAATTTAAGAACGATATAACTACGACAAAGCCACCAAGTAATCCAATCTATCCCAAATAGCGTGATGCGATTAATTATACTTCATTTATAAGCCTATACTTAGGGAGCAGCAATGATCATTTTAATTGGTCGATCAACTTGACATGTTTGCACTAAATCGTCCATAACTTTTGATTTAGAGTTCGAAATGATACGAATCCAACACCCAATTTCAGCGAGCTCAATTTTCTACACTTTGACAAAATTTAAGACCAAAATAGCTACGAAAAAACCTCCAAGTAATCCAATCTATCCCACGTGATGCAATGCATTATGCTTTATTTATAAGCCTTTACTTGAGGAGCACAAATGATCAGTTTAGAATCATCATTTTAACTAGATGATCAACTTTACATGTGTTCACTAAATCGTCTTTAACTTTTGATTTAGAGCTCAAAATGACATGTGTCCAACACCCACATCAAAATAGCTCAATTTTTCACATTGTGACAATATTTGAGACTGAAAGAGCTAATAAAAGCTTCCACTTAATCCAATGTATCCCGAACTACGTGATTCCATTTGCTTCATTTATAAAGCTTTACGCAAGGAGCACCGATGATCAGTTTAGAATGATCATTTTACTGTCCGATCAACCAGGCATGTCTGCAATCAATCGTCTGTACCTTTAGATTTATTGTTCAGAATGACATGAATCTTACACCCACGTTAATCCAGCTTAATTTTCTATATTTTGATAACATTTGAGACTGAAAGAGCTACGAAAAAACCTCCAAGTAATCCAACGTATCCCAAACTTTGCGATACCATGCACTATGCTTCATTTATAAGCCTTTACTCAAGGAGAACCATTGATCAGTTTAGAATGATCATTTTAACTCGCCGATCAACTTGTAATATCCGCACTAAATCGTCTGTAACTATTCATTTTAGAATACAAAAGGACACGAATCCAATGCCCACATTAATCTAGCTTAATTTTCTATATTCTGAAAAATATTTAAGACAGAAAGAGCTAAGACAAAGCCTCCAAGTAATTCAATGTATCCCAACTTGCGTGATGCCATGCATTTTGCTTCATTTATAAGCCCTTACTCAAGGAGCACCAATGATGAGTTTAGAATGATCATTTTAAGTAACTGATCATCTTGACATGTCCGCACTAAATCGTCTTTAACTTTTGATTTATTGTTCAAAATGACATGAGTCCAACGCCCACGTCAAGCTAGCTCAATTTTCTATTTTGTGACAACATTTGAGACTGAAAGAGCTGCGACAAAGCCTCCAAGTAATCCAATTTATCCCAAACTGCGTGATGCCATGCATTATTGTTCATTTATAAGCATTTACTCAAGGAGCACCAGTGATCAGTTTAGAAGGATCATTTTAGCTCATCGATGAACTTGACATGTCCGCATTAAATTGTCTCTAACTTTTGACTTAGAGCGCAAAATGACATGAGTCCAACCCCCATGTCAATCTAGCGCAATTTTCCATATTGTGACATCATTTGAGATTGAAAGAGATACGAAAAACCTCCAAGTAATCCAATGTATCCCAAACTGTGGGATGTCATTCATCTATAAGCCATTACTCAAGGAGCACGAATGATAAGTTTAGAATAATCATTTTAACAAGCCGAACATCTTCACATATCCGCACTACACCGCGTTTAAATTTTGATTTAGAGCTCGAAATGACAAGAATCCAACACCAATGTTAAGCAAGCATAGTTTTCCATATTCTGACAACATTTGAGACTGAAAGAGTTACGGCAAAGCCTTTAAGTAATCCAATGTATCCCAAACTGCGTGATGCCATGCATTATGCTTCATTTAAATGACTTTACTCAAGGAGAACCAATGATCAATTTAGAATGATCATTTTAACTCGGCGGTCAACTTGACATGTACTGCACTAAATCGTCTTAAACTTTTGATTTAGAGCTCAAAATGACATGAGTCCAACGCCCACGTCAAGCTAGTTCAATTTTCCATATTGTAACAACATTTGAGAGTGAAATAGCTACGAAAAAACTTCCAATTAATCCAATGTATCCCAAACTGTGTGATGTCATGTATTATGATTCATTTATAAGCCTTTACTCAAGGAGCACTAATGGTGAGTTTAGAATGATCATTTTAACTAGGTGATCATCTTCACATGTCTGCACTCAATCGTCTTTAACTTTGGACTTAGAGCTCAAAATGACATGAGTCCAACGCCCATGCAAGCTAGCTCAATTTTCCATATTGTGACAATATTTGAGACAGAAAGAGCTACAACAAAGCTTCCAAGTAATCCAATCTATTCGGAACTGCGTGACGCTATGCATTATGCTTCATTTATAAGGTTTTACCCAAGGAGCACCAACGATCAGCTTAGAATGATCATTTTAAAGGCGGATCAACTTGACATGTATGCACTAAATCATTCGTACCCTTAGATTTTAGTGTACAGAATGACACGAATCCAACACCCACGTTAAGCTAGCTCGATGTTCAATATTGTAACAACATTTGAGACTTGACGAGGTATGACAAAGCTGCCAAGTAATCCAATGTATCCCAAACTACGTGATACCACAAACTATGCTTAATTTATATCCTTTAGACAAGGAGCACAAATGATCAGTTAAGAATGATCATGTTTAACTAGCTGAGCAACTTAACAAGTACGCATTCAAAATGACAGGAGTACAACGCCTATGTTAACCTAGCTCAATTTTACATATCGTGACAACATTTGCGATTGAAAGAGCTACTACAAAGCCTCCAAGTAATGCAATCTATTTCAAATTCCGTGATGCCATGCATTATGCTTCCTTTTAACCCTTTACTCAAGGAGCACCAATGATCAGTTTAGAATGATTAGTTTAGAATGATCAGTTAAGAATGATCAGTTTAACTGGCCGATCAACTTGACATGTCTGCACTAAATCGTCCAAGATTTTGATTTAGAGTTCAGAATGACATGAATCGACCGCCCATGTTAAGCTAGCTCAATTTTCTGTATTGTGACCAAATTTAAGACCGATATAGCTATGACAAAGCCTCCAAGTAATCCAATGTATCCCGAGCAGTGTGATGCCATGCATTATACTTTATTTGTAAGTCTTTAGTCAAGGAGCACCAATGATCAGTTTAGAATGATCATTTTAATTGTCTGATCAACTTGACATGTCTGGACTAAATTGTCCCTAACATTTGATTTAGAGTTCAAAATGACAAAAATCCAATGTGACAAAATTTACGACGGAAATAGCTATGTCAAAGCGTGCAAGTAATCCAATGTATCCCAAATAGCGTGATGTGATGCATTATGCTTCATTTGATAAGCCTTCACTCAAGGAGCACCAATGATCAGTTTGCAACGATCATTTTAATTGTCCGATCAACTTTACATGTTTACACTAAATCATCTATAACTTTGGATTTAGAGTTCAAAATGATACGAATCCAACGCCCAAGCTAAGCTAGTTCCATTTTCTATATTATGACAAAATTTAAGACCCAAATAGCTATGAAAAACCTCCAAATAATCCAATATATCCCAAACAACGTGATGTCATGCATTATGCTTCATTTATATTTCTTTACTCAAGGATCACCAATGAACAGTTTAGAATGATCATTTTAACTATCAACTTGACTTGTCTACACTAAATCATCTTCAACTTTTGATTTAGAGCTCAAAATGACATGAGTCCAACGCCCACGTCAAGCTAGCTCAATTTTCCATAGTGTGGCAATATTTGAGACTTAAAGAGCTAACAAAGCTTCCAAGTAATCCAATGTATCCCGAACTACGTGATGCCATTCATTATGCTTCATTTATAAGGTTTTACTCAAGGAGCACCAATGATCATTTTATAATGATCATTTTACTGGCCGATCAACCTGACATTTCTGCAATAAATCTTCCGTACCTTAAGATTTAGAGTTCAGAATGACACGAGTCCAACGCCCACATTAATCTAGCTCAATTTTCTATATTGTGACAACATTTGAGACTGAAAGAGCATTGACAAAGCCTCCAAGTAATCCAATCTATCCCAAACAACGTAATGCCATGTATTATGCTTCATTTGTCAACCATTGCTTGACTAGCACAAATGATCATTTTAAAATGAAAATTTTAACTAACTCATAAACTTGACATGGCCGCACTAAATCGTCTTTAACATTTGATTTCAAAATTTTCAATATTGTTACCACATTTGACACTGAAAGCGCTACAACAAGGCCTCCAAGTAATCCATTGTATCTCAGTCTACGTGATCTCATGCATTATGCTTCATTTGTAAACATTTACTAAAGGATAACCAATTATCAGTTTAGAATGATCATTTTAACTGGCAGATCAATTTGACATGTCCGCACTAAATCGTCCGTAACTTTTTATTTAGAGTTAAGAATGACATGAATCGAACGCCCACAATAAGGTAGCTCAATTTTGTATATTGTGCAAAAACTTAAGACCAAAATAGCTACGAAAAAGCCTCCAAGTAATCCAGTCTATCCTAAACTGCGGGATACCATGCATTATGCTTCATTTATAAGCATTTACTTAACGAGCAACGATGATCAGTTTAAGTGGCCGATCGATTTGACATGTCCGCACTAAATCATCCGTTAGTTTTGATTTAGAGTTCAAAATGACTTGAATCCAACGCCCACATTAAGCTACCTCAATTTTCTATATTGTGACACAATTTAAGATAGAAATGGCTACGACAAAGCCTCCATTATCAGGTTACAATGATGATTTCAACTAGCTGATCCACTTGAGATGTCCACACTAAATCATCCGAAACTTTTGATTTAAAGTTCAGAATGACACAAATCCAACACCCATGTTAAGCTAGATCAATATTCTATACTGTGACAAAATTTGAGACCAAAATTACTATGACAAAGCCTCCAAGTAATCCAATCTATCCCAAACTGCGTGATGTGATGCATTATGCTTCATTTGTAAACCTTTGCACTATGAGCACAAATGATCATTTTAACAAGCTGATCAACTTTACATCTCCGCACAAAATCGTCTTTAACTTTTGATCTAGAGCTCAAATTGACATGAATCCAACGACCACGTTAATCTAGCTCAATATTCAATAATGTAACAACATTTGAGACTGAAAGAGCTACGACAAAGGCTCCCAGTAATCTAATCTATTCCAAATTGTGTGATGCCATGCATTACGTTTCATTTGTAAACCTTTGTTCAATGAGCACCAATGATCAATTTAGAATGATCATTTTAACAAGGTGATCAACTTTACATGTCTGCACTAAATAGTCTTTAAAATTTGATTTTGAGTTCAAAATGAAATGAATCCAACAACCACGTTAATCTAGCTCAATTTTCAATATTGTGACAACATTTGAGACTAAAAGAGCTACGACAAAGCCTCCAAGTAATCCAATGTATCGCAAACTGCGTGATACCATGCATTATGCTTCATTTATAACCCTTTACTCAAGGAGGACCAATGATCAGTTTAGAATGATCAATTTAACTGGCTGATCAACTTGACATGTCCGCATTAAATCGTCTGTAACTTTTGATTTAGAGTTCAAAATGAAAAGAATCCAACACCGCCGTGAAGCTAGCTCAATTTTCTACATTGTGATAACATTTAAGACTGCAATAGCTATGAAAAATCCTCCAATTAATCCAATCTATCCTAAATTGTGTGATGCCAGGCATTATGCCTCATTTATAAGTCTTTACTCAAGGAGCAACAATGATCACTTTAGAATAAACATTTTAACTCGCATATTGACTTGACATGTCCACACTAAATAGTCCGTATTTCTCAATGACACGAATCCAACCCCCACATTAAGCTAGCTCAATTTTCTATATTGGGATAAAAATTAAGATCGCAACGGCTACGACAAAGCATCCAACTAATCCAATTTATCCTAAACAGCATGATGCCATGCATTATGCTTCATTTGTAAACCTTAGCGCAATGAGTACCGATGATCAGTTTAGAATGATCAATTTATCTAGCCAATAAACTTGACATGTCCGCACTAAATCATCCATAACTTTTGATTTAGAGTTCAGAATGATACGATTCTAGCGCCCACGTTAAACTAGCTCAATTTTCTATATGTGACAAAATTTAAGACCGAAATTGCTACGACAAAGCCTTCAAATAATCCAATATATCCCAAACTGTGTGATACCATGCATTATGCTTCTTTGTAAACCTTTGCACTATGAGCACAAATGGTCATTTTAACTAGCTGATCAACTTGACATGTCTGCACTAAATCGTCTTGAACAATTGATTTAGAGCTCAAAATGACATGAATCCAACACCCACATTAATCTAGCTCAATTTTCAATATTGTGACAACATTTGAGACTGAAAAAGCTACGACAAAGCCGTCAAGTAATCAAATCTATCCCAGATTACGTGATGCCATGCATTATGTTCATTTGAAAACATTTGCTTAATGAGCACCAATGCTCAGTTTAGAATGATCATTTGAACTAACTGATCAACTTGAAATGTCCACACTAAAACGTCTTTAGCTTTTGATTTAGAGCTCAAAATAACACGAACTCCAACGGTCACATTAATCTAGCTCATTTTTCAATTTATTGACAACATTTAAGATAGAAAGAGCTACGGTAAAGCCTCCAAGTAAACCAATGTATCCCGAACTGCGTGATGTCATGTATTATGCTTCTTTTGTAAAACTTTGCTCGATGAGCACCAATGATCAGTTTAGAATGATAACTTTAACTAGCTGATCAACTTGACATGTCCGTACTAAATCGTCTGTAATTTTTGATTTCGAGTTCAGAATGACACTAATCAAACACCCACGTTAATCTAGCTCATTTTTCAATTTATTGACAAAATTTAATAATGAAATAGCTACGCAAAAGCCTCCAAGTAATCCAATCTATCCCACAATGCATGATGCCGTGCATTATGCTTCATTTCTAAACCATTGCTCAATGAGCACCAATGATTAGTTTAGAAGGATGATTTTAACTAGCTGATCAACTTGACATGTCCACACTAAATCGTCTTGAAATTTTAATTTGGAGCTCAATATAACATGAATCTAATGCCCACGTTAAACTAGCTAAATTTTCAGTATTATGAAAACATTTGAGACTGAAAGAGCTACGAGAAAACCTCCAAGTAATCCATTCTATCCCAAACTACGTGATTCCATGCATTATGCTTCATTTGTCAACCTTTGCTCAATTTGCATCAATGATCAATTTAAAATGATCATTTTAACTAACTGATCGACTTGTCATGTTTGCACTAAATCGTATTGAACATTTGGTTTTGAGCTCAAAAATGACTTGAATCAAATGCCCACGTTAATATTGCTCAATTATCAATATTGTGACAACTTTTGATACTGAAAGCGCCACGACAAAACCTCAAAGTAATCCAATGTATCCCAAACTGTGTGATCTCATGCATTATGCGTTATTTGTAAACCTTTACTCAAGGAGTACCAATGATCAGTTTAGAATGATCATTTTAACTTGCCGATCAACTTGATTGGTCCGCAGTAAATCGTGTGTAACTTATGATTTATATAACTTATAGTTCAGAATGACACAAATCCAATGCCCACATAAGCTAGCTCAATTTTCTATATTTTTATAAAATTTTAGATCGAAATAGATACGAAAAAGCCTCCAAGTAATCCAATTTATCCCAAACTGCGTGATGCCATGCATTATGCTTCATTTGTATACCATTGCTCAATGAGCCCCAATGATCAGTTTAGAATGATGACTTTAACTAGCTGATCAGCTTGACATGTACGCACTAAATCATCTTTAACATTTGATTTAAACCTAGTCAAAATGACATAAATCGAATGCCCACGTTAGTTTAGCTAAATTTTCAATATTGTGAAAACATTTGAGACTAAAAGAGCTACGAAAAGGCCTCAAAATAATCCAACCTATCCCAAACTGTGTGATGCCTTGCATTATGCTTCATTTGTAAACTTTTGCTTAATGAGCACCAATGATCAGTTTAAAATGATCCTTTCAAAACTAACTGATCAACTCTACATATCTGCACTAAATCGTTCTTAACTTTTGATTTAGAACTCAAAATGACATGAAATCCCATTCCCACATTAATCTAGCTCAATTTTCAATATCGGGACAACATTTGAGAAAGAAAGAGCTACGACAAAGCCTCCAAGTAATCCAATGTATCCGGAACTGCGTAATATCATGCATTATGCTTCGTTTATAAGTCTTTACTCAAGGAGCAGCAATGATTAGTTTAGAATGATCATTTTAACATCTGTAACATTTGATTTAGAGTTCTCAATGACATGAATCCAATTCCCACATTAACCTAGCTGAATTTTATATATTGTGATAAAATTTAAGACAGGAATGGCTATGACAAAGCCTCCAAGTAATCCAATCTATCCTCATCGCCACGATTCCATGCATTATGCTTCATTTGTAAATCTTTGCGCAATGAGTACCAATGATCAATTTAACTAGCCAATAAACTTGACATGTCCGCACTAAATCATCTGTAACTTTTGATTTAGAGTTCACTATGACACGATTCCTACATCCATGTTAAACTACCTCAATTTTCTATATTGTGACAAAATTTGAGACCGAAATTGCTACGACAAAGCATCCAAGTAATCCAATCTATCCCAAAGTGCGTGATGCCATGCATTATGCTTCATTTGTAAACCTATGCACTATGAGCACAAATGATCATTTTAACAAGTTGATCAACTTTACATCTCCACACAAAATTGTATTTAACTTTTGATTTAGAGCTCAAAATGACATGATTCCAACACCCACGTTAATCTAGCACAATATTCAATAGCGTGACAACATTTGAGACTTAAAGAGCTACGACAAAGCCTCCAAGTAATCCAATCTATCCCAGATTGTGTGATACCATGCATTATGCTACATTTGTAAACCTTTGCTCAATGGGCACCAATGATCAGTTTAAAATGATGATTTGAACTAGCTGATCAACCTGACATGTCCGCACTAAATTGTCTTTAAATTTTGATTTAGAGCTTAAAATGACATGAAATCCAACGGTCACATTAATCTAACTCATTTTTCAATTTTGTGACAACATTTGAGATTGAAAGAGCTACGGCAAGGCCTCTAAGTAAACCAATGTATCCCAAACTGCGTAATGCCTTGTATTATGCTTCATTTGTAAAACTTTGCTCAATGAGCCCCAATGATCAGTTTAGAATGATGATTTTAACTAGCTGATCACCTTGAAATGTCTGCACTAAATCGTCCGTAACTTTTGATATAGAGTTCAGAATGACACGAATCCAACACCCACGTTAAACTAGCTCAATATTCTATATTATGACAAAATTATTGACCAAAATAGCTACGCGAAAGCCTCCAAGTAATCCAATCTATCACACCTTGCATGAAGCCATGCATTATGCTTCATTTCTAAACCATTGCTCAATGAGCACCAATGATTAGTTTAGAATGATGATTTTAACTAGCTGATCAACTTGACATGTCCGCACTACATTGTCTTGAACATTTAATTTAGAGCTCAAAAAAACATGAATCCAATGCCAACATTAAAGTAGCCCAATTTTCTGTATTGTGACATCATGTGAGACTGAAAGAGTTACTACAAAACCTCCAAGTAATCCAATCTACCCTAGAGTACGTAATGTTATGCATTATGCTTCATTTGTAAACCATTGCTCAATGAGCACCAATGATCAATTTAGAATGATGATTTTAACTAGTTGATTAGCTTGATATGTCCGCACTAAATCATCTTTAACATTTGATTTATAGCTCAAAATAACACGAATCCAATCACCAAGTTAAGCTAGCTTAATTTTCTATATTCTGACAACATTTGAGACTATAAGAACTATGACAAAGCTTCCAAGTACTCCAGTGTATCCCAAACTGCGTGATGCCATGCATTATGCTTCATTTACAAGCCTTTACTCAAGAAGCAGCAATGATTAGTTTAGAACGATCATTTTAACTAGCCGATTAACTTGACATGTCCGCACTAAATAGTCCGTAACTTTTTATTTAGAGTTCATAATGATACGAATCCAACGCCAACGTTAAGCTAGCTCAATTTTCAATATTGTTACAACATATGTGACTGAAATATCTACGACAAAGGCTCCAAGTAAACTAATCTATTCCAAACTCTGTGATGCCATGCATTATGTTTCATTTGTAAACCTGTGTTCAATGATCACCAATGATCCATTTAGAATGACCATTTTAACTACCTGATAAACTTTACATGTCTGCACTAAATTGTCCATAATTTTTTTTAGAGTTCAAAACGGCTTGAATCCAATGCCAGTGTTAAGCTATCTCAATTTTCTATATTGTGCCAAAATTAAAGACAGAAATATTGACAACAAAGCCTTCAAGTAATCCAATATATCCCAAACTCCGTGATGCCATGCATTATGCTTCACTTATAAGCCGTTACCCAAGGATAACTAATGATCATTTTAGAATGATCACTTTAACTGGCCAATAAAATTGACATGTATGCACTAACTGGTCTGTAACTTTTGATTTAGAGCTCAAAGTGACACGAAGCCAATGTCCACGTTAAGTTAGCTCAATATTTAGTATTGTGATAACATTTGAGATTGATATATCTACGACAAAGCCTCCAAGTAATCCAATGTCCCAAACTGTGTGATGCCATGCATTATGTTTCATTTTTAACCTTTGCTCAATGAGCACCAATGATCAATTTAGAATGATCATTTTAACTAGCTTATAAACTGGACATGTCTGCACTAAATCGTCTTCAACATTTTATTTAGAGCTCAAAATGACACGAATTCAACCTCCATGTTGAGCAACAATAATTTTCTATATTGTCACAACATTTGAGATTGAAAGAGGTACGACATAGCTTCCAAGTAATCCAATGTATCCCAAACTGCGTGATTCCATGATTATGCTTCATTTATAAGCCTTACTCAAGGACCAACAATGAATAGTTTAGAATGATCATTTTAACTGGCCGATCAACTTGACATTTATGCACTAAATCATCCATAACTTTTGATTTAGATTGCCGAATGACACGAATCCAATGCCAACGTTAAGCTAGCTCAATTTTCAATGTTGTGAGAAAATTTAAGACTTAAATAGCTACGAAAAAGTCTCAAAGTAATCCACTGTATCACAAAATGCGTGATGTCATGCATTATGCTTCATATGTAAACCTTTGCTCAATGAGCAACAATGATGTGTTTAGAATGATAATTTTAACTAGCTGATCAACTTGACATGTCCGCACTAAATTGTCTTTAACATTTGATTTAGAGTTCAAAATGAAATGAATCCAACGGACACGTTAATCTAGCTCAATGTTCAATATTGTTACAACATTTGAGACTGAAAGAACTACGATAAAGCTTCCATATAATCCAATGTATCCGAAACTATGGGATACTATGCATTATGCTTCATTTATGAGCCTTTTCTCAAGGATGACCAATGATCAGTTTGGAATGATCAATTTAACTGGTCGATCATCTTGACATGTCCATACTAAATCGTCTGTAACTTTTTATTTAGAGTTCAAAATGATACAAATACAACGCCCACACTAATCTTGCTCAATTTTCTATACTGTGAAAAAAACTTAAGATAAAAATAGCTCGTCCAAGCCTCCAAGAAATCCAATCTATCCTAAATTGTAGGATGTCACATATTTTGCTTCATTTATAAGCATTTACTTAAGGAGCACCAATGATCAGTTTAAAATGATCAATTTAAGTGGCTGATCGATTTGACATGTCCGCACTAAATTGTCTGTAACTTTTGATTTAGTGTTCAGAATAACATGAATCCAACACCCACGTTAAGCTAGCGCAATTTTCTATACTGTGACACAATTTAAGATAGAAATAACTACGACAAAGCCTCCAAGTAATGCAATGCATCCCAAATTGCGTGATGTCATGCATTACATGTCATTTATAAGCCTTTATTCAAGGGGCAATAATGATCATTATAACTCGCCGATCAACTAGACATGTTTGCACTAAATCGTACATAACTATTGATTTAAAGTTCAGAATAACACGAATCAAATTCCCACGTTAAGCTAGCTCATTATCCTATAGTGTGACAAAATTTATGACCAAAATAGCTAAGTCGAAGCCTCCAAGTAATCCAATCTATCCCAAAATGTGTGATGACATGCATTATGCTTCATTTGTTAACCTTTGCTAAATCATGACCAAAATTCAGTTTAGAATGATCATTTTAACTAGCTGATCAACTTGACATGTCCACACTAAATAATCTTTAACATTTATTTTAGAGTTCAGAATGACAAGAATCCAATGCCCACGTTAATCTAGCTCAATTTTCAATATTGTGACAACATTTGGACGGAAAGTGCTACCACTAATCATTCAAGTAATCTAATATATCCTAAAATGCACGATGACATGCACTATGATTCATTTATACGCTTTTACTCAAGGAGCACTAATGATCAGTTCAGAATGATCACTTTAATTGGCCGATCAACTTGATATGTCTGCACTAAATCGTATGTAACTTTTGATTTAAAGTTTAAAATGACACGAATCCAATGCCCACGTGTTAAGCTAGCTCAATATTCTATATGGTGACAAAATTTAAGACCAAACCAGCTACGAAAAATCATCCAAGTAATCCAATCTATCCCAAACTGCATGATGCCATTCATTATGATTCATTTGTAAGTCTTTGCTCAATGAGCACCAATGTTCAGTTTAAAATGATCATTTTAACTAGCTGATCAAATTGACAAGGCCGCACTAAATCATCTTTAACATTTAGTTTAGAGCTTAAAATGACATGAATGTAGTGCTCACGTTTAACTAGCTCAATTTTCAATATTGTGAAAAAATTTGAGACTCAAAGAGCTACGACAAAAGCCTCCAAATAATTCAATCTGTCCCAAACTGCATGATTCCGCGCATTATGCTTCATTTGTAAACCTTTGCTTAATTAGCACCAATGATCAGTTTAAAATGATCATTTTAGCTAATTGGTTAACTTGACATGTGCACAGTAAATTGTCTTTAACATTTGATTTTGAGCTCAAAATAACATTAATCCAATGTCCACGTTAATCTAGCTCAATTTTCAATATCGTGACAATATTTCAGACTGAAAGCGCTAAGACAACTCCTCCAACTAATCCAATGCATCCCAAACTGCATGATCTCATGTATTAGGATTCATTTGTTAACCTTTACTCGAGGAGTAACAATGATCAGTTTAGAATGATCAGTTTAATTGACCCATTAACTTGACATGTCCGCACTAAATCGTCCATAACTTTTGATTTAGAGTTCAGAATGACACCAATCCAATGCCCACGTTAAGCTAGCTCAATTTTCAATATTTTGATAAAAATTTAATACCAAAATAGGTACGACAAAGCCTCCAAGTAATCCATTCTATCCCAAACTGCGTTACGCCATGCATTAGGCTTCATTTGTATACCTTTGCTCAATGAGCACCAATGATCAGTTTAGAATGATCAATTGAATAAGCTAATAAACTTTACATGTTCGCACTAAATTGTCCATAATTTTTTATTTAGGGTTCTGAACGACATGAATCCAACGCTAATGTTAAACTAGCTAAAGTTTCTATATTGTGACAAAATTTAAGACAGAAATATTGACAACAAAGCCTCCAACTAATCCAATGTATCCCAAACTCTGTGATGCCATGCATTATGCTTTATTTATAAGCCTTTACACAAGGAGCCCCAATGATCAGTTAAGAATGATCATTTTAATTTGCCGATCAACTTGACATGTATGCAATAAATCGTCCGTTACTTTTTATTTAGAGTTCAGATTGACACGAATCCAACACCCACATTAAGCTAGATCAATTTTCAATATTGTGTCAACATTTGAGACTGAAACACCTACCACAAAGACTTAAAGTAATCCAATATATCCCAAACTTGGTGATGCCATGCTTTATGCTACATTTATAAGCCTTTACTCAAGGAGCACTAATGATCAGTTAGAATGATCATTTTAGAATGATTACTTTAACTGGCCAATAAACTTGACATGTCAGCACTAAATGGTGTGTAACTTTTGATTTAGAGTTCAAAGTGACACAAATCCAACGTTCACGTTAAGCTAGCTCAATATTCAATATTGTGATAACATTTGAGATTGATATATCAACGACAAAGCCTCCAAGGAATCCAATATCCCAAACTGTGTGATGCCATGCATTATGTTTCATTTGTAAACATTTGCTCATTGAGCACCAATGATCAATTTTGAATGATCATTTTATGTAGCTGATAAACTGGATATGTCGGCACTAGATCGTCTTTGACAATTGATATAGAGTTCAAAATGAAATGAATCCAACGGCCACGTTAATCTAACTCAATTTTCAATACTGTGACAATATTTGGGACTGAAAGAGTTACGACAAAGCCTCCAAGTAATCGAATGTATCCCAACCTGCGTGATACCATGCATTATGCTTCATTTATAAGCCTTTACTCAAGGAGAAGCAATGATCAGTTACGATTGATCAATTTAACTGGCCAATCGACTTGACATGTCCACATTAAATCATACGTAAATTTTGATTTAGAATTCAGCTACCTGAATTTTCTGTATTGTGACATAATTTAAGACAAAAATAGCTACGAAAAAGCCTCCACGTTATCCAATGTATCCAAAATTGCTTGATGACATGCAATATGCGTCATTTACAAGCCTTTACTCAATGATCACCAATGATCAGTTAAAAATAATTATTTTAACTGGTTGATCAACAAGAGATGTTCGTACTAAATCGTCCGTAAATTTTGATTTAGAGTTTCAAATGACAGGAATCCAACGCCCACGTTAACCAAAATAGCTACGACAAAGCCTCCAAGTAATCCCATGTATCCTAAACTGTGTGATCTCATGCATTATGCTTCATTTAGAAGCCTTTACGAGTAGCACTGATCAGTTTAGAATGATCATTTTAACTGACCGATCAACTTGACATATCCGCACTGTATCATCCATAATTTTTTATTTAGAGTTCAGAATGAAAAAAATCCAATACCCATGTTGAGCTAATTTAATTTTCTATATTTTGATAAAATTTAACACTAAAATAGCTACGAAATAGTCTCCAAGTAATCCAATCCATACCAAACTGCGTGATGTCATGCATTATGCTTCATTTTTATACCTTTTCTCAATGAGCACCAATGATCAGTTTATAATGATCAATTTAACTAGCTAATAAAGTTGACATGTTCACACTAAATCGTCGGTAATTTTTTTTTAGATTTCAAAATGACATGAATCCAATGCCAATGTTAAGCTATCTTCGTTTTCTATATTGTGACAAAATTTAAAACATAAATATCTACGAGAAAGCTTCCAAGTAATCCAATGTTTTCCAAGCTGCACGATGCCATGCATTATGCTTTATTTATAAGCCTTTACACAACAAACACCAATTATCTATTAAGAATTATAATTTTAATTGGCCGATCAACTTGACATGTACGCTCTAATTCGTCTATAACTTTTTATTTAGAGTTCAGAATGACACGAGTCCAAGACCCATGTTAAGCTAGCTCGATTTTCTATATTGTGATAACATTTGAGACTGAAAGACCTACCACAAAGCTTTTAAGTAATCCAATATATCATAAACTGCATGATACCGTGCATTATACTTCATTTATTAGCCTTTACTCAAGGAGGACTAGTGATCAGTTTAGAATGATCAGTTTAGAATAATCAATTTAACTGGCCAATCAACTTGACATGTCCACACTAAATCATCTGTAACTTTTGATTTAGAGTTCAGAATAACATGAATCCAACGCCCTTGTGTTAAGCAAATTTAATAGTCTATATTGTGACAACATTTAAGACTCAAATAGCTAAGAAAAATCCTCCAAGTAATCCAATCTATCTCAAACTACGTGATGCCATGCATTATGCTTCATTTTTAAACCTTTGGTCCATGAGCATCAATGAACAGTTTAAAAAGATGGAATGATCAATTTAACTAGCTGATAAACATGACATGTCTGTAATAAATCATCCATAACTTTTGATATATACAGTTCAGAATGGCATAAATCTAATGTCCAGGGTAATCTTGCTCAATTCTTTATTATGTGGCAAAATATAAAACCAAACTAGGTAACAACGAAACTTCCCAGTAATCCAAGCTATCCCAAACTTTTTATTTAGTGTTCAGAATTACACGAATTAAATGCCCACGTTAGGCTAGCTCAATTTTCTATATTGTGATAACATTTAAGACGGAAATAGATAACGACAAAGCCTCCAAGTAATCCAATCTATCTCCAATTGCGTGATGCCATGCATTATACTTTATTTTTCTCAAGGAGCACCAATGATCAGTTTATAATGATCATTTTAACTGGCCGATCAACTTGACATGTCCACACTAAATCGTCCATGACTTTTAATTTAGAGTTCAGAATAACATGAATCAAACGCCCACGTTACGCTAGCTCAATATTCTATCTTGTGACAAAATTTAAGACCAAAATAGCTACGAAGAAGCCTTCAAGAAATCCAATCTATCCCAAACTGCGTGATGCCATGCATTATGCTTCATTTGTAAACCTTTGCTCAATTAGCACCAATGTTCAGTTTAGAATGATAATTTTAACTAGCTGATCAACTTGAAATGTCCACACTAAATTGTCTTTAACATTTGTTTTAGAGTTCAGAATGACACGAATGAAACACCCACGTTAAGCTACCTCAATTTTAAGTATTGTTACAACATTTGAGACTGAAAGAGCTACCACAAAGCCTTCAAGTAATCTAATATATCCTAAAATGCATGATGCTATACATTATTCTTCATTTATAAGCTTTCACTCAAGGAGCACTATTGAGTAGTTTAGAATGATCACTTTAACTGGCCGATCAACTTGATCGCATAAAAAACATCAAAGTTGATAGCCACTAACACTTTAAATCTTGAGACTTTATCACTTACACTATAAACACTTAAATTTAAAGTTTTATCATTTTTAACAAACCGAATCGAACACGAAATCACACAATCGAACCTCAAATACACAAAATCGAACCTCAAATACACAAAATCGAACCTCAAATACACAAAATCGAACCCTATCTCACAATATCGAACCCAAACATCAACAATCAAACACGAAATCAAATCCTAGAAACGGAAATACACCAAATCGTACCCAATATACACAAAATCGAATCCTATAACACAACATCGAACCCTAACACCCACAATCAAACATGAAATCACACAATCGAACCTCAAATACACAAAATCAAACCCTATCACACAATATCAAACACAATCGAACCCATAAATGCAAAATTGAACCCTAGAACACAATGTGGAACCCCAACAGCGAAAAATCGAACAAGAAATCACAACATCAAACCGGAATACTCAAAATCGAACCGTAGAACCCTAGAAAATCGTAAACCCTAGAAATTACAGTCCAAAAACACCTTCGATTCTAACTTTAAAACTGAATCTACCTTCTTTCGATGAAATGTTCCTCTTCCCAAACTTGCTTTTCGTTTGCTCGTGATTTTTCCAAGAACCCTAAAATCCCAAATCGATTTTGGGGAGGTTTCGCGATTTTCTCTAACCCCTTTGCAATTGTTTTGGTGAAACGGAGTTATTTAAACTAAAACGGCGTTATATTAACTTAAATGGAGCTACTTTAAGTTAAACAACATTCGGAGGTCCGTTACAGAAATATAACAGACTGTTATGGAAAGACAAAGTTTAAGGTTAATACTTTAACATATAAAAGTTTGAGGCTTTAAAATGTAAGTCACAAAATCTTGAGGTTTAAAGTGTTAGTGGCTGCCAACTTAAAGGTTTTTTATGCGATTTTCCGAATAAACTTGACATGTTTGCAATAAATTTTACGTAACTTTTGATTTAGATTTCAAAATGACATGAATACAACGCCAATGTTAAGCTAGCTCAATTTTCGATATTGTGACAAAATATGACAGAAATATTTATAACAAAGCCTCCAAGTACTCCATTGTATCCCAAACTGCATGATGCCATGAATTATGCTTTATTTATAGGCATGTACACAAGGAGCACCAATGATCAGTTAAGAATGATAATTTAATTGGCCGATCAACTTGACATATATGCACTAAATCGTCTGTAACTTTTTATTTAGAGTTCATAATGAGATGAATCGAATGCCAATGTTAAGCTAGCTCAATTTTCTATATTTTGACAACATTTGAGACTGAAAGACCGACAACAAAGCCTTCAAGTGATCCAATATATCCTAAACTATGTGAACCCATGAATTATGCTTCGTTTATAAGCTTTTACTAGAGGAGCAGTAATAATTAGTGTAAAATAATCATTTTAACTAGCTGAACAACTAGACATGCCCGCAGTAAATCGTCTTTATGCCCGCAGCACCAATGATCTGTTTAGAATGATCATTTTAACTAGCTGATAAACTTGACATGTGCGCACTAAATCGTCTTTAACATTTTATTTAGAGCTTAAAATAACACGAATCCAACCGCCATGTTAAGCTAGCTTAATTTTGAATATTGCGACAACATTTGAGACTTAAAGAGCTACGACAAAGCTTTCAAGTATTCCAATATATCACAAACTACGTGATGCCATGCAATATGCTTCATTTATAACCCTTTACTAAAGGATGGGCAATGATTAGTTTAGAATGATCATTTTAACTGGCAGATATTATGAAAAAATTTAAGACAATAATAGCTACGAAAAAGCCTCCAAGTAATCCAATCTATCCCAAACTGCATGATATCATGCATTATACTACATTTGTAAACATTTGCTCAATGTGCACCAATGATCATTTTAACTAGCTGATCAACTTATCATGTCCGCACTTAATCGTCTTTAACGATTGATTTAGAGCTCAAAATGACATGAATCCAGCACCCATGTTAATCTAGCGCAATTTTCAATATTGTGACAACATTTGATACTGAAAGCGCTACGACAAAACCTCCAAGTAATCCATTGTATCCCAAACTGTGTGATGTCATGCATAATGTTTCATTTATAAGCCTTTACCCAAGGAGTACCAATGATCAGTTTAGAATGATGATTTTAACAGGCCGATAAACTTGAGATGTCCGCACTAAATCGTCCGTAACTTTTGATTTAGACTTCTGAATAACACAAATATAGTGCATACGTTAAGTTAACTCAATTTTCTAAATTGTGCATTATTTTATGACCGAAATTACTATGAAAAGACATCCAAGTAATGCAATATTTCCCAAACTGCGTGATGCCATGCATTATGCTTCATTTGTAAACCATTGCTCAACGAGCCCCAATTATCTGTTTAGAATGATCATTTTAACTTGCTAATCAACTTGACATGTCTGCACTAAATCGTCTTTAACATTTGATTTACAGCTTAAAATGACATGAATCCAACCACCACGTTAAGCTCGATAAGATTTGAGAATGAAAGAGCTATGATAAAACTTCCAAGTAATCCAATGTACCCCAAACTGCGTGATGCCATGCATCATGCTTCATTTATAACCCTTTACTCAAGGAGCAACAATTATAAGTTTAGAATGATCATTTAAAATGGCCGATCAACTTGACATGTCCGGATTAAATCGTCAGTGACTTTTGAATTAGAATTCAGAATGTCACGAATTCAACGCCAACGTTAAGCTATCTCAATTTTCTATATTGTGAAAAAATTTAGGATTGTAATAGCTACGAAAAAGCCTACAAGTAATCCAATCTATCCCAAATTGTGTGATGCCATGCATTATTCTTCATTTGTAACCCTTTGCTCAACATGCACCAACTATCATTTTAACTAGCTGATCAAATTGTCATGTACGCACTAATCTATCTTTAACATTTGATTTAGATCTCAGAATGATTTGAATCCAACGCCCATGTTAATCTAGCTCAATTTTAATATTGTGACAAAATTAGAGACTGAAAGAGGTACGACGAAGCCTCCAAGTAATGCAATGTATCCCAAACTGTGTGATACCATGCATAATGTTTCATTTATAAGCCTTTACTCAAGAAATACATACGATCAATTTAGAATGATCATCTTAACTGGCTGATCAACTTGACATGTCCTCACAAAATTGTCCGTAACTTTTGATTTAGTGTTCAGAATGACACGAATTCAACGTACACGTTAATCTAGCTAGATTTTTTAAATTGTGCAAAATTTAAGACCAAAATAGCTACGACAAGACCTCCAAGTAATCCAATCTATCCCAAATTGCTTGATATCACGTATTATGATTCATTTTAAACCTTTGTTGTATGAGCACCAATGATCAACTGGACATGTCAACACTAAATCGTCTTTAACATTTTATTTAGAGCTCAAAATGACATGAATCCAATGTCTACGTTAATCTAGCTTAATTTTCAATATTTAACAACATTTGAGACTCAAAGCTCTACGACAATGCCTCCAAGTAATTCAATCTATCCCGAACTGCGTGATGCCATGCATTATGCTTTATTTGTAATCCTTTTCTCAATGAGCACCAATGATTTGTTTGGAATGATCCATTTGACTAGCCAATAAACTTGACATGTACGCACTAAATCCTCCGTAACTTTTGATTGAGAATTAAGAATGAAATGAATCAAACGCCAATGATATGCTAGCTTACTTTTCTATATTGTGAGAAATTTTAAGACAGAAATAGCATCCAAAAAGCCTCCATCTAATCCAATGTATCCAATACTCCGTGATGTCCTGCATTATGCTTGATTTTTAAGCCTTTAGACAATGAGCACCAATGATCAGTTGAGAATAATCATTTTAATTAGTCGAACAACTTGACATGTACGAATTAAATTGTCTGTAACTTTTTATTTAGAGTCAAAATGACACGAATCCAATGCCACGTTAAGCTAGGTCATTTTTCTATATTTTGAAACCATTTCACGCTAAAATACGTACCAGAAAGCCTCAATTATATCCTAAACTGCGTGATTTCATGCATTATGTTTCATTTATAAGCCTTTACTCAAGGATCACTAATGATCAGTTTAGAATGATCACTTTAACTAGCCAATCAACTTGACATGTACGCACTAAATCGTCTTTAAAATTTGATTTAGAGCTAAAATGACTTTAATCCAGCACCTACATTAATCTAGCTCAATTTTCAATATTGTAACAACATTTTAGACTCAAAGCGCTACGACAAAGGCTCCAAGTAATCCAATGTATTCCACACTGCGTGATCCCATGCATTATTTTTGATATAGAAGCCTTTACTCAAGAAATACCAATGATTAGTTTAAAATGATCATTTTAACTGGCAGATCAACTTGAAATGTCCGCACTAAATCTTCCGTAACTTTTGATTTAGAGTTCATAGAGACACAAATCCAACGCCCACGTTAACCTAGCTGAATTTTCTATATTTTGATAAAATTGAAGACCAATATAGCTACGATAAAACCTCCAAGTAATCCAACTTATCCCAAACTGTGTGATGGCATGCATTATGCTTCATTTGTAAACCTTTTCTCAGTGAGCACCAATGATTTCTTTAGAATGATCAATTTTACTAGGCAATAAACTTGACATGTAAGCATTAACTCGTCTGTAACTTTAGATTTATACTTCAGAATGACATGAATCCAGTGCCAATGTTAAGCTAGCTAAATTTTCTATACTGTGACAAAATTTAAGACATGAATAAATATGAAAAGCCTCCAAATAATCCAATGTATCGAAAACTCCGTGATGCCATGCATTATGCTTTATTTATAAGCCTTTACACAAGGAGCACCAATGATCAGTTGAGAATAACCATTTTAATTGGCCGATCAACTTGACATGTATGCATTTAATCGTTTATAACTTTTGACTTGGAGTTGAAAATAACACGAGTCCAACTCCCACGTTAAAGTAGCTCAATTTTTAATATTGCGAAAACATTTGACAGTGAAATAGCTATGGCAAAGCCTCTAAGTAATCCAATTTATTCAAAATTGTATGATGCCATGCATTATGCTTCATTTTTAAACCTTTGTCCAATGAACACTAATGATCAGTTTAGAACGATCAATTTAACTAGCCGATAAACTTGTCATTTCTGCACTAAATCATAAATAACTTTAGATTTAGAGTTCAGAATGACACGAATTCAACGTACACGTTAAGCTAGCTCAATTTTTGAAACTGTGAAGATTATTTTAGAATAATCAATTTAACTGGCTGATAAACTTGACATGTCTGCACTAAATCATCTGTAACATTTGATTTAGAATTGAAAATGATACTAATCCAACGCCAGATTAAGCTAGCTCAGTTTTGTATATTGTGACAACATTTGAGACTGAAAGAGCAACCACAAAGCCTTCAAGTAATCCAAACTATAAATGACACATAATGCATGGCATCACGAAGTTTGGGATACATTGGATTACTTGGAGGCTTTGTTGTTGCTCTTTAAGTCTCAAATGTTGTCACAGTATTAAAAATTGAGCTAGCTTAACGTGATTAATCCAACAGTCACGTTAATCTAGCTCAATTTTTAATATTATGATAACATTTGAGACTAAAAGAGCTACGAAATACCCTCCAAGTAATCCGATGTATCCCAAACTATGTGATGTCATGCATTATGCTTCACTTTTTTTTTGCCTTCAATATTGATTTTATTAATTTTGAAAATCATTGTTTACAAAGGATCGTAAAAATAAAGGACAACTAGAAAATAAAGTCCATTCAATAGATGACAATATAGAGGCGGATGCCAAAACATCTGCAAATTTATTACATGATCTTGGTTGAAATTTGAATTTGATCCTATCGAAATAAGGAATCCAAAGCTTAATCGTTTTGATGTAATGCTGAAGTTGTATATTAGTCCCTTTGTTGCTGAGAATGTTATTTAGATTCAAATTATCTCCTTCAAAGATACATTTACAGTATCCGAGAGACCATGTAGCTTGTATTGCGCAAATGATTGCCGTAAATTCTACTTCAATAACTGCTGGCCGCCCTGAAACTTTCCCATACCGGATTTAAGAAAAAAACAATTGCTGTTTTGGATGATCCAACCCAATCCTGAATGATTATTGCCAGGCTTATATGCTGCATCCTAATTACATTTATCCCAATCTCTAGGTGGACCTTTCCACTGAGCAGCAGTAGTAGGCACTGATGTTATTGTGTGATCGACCTTTGCCATCTCTAAGTGTGTTAACCATTCCAGTACATCATCATAACATTTCTGAATCAAAGCCTCGGTTTGTATATCTTTGTTATTAAAAGTAAGGTCGTTCCTGGATTTCCATAATTGCCAAAGCACACAATAAGGTAGATATCTTTGTGATGAATCAGGCTCGCATTTATCATAACTAGATACTAAGTATCTAATATTGTCATATATGTTAGAGCTTGAATCACATATGGAGGTAGTGAGGATACCCATTTTCTTCCATATCATCTGAGCATAAGGAGAGGGGAAGAATGCATAAACCTCATTTTCTTCCATATCACAACATCGACTTCATTTATTATCAGTAGTAATATTCCGATGGTGTAAATGGGCTTTAAAGGTAGAGCTTTGGATAATAATCACCAGAAGAAATGTTTAATCTTTGGTACGATATTTAAAGACCATAGGACTTTGGCCAAATCTTGATGATTCATAAGAAAAGGGTGAGACATATCTGATTCATTATGATGAATATGTATTGCATGTCGGTAACCATATTTTACTGAGTAATCTCCATTAGGTGTATATTTCCAAAACCAACCATCCGAAGACTGAACATGTGGGATATAATTTTTGTAGATAAGATGATGGTCATCCTTCTCTATCATATCATTGATTATATCAGAATTCCACTACCCAGTTTCCTTATTTAGAAGTACGTCAATCATCAGTCTAGGAATTGTATACGGTAATAATCTCGGAGCACGAGGTGGAGAAGTAGGCAGCCAATGTATATCACTGACTGGAATCAACGAACCATTACCAATAATCCTATGAATTTCAGTAGTTAATAAATCCCGACCATGTAAGATTGATTGCCAGCCAAAAGAAGAACGATAACCAACCTTAGTAGAAAATAGGTCTCCACTGCTATAATATCGACTTTTTAAAAGTCGTGAAAGTAGACTGTCAGGATGACGACTGATTTTCCAACAAAAATTAGCTAACAAAGCTTGATTAAAGTTTTGAAAATCTTGGAACCCCAAACCTCCAATTAATTTTGGTGTATCCATTTTCTTCCAAGATACCCATGACATTTTCCTGTTATATTCAGATGATCCCCACCAGAAGCGGGATAAAGCTTTGTCAATCAATTTGTAGAATTCATTTGGTAAGTTGAAAACATTCATGGAATATACAGGCATAGCAAAAGAAACAGCTTTAATAAGAGTTTCTTTCCCAGCAGGCGATAGAAATCGTGATTGCCATCTAGATATCCGAGATTAAATTCTTTTGAGAATGTATTTAAACATATATGTTTATTCCGACCAAACTGTTCGGGCAAGCCCAAATACTTGCCTCCTCCGCCAAGTTTCGAAATCCTCAACATTTGGTGTATATGTGTTCGAGTATGTTCATACACGTTGTTACCAAAAATGATTGAAGATTTACCAAAATTAATGATCTGTCCAGAAGCTTTACCAAAATCCTGAAACATTTGTTGTAGATTACTTACATTTGGCCGATCGGCTCTTATGAACAATAGTGAATCATCAGCGAACAGAAGATGAGAAATAGAAGGTCCATTTTGTTGATCCACAAGGCTTGGATATGATGCCGCTTTCCAGCATTCCGAAGCATTGAACTTAGAACATCAGCACACAAGATGAAGAGATAGGGTGATAACGGGTCACCCTGTCTTAAGCCTCTCCGTGGTTTGAAAAAATTATAAGGACTTCCATTTAAAAGCACAGAGAAAGAAACCGTTGTCACACATTGCATAATCCACTGAATCCAGATGGGTGAAAAACCTTTCTGTACCAAAACTAACTCAAGAAAATTCCACTCGATACGGTCGTAAGCTTTATTCATATCGGTTTTGAGAGCCATGAATGATTTTGAACAAATTTTATGTGTCCTTAAGGAGTGTATGACTTCATGAGCAATGAGGATATTATCCGTAATTAGTCTTCCAGGGATAAATGCCGCTTGATTTTCAGACACAAGCTCATGTAGATATTTTTTGAGCCTAATAACTAAGACTTTTGATATGAATTTTTAAACAACATTACAAAGTGATATTGTTCGGAAGTCTCTCCTAGTTATTGGACAGTCCACTTTTGGGATAAGACACAGATTTGTATGGTTAAGTTCCATGATCATTCGTCCAGTGGTAAAAAATCTTTCAACTTCTTGGAAAACCGCATGACCAACAATATTCCAATGTTGTTGGAATAATATCAGGGCCAGGAGCTTTTGTTCCACCAATTGATGAAATGGCCTCAAAGACTTCATCAGCGGAGACAGATTTAGTAAGCATCATATTCATTTCAGATGATACTACTTTGTCAACATTGGAAATCACTGACTCCATGTTTCCGGGAGATGATGTCATAGATAAATCTGTGAAATATTTTTCTGCTTCATGAGCAATAGCTTCATTGCCAAATACATCTATTCCTCAGATTGGAAATAAATCTGGAAAATATTTTTCTGCTTCATCAGCATCCACAGATTTAATAGAATTGATATTATTCCTTGATCGTCTATTTTTAGTAACTGCATGGAAGAAACGTGTATTCCTATGGCCTTCTTGTAACCACTGATACCGGCTTTTAATTTTCCAATATTTTTCCTCATCAATATAAGCCTCCAGTAAATCTTTCTTTAAAGATAATATATTTACTGGATCAGATTGAGGATTTGTCCTTACAAAGTCAATCTCCTTTGTAATCTCCTTAATTCGGGAATTTGAATTTTTCCAAGAGGTTTTTTCCATATTGACATGGTTCTCCTACAAGCTTTAATCCTAGATAACAGCTCTGAATTCCGAGGAATATTATTCCATCCATTATTCACAATATATGTGAAATCGTCATTCACAATAGCTACGACAAAGCCTCCAAGTAATCCAATCTATCCTAAACTGCACGATGCCATGTATTATGCTTCATTTATAAGCCTTTACTCAAATAACACCAATGATGAGTTTAGAATGATCATTTTAACTTGCTGATCAACTTGATATTTCCGAACTAAATCATCTTTAACTCTTGATTTAGAGCTCAAAATGACATGACTCCAATGCCCACGTTAAGCTAGCTCTATTTTTCATATTGTGATAACATTTGAGATCGAAAGAGCTGACAACGCCCACATTAAGCTAGCTTAATTTTCCATGTGACAACATTTGAGATCGAAAGAGATAGACAAAGCCTCAAAGTAATGCAATCTATCCCAAATTGCGTGAAGCCATGCATTATGCTTCATTTATAAGCCTTCACTCAAGAAGCAGCAATGATCAGTTTAGAATGATCATTTTAACTAACTGATCAACTTGACATGTCCGCACTAAATCGTCCGTAATTTTTTATGTAGAGTTCAAAATGACACTAATCCAACATCCACGTTAATCTAGCTCAATTTTCTATATTGGGATAAAATTTAAGATCGAAATAGTTTTGAAAAAGCCTCGAAGTAATCCAATCTATCCCTGACTGAGCACCAATGATCAGTTTGGAATGATTATTTTAACTAGCTCATCAACTTGACATGTCCCCACTAAATCGTCTTTTACTCTTTATTTAGATCTGAAGATGACATGAATCCAACGCTCTCGTTAAGCCAGCTCAAATTAACATATTGTGACAACATTTGAGATCGAAAGAGCTAGACAAAGCCTCAAAGTAATGCAATATATCCCCAACTACATGATGCCCTGCATTATGCTTCATTTATAAGTCTTTACTCATGGAGAACTAATGATCAATTTAGAATGATCATTTTAACTGGCCGATCAACTTGACATATCTGCACAAAAGCGTCCTTAACTTTTAATTTAGAGTTCAAAATGACATGAATACAACACCCACATTAAGCTAGCTCAATTTTCTATATTGTGAAAAAATTTAGATCGAAATAGCTATGCAAAGCCTTCAAGTAATCCAATCTATCTCAAACTGCGTGATTCCATGCATTATGCTTATTTTTAAGCATTTACTCAAGGAGCATCAATGATGAGTTTAGAATAATTATTTTAACTAGCTGATCAACTTGACATGTCCGCACTAAATCGTCTTTTACTTTCTGTTTGGAGCTCAATATGACATGAATCTAAAACCCACATTATGGTAGCTCAATTTTCCATATTGTGAAAACATTTGAGACTGAATGAGCTAGGCAAAGCACCAAAGTAATGCAATCTATCCCAAACTACGTGATGCCATGCATTATTCTTCATTTATAAGCCTATACCTAAGGAGTACCAATGATCAGTTTAGAATGATCTATTTAACTAGCTGATCAACTTGACATGTCCGCACTAAATCGTCTTTAGCTTTTGATTTAATGCTTAAATGACATGAATCCAACGCCCACATTCAGATAGCTCAATATCCATATTCTGACAACAACTTGACACTGATAGAGCTACAATAAATCCTCAAAGTAATCCAATGTATCCCAAACTTCTCATGACATGCATTATTCTTCATTTCTAAGCCCTTACTCAGGAGCACTAGTGATCAGTTTAGAATGATCATTTTAACTGGCCGATCAACCTGACATGTCCGCGCTAAATCGTTTGTAGCTTTTGATTTAGAGTTCAGAATCACACGAATCCAATGCTCAGGTTATGGTCGCTCAATTTTCAATATTGTGACAACATTTGAGACTGAAACAGCTATGACAAAGCTTCCAAGTAATCCAATGTATCCCGAACTGCGTGATGCCTTGCATTATACTTCATTTATAAGCCTTTCTCAAGGAGCATAAATGATCAGTTTAGCGTGATAATTTAAATAGTCGATCAACTTGACATGTTGGAACTGAATCGCCAGTAACTTTTAATTTAGAGTCCAAAATGATAAGAATCCATTCCCCACATTAAGCTAGCTCAATTTCAATATTGTGACAAAATTAAAGACCGAAATAGCTACAACAAAGCCACTAAATAATCCAATCTATCCCAAACTGCGTGTTGCCATGCATTATGCTTCATTTATAAGCCTTTTCTGAAGGAGCACCAATGATCAGTTTAGATTGATCATTTTAACGGGCCGATCAACTTGACATGTTGGCATTCAATCGGCCGTAATTTTTTTATGTAGAGTTCAGAATGACACGAATCAAGCACCCACATTAAGCTAGCTCAATTTTCTATATTATTACAACATTTGAGATTAAAAGAGCTACGAAATAAATTCCAAGTAATCTAATGTATCCCAAACTGGGTGATGCCAAGGATTATGCTTCATTTAATAACCCTTTAATCAAGGAGCACCAATGATCAATTTATAATGCATTTTTACAAGCCGATCAACTTGGCATGTCTCCTCTAAATTGTCTTTAACTTTTGATTTAGAGTCAAAATGACATGAATCTAACGCCCACGTTAACCAAGCTCAAATTCCCATATTATGACAATATTTGAGACTGAAAGAGCTATGACAAATCCTCCAAGTAGTCCAATGTATCCCAAACTGTGTGATGCCATGCATTATGCTTCATTAATAAGCCTTTACTAAAAAGCACCAATAATTAGTTTAGAATGATCATTTTACTGGCCGATCAACTTGATATGTCCACACTAAATCATCCGTAACTTGTTATTTAGAGTTTAGAATGACACGAATCCAAAGCCCACATTAAAGTAGCTCAAGTTTTTATGTTGTAGCAAGATTTAAGATCGAAGTAGCTACGACATTCTGCCTTGCATTATGTTTCATTTATAAGGCTTTTACTCGAAGTGCACCAATGATTTGTTTAGAATGATCATTTTAATTAGGTGATCAACTTGACATGTCTTTCCTAAATCGTCGTCAACTTTTGATTAAGAGATCAAAATGACATGAATCGAACGACCACGTTAAGCTAGCTCAATTTTCCATATTGTTACAAAATTTGAGACTTAAAGAGCTACAACAAATCCTAAGAGTAATCCAATGTATCCCAAAGTGCGTGATACCATGCATTATGCTTGATTTATAAGCCTTTACTCAAGAACACCAATGATCAGTTTACAATGATCATTTTAACTGGCTGATCAACTTGATATGTCCATCACTAATCGTCCGTAACTTTTTATTTAGAGTTAAGAATGACACGAATCCAACGTCCACGTTAGGCTAGCTAAATTTTCAATATTGTGACAAAATTTAAGACCAAAATAGCTACAAAAAACATTCGAAGCAATCCAATCTATCCCAAACTGGTGATGCCATGCACTATGCTTCATTTATAAGCCTTTACTCAAGAAGCACCAATGATCATTTTAGAATGATCATTTTAACTGCCGATTAACTTCACATGTATGAACTAAATCTTTCGTAACTTTTGATTTGGAGTTCAGAATGACACGAATCCAACGCCCATGCTACGCAAGCTAAATTATATAATGTGACAACATTTGGGACTGGAAGAGCTACGACTAAGCCTCCAAGTAATCCAATGTATCCCAAACTGCATGATGCCATGCATTATGGTTCATTACTAAGCCTTTACTCAAGTAGAACCAATGATCAGCTTAAAATGATCATTTTAACAGGCCGCTAAACTTGACATGTTGGCACTAAATCGTTTGTAACTTTTGATTTAGAGTTCAAAATGATACCAATCCAATGTCCACGTTAAATTAGCTCAATTTTCTATATTGTTAGAAAATTTAAAACCAAAATAGCTACGACAAAGCTTTCAAGTAATACAATCTATCCCAAACTGCATGATGCCATCCATTATGCTTCATTTATAAGCCTTTACTCAAGGAGCGCCAATGACAAGTTTAGAATGATCATTTTGACTGGCGGATTAACTTGACATGTCCGCACTAAATCGTTTTTAACTTTTGATTTAAAGCTCAAAATGACATGAGTTCATCGCCCACGTTAACCTAGCTCAATTTTCTATATTGATACAAAATTTAAGACCAAAATATCTATGACAAAAACTCCAAGTAATTCAATCTATCCCAAACTTTGCTATGCAATGCATTATGCTTCATTTTTAAACCTTTGTTTGATGGGCACCAATGATAAGTTCCAAATGATCAATTTAACTAACCGATAAACTTCACATGTCCTCAATAAATCATCCATAACTTTTGATTTAGAATTCAGAGGGACACAAATCTAACGTCCACGTTAGGCTAGCTGAATTTTCTATATTGTGTCAAACTTTAAGACCGAAATAGCTACGACAAAGCCTCCAAGTAAACCATTCTATCCCAAACTGTGAGATGCAATGCATTATGCTTCATTTATAATAATTTACTTAAGGAGAACCAATTTTAAAATGATCATTTTAACTAGCCGATCAACTTGACATGCCCGCACTAAATTGAATTTCAGTTTAGATACAGACCTAAAATGACATGAGCCCAACGCCCACGTTAAGCTAGCTCAATTTTCCTAATAATGCAACATTTGTCACTTAAAGAGCTACAAAAAAGCTTCCAAGTAATCCAATGTATCCGAAAGTGCTTGATGCCATATTATGCTTCATTTATATGCCTTTACTCAAGGCGCACCAATGGTCAGTTTAGAATGATTATTTTAACTGGCTCATCAACTTGTCATGTCCAGACTAAATCATCCGTAACTTTTGATTTAGAGTTCAAAATGACACGAATCCAACGCCCATGTTAACCTAGCTCAATTTTCTATATTATGACAAAAGTTTAGACCAAAATAGCTATGACAAAGTCTCCAAGTAATCCAATGTATCCAAAACTGCATGATGACATGCATTATTCGTCATTTATAAGCCTTTACTTAAGGAGCTCCAATGATCAGTTTAGAATGATCATTTGAACTCGCTGATTAACTTAACATGTCCGCACTAAATCGTCTGTAACTTTGAATTTAGAGTTCAAAATCACACGAATCCAACACACACATTAAGCTAGCTCAATTTTCTATGTTTTGACAAAATTTAAGATGAAAATAGCTACGACAAAGCCTCCAAGTAATACAATCGATCCCAAACTGCGTGATGCCATGCATAATGTTTCATTTATAAGCCTTTACTCCCAGAGCACAAATGATCAGTTTAGAATGATCATTTTAACTATCTTATAAACTTGACATGTACGCACTGAATCGTCTTCAACCATTGAATTAGAGTTCAAAATGACATTAAGCTTCCCTCAAATTTCCATATTGTGATAACATTTGAGACCCAAAGAGTTACAAAAAGCCTCCAAACAATCCATTGTATCCCAAACTACGTGATGTCATGCATTATGCTTCATTTATAAGCCATTACGGAAGGAATACCATTGATAAGTTTAGAATGATCATTTTAACTGGCTGATCAAGTTGACATGTCTGCACTAAATCGTCCGTAACTTTTCATTTATAATTCAAAATGACACGAATCCAACAGCCACGTTAAGCTAGCTCGTTTTACTCCATTCTGACAAAATTTAAAACCAAAATAGCTATGACAAAGTCTCCAAGTAACCTAATCTATCCTAAACTGCGCGATGCCATGTATTATGCTTCATTTATGAGCATGTACTCAAATAGCACCAATGATGAGTTTAGAATGATCATTTTAACTAGCTGATCAACTTGATATTTCTGCACTAAATCATCTTTAACTCTTGATTTAGAGCACAAAATGACATGACTCCAATGACCACGTTAAGCTAGCTCTATTTTTCAAATTGTGATAACATTTAAGATGCAAAGAGCTGACAACGCCCACGTTAAGCTAGCTTAATTTTCCATAATGTGAAAAAAATTTTAGATCGAAAGAGCTAGACAAAGCCTCAAAGTAATGCAATCTATCCCAAATTGCGTGAAGCCATGCATTATGCTCCATTTATAAGCCTTCACTAAAGAAGCAGCAATGATCATCATAGAATGATCATTTTAACTACCTGATCAACTTGACATGTCCGCACTCAATCGTCTGTAATTTTTGATTTAGAGTTCAAAATGACACTAATCCAGCATCCAGTTAATCTAGCTCAATTTTCTATATTGGGATAAAATTTAAGATCGAAATAGTTCTGACAAATCCTCTAATTAATCCAATCTATCCCTGACTGCATGATGCCATGCAATATGCTTAATTTCTAAGCCTTTACTCAAGGAGCACCAATGATCAGTTTGGAATGATTATATTAACTAGCTCATCAACTTGACATGTCCTCACTAAATCGTCTTTTACTCTTTATTTAGATCTGAAGATGACATGAATCCAACGCTCTCGTTAAGCTAGCTCAATTTTACATATTGTGATAACATTTGAGATCGAAAGAGCTAGAAAAAGCCTCAAAGTAATGCAATATATCCCAAACTGCGTGATGCCCCTACATTATGCTTCATTTATAAGTCTTTACTCAAGGAGAACTAATGATCAATTTAGAATGATCATTTTAACTGGCCGATCAAGTTGACATGTCTGCACAAAAGCGTCCTTAACTTTTAATTTATAGTTCAAAATGACATGAATCCAACACCCATGTTAAGCTAGCTCAATTTTCTATATTGTGTAAAAATTAATATCGAAATAGCTATGCAAAGCCATCAAGTAATCCAATCTATCTTAAGCTCCGTGATTCCATGCATTATGCTTATTTTTAAGCATTTACTCAAGGAGCACCAATGATCAGTTTAGAATTATCATTTTAACTAGCTGATCAACATGACATGTCCGCACTAAATCGTCTTTTACTTTTTGTTTAGAGCTCAATATGACATGAATCCAACACCCACATAATGGTAGCTCAATTTTCCGTATTGTGATAACATTTGAGAGTGAATGAGCTAGGCAAAGCATCAAAGTATTGCAATCTATCCCAAACTGCGTGATGCCATGCATTATTCTTCATTTATAAGCCTATAACTAAGGAGTACCAATGATCAGTTTAGAATGATATATTTAACTACCTGATCAACTTGACATGTCTGCACTAAATCGTCTTTAACTTTTGATTTAATGCTTAAAATGACATGAATCCAATGCCCACGTTCAGCTAGCTCAATTTCCATATTCTGACAACAATTTGATACCGAAATAGCTACAATAAATCCTCAAAGTAATCCAATGTATCCCAAACTTGATGACATGCATTATTCTTCATTTCTAAGCCCTTACTCTGGAGCACTAGTGGTCAGTTTAGAATGATCATTTTAACTGGCCGATCAACTTGACATGTCCATGCTAAATCGTTCGTAACGTTTGATTTAGAGTTTAGAATCACACGAATCCAACGCTCAGGTTATGGTTGCTCAATTTTCAATATTGTGACAACATTTAAGACTGGAAGAGCTAAGCCAAAGCATCCAAGTAATCCAATGTATCCCAAACTGCGTGATGCCTTGCATTATACTTCATTTATAAGCCTTTCTCAAGGAGCACAATTGATCAGTTTAGAGTGATCATTTAACTAGTCGATTAACTTGACATGTTGGCACTGAATCGCCTGTAACTTTTAATTTAGAGTTCAAAATAAAAGAATCCATTCCCCACATTAAGCTAGCTCAATTTTCAATATTTTGTGAAAACTTTAAAACCAAAATAGCTAAAATAAAGCCACTAAATAATCCAATATATCCCAAACTGCGTGCTGCCATGCATTATGCTTCATTTATAAACCTTTTCTGAAGGAGCACCAATGATCAGTTTAGATTGATGATTTTAACGAGCCGATCAACTTGACATGTCGGCATTCAATTGTCCATAACTTTTTATTTAGAGTTCAGAATGTCAGGAATCAAACACCCACATTAAGCTAGCTCAATTTTCTATATTGTGAAAACATTTGAGACTAAAAGAGCTACGAAATAAATTCTGAGTAATCCAATGTATCCCAAACGGGGTGATGCCATGCATTATGCTTCATTTATAACCCTTTACTAGAGGAGCACCAATGATCAGTTTAGAATGCATTTTTACTAGCCAATCAACTTGACATGTCTGCTCTAAATTGTCTTTAACTTTTGATTTAGAGCTCGAAATGACATGAATCCAACGCCCATGTTAACCAAGCTCAAATTCCAATATTGTGACAACATTTGAGACTGAAAGAGCTATGACAAATCCTCAAAGTAGTCCAATGTATCCCAAACTGCGTGATGCCATGCATTATGCTTCATTTATAAGCCTTTACTCAAAAGCACCAATAATTAGTTTAAAATGATCATTTTACCGGCCAATCAACTTGATATGTCCACACAAAATCATCCGTAACTTGTTATTTCGAGTTTAGAATAACACGAATCCAAAGCCCACATTATGGTAGCTCAAGTTTTTATGTTGTAGCAAGATTTAAGATCGAAGTAGCTACGACAAAGCCTTCAAGGAATCCAATCTATCCCAAACTGATTCATGCCTTGCATTGTGTTTCATTTATAAGCCTGTACTCCAAGTGGACCAATGATCTGTTTTGAATGATCATTTTAATTAGGTGATCAACTTGACATGTCTACTCTAAATCGTCTTTAACTTTTGATTTAGAGATCAAAATGACATGAATCGAACGACCACGTTAAACTAGCTCAATTTTCCATATTGTTACAAAATTTGAGACTTAAAGAGCTACGAAAAATCCTGAGAGTAATCCAATGTATCCCAAAGTGCGTGATGCCATGCATTATGCTTGATCTATAAGCCTTTACTCAAGAGCACCAATGATCAGTTTACAATGATCATTTTAACTGGCTGATCAACTTGATATGTCCATCACTAATCGTCAGTAACTTTTGATATAGAGTTAAGAATGACATGAATCCAACGCCCACGTTAAGGTAGCTAAATTTTCAATATTGTGACAAAATTTAAGTCCGATATAGCTACAAAAAACATTCGAAGTAATCCAATCTATCCCAAACTGGTGATGCCATGCATTATGTTTCATTTATAATCTGTTACTCAAGAAGCACCAATGATCAGTTTAAAATGATCATGTTAACTGCCGATTAACTTCACGTGTATGCACTAAATCTTTCGTAACTTTTGATTTGTAGTTCAGAATGACACGAATCCAACATCCATGCTACGCAAGCTAAATTATATATAATGTGAAAACATTTGGGACTGAAAGAGATACGACTAAGCCTCCAAGTAATCCATTGTATCCCAAACGGCATGATGTAATGCATTATGCTTCATTATTAAGCCTTTACTCAAGGAGAACCGATGATCAGCTTAAAATGATCATTTTAACAGGCCGATAAACTTACCATGTTGGCACTAAATCGTTCATAACTTTTGATTTAGAGTTCAAAATGATACCAATCCAATGTCCACGTTAAATTAGCTCAATTTTCTATATTGTGAGAAAATTTTAAACAAAAATAGCTACGGCAAAGTTTTCAAGTAATACAATCTATCCCAAACTGCATGATGCCATCCATTATGCTTCATTTATAAGCCTTTACTCAAGGAGCACCAATGATCAGTTTCAAATGATTATTTTAACTAGCTCATCAACTTGACATGTCCTCACTAAATCGTCTTTTACTCTTTATTTAGATCTAAAGATGACATGAATCCAACGCTCTTGTTAAGCTAGCTCAATTTTACATATTGTGACAACATTTGAGATCAAAACAGCTAGACAAAGCCTTAAAGTAATGCAATATATCCCAAACTGCGTGATGCCCTTGCATTATGGTCAATTTACTCAAGGAGAACTAATGATCAATTTAGAATGATCATTTTAACTGGCCGATCAAGTTGACATGTCCGCACAAAAGCGTCCTTAACTGTTAATTTAGAGTTCAAAATGACATGAATCCAACACCCATGTTAAGCTAGCTCAATTTTCTATATTGTGAAAAAATTAAGATCGAAATAGCTATGCAAAGCCATCAAGTAATCTAATCTATCTCAAACTGCGTGATTCCATGCATTATGCTTACTTTTAAGCATTTACTCAAGGAGCACCAATGATCAGTTTAGAATGATCATTTTAACTAGCTGATCAACATGACATGTCCGCACTAAATCGTCTTTTACTTTTTGTTTAGAGCTCAATATGACATGAATCCAACACCCACATTATGGTAGCTCAATTTTCCGTATTGTGAAAACATTTGAGAGTGAATGATCTAGGCAAAGCATCAAAGTATTGCAATCTATCCCAAACTGCGTGATGCCATGCATTATTCTTCATTTATAAGCCTATACCTAAGGGGTACCAATGATCAGTTTAGAATGATATATTTAACTAGCTGATCAACTTGACATGTCTGCACTAAATCGTCTTTAACTTTTGATTTAATGCTTAAAATGACATGAATCCAATGCCCACGTTCAGCTAGCTCAATTTCCATATTCTGACAACAATTTGATACCGAAATAGCTACAATAAATCCTCAAAGTAATCCAATGTATCCCAAACTTGATGACATATGATGACATGCATTATGCTTCATTTCTAAGCCCTTACTCCGGAGCACTAGTGGTCAGTTTAGAATGATCATTTTAACTGGCCGATCAACTTGACATGTCCATGCTAAATCGTTCGTAACGTTTGAATTAGAGTTTAGAATCACACGAATCCAACGCTCAGGTTATGGTAGCTCAATTTTCAATATTGTGACAACATTTGAGACTGAAAGAGCTAAGCCAAAGCGTCCAAGTAATCCAATGTATCCCAAACTGCGTGATGCCTTGCATTATACTTCATTTATAAGCCATTCTCAAGGAGCACAAATGATCAGTTTAGAGTGATCATTTAACTAGTCGATCAACTTGACATGTTGGCACTGAATCGCCTGTAAATTTTAATTTAGAGTTCAAAATAATAAGAATCCATTCCCCACATTAAGCTAGCTCAATTTTCAATATTGTGAAAAAATTTAAAACCAAAATAGCTAAAAAATAAAGCCACTAAATAATCCAATATATCCCAAACTGCGTGCTTCCATGCATTATGCTTCATTTATAAGCCTTTACTGAAGGAGCACCAATGATCAGTCTAGAGTGATCATTTTAACGAGCCGATCAACTTGACATGTCGGCATTCAATTGTCCGTAACTTTTTATTTAGAGTTCAGAATGACAGGAATCAAACACCCACGTTAAGCTAGCTCAATTTTCTATATTGTGACAACATTTGAGACTAAAAGAGCTACGAAATAAATTCCAAGTAATCCAATGTATCCCAAACGGGGTGATGCCATGCATTATGCTTCATTTATAACCCTTTACTCAAGGAGCACCAATGATCAGTTTAGAACGCATTTTTACTAGCCTATCAACTTGACATGTCCTCTAAATTGTCTTTAACTTTTGGTTTAGAGCTCGAAATGACATGAATCCAACGCCCACATTAACCAAGCTCAAATTCCAATATTGTGACAACATTTGAGACTGAAAGAGCTATGACAAATCCTCAAAGTAGTCCAATGTATCCCAAACTGCGTGATGCCATGCATTATGCTTCATTTATAAACCTTTACTCAAAAGCACCAATAATTAGTTTAGAATGATCATTTTACCGGCCAATCAACTTGATATGTCCACACGAAATCATCCGTAACTTGTTATTTCGAGTTTAGAATAACACGAATCCAAAGCCCACATTATGGTAGCTCAAGTTTTTATATTGTAGCAAGATTTAAGATCGAAGTAGCTACGACAAAGCCTTCAAGGAATCCAATCTATCCCAAACTGATTCATGCCTTGCATTGTGTTTCATTTATAAGCTTGTACTCCAAGTGGACCAATGATCTGTTTAGAATGATCATTTTAATTAGATGATCAACTTGACATGTCTACTCTAAATCGTCTTTAACTTTTGATTTAGAGATCAAAATGACATGAATCGAATGACCACGTTAAACTAGCTCAGTTTTCCATATTGTTACAAAATTTGAGACTTAAAGAGCTACGACAAATCCTGAGAGTAATCCAATGTATCCCAAAGTGCGTGATGCCATGCATTATGCTTGATTTATAAGCCTTTACTCAAGAGCACCAATGATCAGTTTACAATGATCATTTTAACTGGCTTATCAACTTGATATGTCCATTACTAATCGTCCGTAACTTTTGATTTAGAGTTAAGAATGACATGAATCCAACGCCCACGTTAAGGTAGCTAAATTTTCAATATTGTGACAAAATTTAAGTCCGAAATAGCTACGAAAAACATTCGAAGTAATCCAATCTATCCCAAACTGGTGATGCCATGCATTATGTTTCATTTATAATCTGTTACTCAAGAAGCACCAATGATCAGTTTTAAATGATCATGTTAACTGCCGATTAACTTCACATGTATGCATTAAATCTTTCGTAACTTTTGATTTGTAGTTCAGAATGACACGAATCCAACGCCCATGCTACGCAAGCTAAATTATATATAATGTGACAACATTTGGGACTGAAAGAGATACGACTAAGCCTCCAAGTAATCCATTGTATCCCAAACGGCATGATGCCATGCATTATGCTTCATTAGAATGATCATTTTAACTGGCCGATCAAGTTGACATGTCCGCACAAAAGCGTCCTTAACTGTTAATTTAGAGTTCAAAATGACATGAATCCAACACCTATGTTAAGCTAGCTCAATTTTCTATATTGTGAAAAAATTAAGATCGAAATAGCTGTGCAAAGCCATCAAGTAATCCAATCTATCTCAAACTGCGTGATTCCATGCATTATGCTGATTTTTAAGCATTTACTCAAGGAGCAGCAATGATCAGTTTAGAATGATCATTTTAACTAGCTGATCAACATGACATGTCCGCACTAAATCGTCTTTTACTTTTTGTTTAAAGCTCAATATGACATGAATCCAACACCCACATTATGGTAGCTCAATTTTCCGTATTGTGAAAACATTTGAGACTGAATGAGCTAGGCAAAGCATCAAAGTATTGCAATCTATCCCAAACTGCGTGATGCCATGCATTATTCTTCATTTATAAGCCTATACCTAAGGAGTACCAATGATCAGTTTAGAATGATATATTTAACTAGCTGATCAAATTGATATGCCCGCACTAAATCGTCTTTAACTTTTGATTTAATGCTTAAAATGACATGAATCCAATGCCCACGTTCAGCTAATTCAATTTCCATATTTTGACAATAATTTGATACCAAAATAGCTACAATAAATCCTCAAAGTAATCCAATGTATCCCAAACTTGATGACATATGATGACATGCATTATTCTTCATTTCTAAGCCCTTACTCAGGAGCACAAGTGGTCAGTTTAGAATGAGCATTTTAACTGGCTGATCAACATGACATATCCATGCTAAATTGTTCGTAACTTTTGATTTAGAGTTCAGAATCACACGAATCCAACGCTCCGGTTATGGTAGCTCAATTTTCAATATTGTGACAACATTTGAGACTGAAAGAGCTAAGACAAAGCGTCCAAGTAATCCAATGTATTCTGAACTGCGTGATGCCTTGCATTATACTTCATTTATAAGCCTTTCTCAAGGAGCAGAAATGATCAGTTTAGAGTGATCATTTAACTGGTCGATAACCTTGACATGTTGGCACTGAATCGCCTGTAACTTTTAATTTGGAGTTAAGAATGACATGAATCCAACGCCCACGTTAAGCTAGCTAAATTTTCAATATTGTGACAAAATTTAAGTCCGAAATAGCTATGAAAAACATTCGAAGTAATCCAATTTATCCCAAACTGGTGATGCCATGCATTATGCTTCATTTATAATCCTTTATTCAAGAAGCACCAATGATCAGTTTAAAATGATATGTTAACTGCCGATTAACTTCACATGTATGCACTAAATCTTTCGTAACTTTTGATTTGTAGTTCAGAATGACACGAATCCAACGCCCATGCTACGCAAGCTAAATTATATATAATGTGACAACATTTGGCACTGAAAGAGATACGACTAAGCCTCCAAGTAATCCATTGTATCCCAAACGGCATGATGCCATGCATTATGCTTCATTATTAAGCCTTTATTCAAGGAGAACCAATGATCAGCTTAAATTGATCATTTTAATAGGCCGATAAACTTAACATGTCGGCACTAAATCGTTCATAACTTTTGATTTAGAATTCAAAATGATACCAATCCAATGTCCACATTAAATTAGCTCAATGTTCTATATTGTGACAAAATTTAAAACCAAAATAGCTACAAAAAGCTTTCAAGTAATACAATCTATCCCAAACGGCATGATGCCATCCATTATGCTCCATTTATAAGCCTTTACTCAAAGAGCACCAATGACCTGTTTAGAATGATCATTTTGACTGGCCGATTAGCTTGACATGTCCGCATTAAATAGTTTTTAACTTTTTATTTAAAGCTCAAAATGACATGAGTCCAATGCCCACGTTAACCTAGCTCAATTTCTATATTGTGATAAAATTTAAGACCGAAATAGCTATAGAAAAGCCTCGAGGTAATCCAATCAATTCCAAACTGCGTGATGCCATGCATTATGCCTCATTTGTAATATTTTGCTCAATGAGCACCAATGATCAGTTAAGAATGATCATTTTAACTAGCCGATCAACTTTTCATGTCCGCACAAAATCATGTTTAACTTTTATTTAGAGCTCAAATTTCATGAATCCATCGCCCACATTAAACTAGCTAATTTTCCATATCGTGACAACACTGAAACTGAAAGAGCTAGACAAAGCCTTAAAGAGTGCAATCAATCCCAAACTGAGTGATGTCATGCATTTTGCTTCATTTATAAGCCTTTACTAAAGGAGTACCAATGATCAGTTTAGAAAGATCATTTTAACTAGCCGATCAACTTTTCATGTCCGCACTAAATCTTCTGTAAGTTTTGATTTAGAGTTTAGAGTGACAGGAATTCGACGCCCACATTAGTCTAGCTCAATTTTCAATATTGTGGCAAGATTTGAGACTGAAAGAGCTACCAAAAAGACTTCAAGTAATCTAACGTATCCTAAACTTTGTGATGCCATGCAATATACTATAGGAGGACCAATGATCGGTTTAGAATGATCATTTTAACTAGCCGATCAACTTGTCGTGTCTGCACTAAATCATCTTTAACTTTTCATTTAGACTTCAGAATGACACGAATAAAAAGCCCATGTTAAGCCTGTTCAGTTTTCTATATTGTGACAAAACTTAAGGCTGAAATAGCTACGACAAAGCCTCCAAGTAATCAAATCTATCTTAAACTGCATGATACCATACATTATGCTTAATTTGTAAACCATTGCTCAATGAGCAATAATGATCATCTTAGAAAGATCAAATTAACTGGTCGATCAACTTGACATGTATGCAGTAAATCGTCTGTAAATTTTGATTTAGAGTCCCGAATCACACGAATCGAACGCCCACATGAATGTAGCTCAATTTTCTATGTTGTGACAACATTTGAGGTGAAACAGCTACCACAAAGCATTCGACTAATCAAATCTATCGTAAGCTGCGTGATGCCAAGCATTTCGCTTCATTTATAAGCCTTTACTCAAGGAGCACTAATGATCAGTTTAGAACGATCAGTTTAAAATGATCATTTTAATTGGCCAAGGAACTTGACATGTACGCACTAAATTGTCTGTAACTTCTGTTTTAGAGTTCAGAATGACACGAATCCAATGTCCACGTTAACCTGGCTCAATTTTTTATATTGTGAATAATTTAAGACCGAAATTGCTAGGACAAATCCTCCAATTAACCCAATGTATCCCAAACTACGTGATGCCATGCAGTATGCTTCATTAATAAGTCTATAATCAAGGAGCACAAAGGATCAGTTTAGAATAATCATTTTAACTGGCCGATCAACTTGACATGTCCACATTAAATCGTCCGTAACTTTTGATTTAGAGTTCAGAATGACATGAATCATATGCCCACGTTAAGCTAGCTGAATATTCTATATTGTGTCAAAATTTAAGAACGAAATAGCTATGACAAAGCCTCCAAGCATTATGCTTCATTTTTAAACCTAAGTTTGATGGGCACCAATGATAAGTTCCAAATAATCAATTTTAACTGTCCCATAAACTTGACATGTCCTCAATAAATCATCCGTAACTTTTGATTTAGAGTTCATAGAGACACAAATCTAACTCACACGTTAAGCTAGCTGAATTTTCTATATTTTGATAAACTTTAAGACGGAAATAGCTACAATAAAGCCTCCAAGTAATCCAATCAATCCAAAACTGTGTGATGCCATGCATTACCCTTCATTTGCAATCCTTCCCTACATGAGCACCAATGATCAGTTTAGAATGCTCAATTTAACTAGCTCATAAACTTTACATGTCCGCACTAATTCATATGTAACTTTTGATTTGGAGTTCACAATGACACAAATCCAACGCCCACCTTAAGCAAGCTCAATTTTCTATATTGTGACAAAATATGAGGCCAAAATACCTACGAAAAAGCCTCCAAATAATCCAATCTATCCCAAACTGTGAAATGCAATCATTATGCTTTATTTGTAAACCTTTTTTCAATGAGCACCAATATCCAGTTTAGAAATGATCAATTTCAGTAGCCAATAAACTTGACATGTCCGCACTAAATCGTTCGTACCTTTTGATTTGGAGTTCTGAATGGGAAAAATCAACCGCCCACGTTAAGCTACCTCAATTTTCTATATTGTGACAAAATTTAAGACAAAATAGCTATGGTAAAGCCTCCAGGTAATCCAATCAATTCCAAACTGCGTGATGTCATGCATTATGCCTCGTTTTTAATACTTTGCTTAACGAGCACCAATGATCAGTTTAGAATGATCATTTTAACTAGCCGATCAACTTGTCATGTACGCAGTAAATCATCTTTAACTTTTATTTAGAGCTCAAATGTCATGAATCCATCGCCCATATTAAACTAGCTCAATTTTCCATATCGTGACAATATTGAAACTGATAGAGCTAGACAAAGCCTCAAAGAATGCAATCTATCCCAAACTGAGTGATGTCATGGATCATGCTTCATTTATAAGCCTCTACTGAAGGAGTACAATTGATTAGTTTAGAATGATCATTTTATCTAGCCGATCAAATTGTCATGTCCGCACTAAATATTCCGTAAGTTTTGATTTAGAGTTGAGAGTGACAGGAATTCAACGCCCACATTAGTCTAACTCAATTCTCAATATTGTGACAAGATTTGAGACTGAAAGAGCTACCACAAAGACTTCAAGTAATCTAATGTATCCCAAACTTTGTGATGCCATGCAATATGCTTCATTTATAAGCCTTATATACAAGGGCAGCATTGATCAGTTTAGAATGATCATTTTAACTGGACGATCAACTCGGCAAGTACGCACTAAATCGTATGTAACTTTTCATTTAGAGTTCAGAATGACACTAATCGAAAGCCCATGTTAAGCCCGTTCAGTTTTCTATATTGTGACAAAACTTAAGGCTGAAATTGCTACGACAAAGCCTCCAAGTAATCGAATCTATCTCACACTGTGTGATGACGTGCATTATGCTTAATTTGTAAACCATTGCTCAATGAGCAACAATGATCATCTTAGAAAGATCAAATTAACTGGCTGATCAACTTGACATGTATGCACTAAATCGTTCGTAACTTTTGATTTCGAGTCCAGAATCACACGAATCGAACGCCCACGTTAAGCTACCTCAATTTTCGATGTTTTGACAACATTTGAGACTGAAACAGCTACCAAAAAGCCTTCTAGTAATCAAATCTATTGTAAGCAGCGTGATGCCAAGCATTTAGCTTCATTTATAAGCCTTGACTCGAGGAGCTCTAATGATTAGTTTAGAACGATCATTTTAAAATTATTATTTTAACTCGTCAATGAACTTGACATGTAGGTACTAAATCGTCTGTAACTTTTGTTTTATAGTTCAGAATGACACGAATCCAACGTCCACGTTAAGCTGGCTCAATTTTCTATATTGTGAAATAATTAAACACCAAAATTGGTAGGATAAATCCTCCAATTAACCCAATGTATCCCAAACCGCGTGATGCCATGCATTATGCTTCATTAATAAGCCTATAATCAAGGAGCACAAATGATCAGTTTAGAATAAATGATTTTAACTGGCCGATCAACTTGACATGTCCGCACTAAATCGTCCATAAGTTTTGATTTAGAGTTCAGAATGACATGAATCATACGGCCACGTTAAGCTAGCTCAATTTTCTATATTGTGACAAAATTTAAGAACGAAATATCTATGACAAAGCCTCCATGCATTATGCTTCGGTTTTAAACCTTAGTTTGATGGGCACCAATGATAAGTTCCAAATGATCAATTTAACTAACCGATAAACTTGACATGTCCTCAATAAATCACCCATAACTTTTGATTTAGAGTTCAGGGGGGCATGAATCTAACGCACACGTTAAGCTAGCTCAATGTTCTATATTGTTACAAACTTTAAGACCGAAATAGCTACAACAAAGCTTCCAATTAATCCAATCAATCCCAAACTGTGTGATGTCATGCATTACCCTTCATTTGCAATCCTTTCCTACATGAGCACCAATGGTCAGTTTAGAATGCTCAATTTAACTAGCCAATAAACTTTACATGTCCACACTAATTCGTATGTTACTTTTGATTTGGAGTTCACAATGACACAAACCAACGCCCACATTAAGCTAGCTCAATTTCCTATTTTGTGACAAAATATAGGACCAAAATAGCTATGAAAAAGCCTCCAAGTAATCCAATCTATCCCCAACTGTGTAATGTAAGCATTATGCTTTATTTGTAAACCTTTTTTCAATGAGAACCAATGATCAGTTTAGAATGATCCATTTCACAAGCCCATAAACTTGACATGTCCGAACTAAATCGTTCGTAACTTTTGATTTGGAGTTCTGAATGAGAAAAATCAACCGCCCACATTAAGCTAGCTCAATTTTCAATATTGTAACAAAATTTAAGACCGAAATAGCTATGGCAAAGCCTCCAGGTAATCCAATCAATTCCAAACTGCGTGATGTCATGCATTACGCCTCATTTGTAATACTTTGCTCAATGAGCACCACTGATCAGTTTAGAATGATCATTTTAACTAGCCTTTCAACTTATCATGTCTGCACTAAATCATCTTTAACTTTTATTTAGAGCTCAAATGTCATGAATCCATCGCCCACATTAAACTAGCTCAATTTTCCATATTGTGACAACATTGAAACTGAAAGAGCTAGACAAAGCCTCAAAGAATGCAATCTATCCCAAACTGAGTGATGTCAAGCATCACGCTTCATTTATAAGCCTTTAGTGAAGGAGTACCAATGATCAGTTTAGAATGATCATTTTAACTAGCCGATCAACTTGTCATGTCCGCTCCAAATCTTCTGTATGTTTTGATTTAGAGTTGAGAGTGAGAAGAATTTAACGCCCACATTAATCTATCTCAATTTTCAATATTGTGACAAGATTTGAGACTGAAAGAGCTACCACAAAGACTTCAAGTAATCCTATATATCTCGAACTTTGTGATGCCATGCAATATGCTTCATTTATAAGCCTTTACTAAATCTTCTGGAACTTTTGATTTAAAGTTCAGAATGACACGAATCGAAATCCCATGTTAAGCCAGTTCAGTTTTCTATATTGTTACAAAACTTAAGTTTGAAATAGCTACAACAAAGCCTCCAAGTAATCGAATCTATCTCAAACTGCGTGATGTCATCCATTATACTTAATTTTTAAACCATTGCTCAATGAGCAACAATGATCATCTTAGAAAGATCAATTTAACTGGCCGATCAACTTGACCTGTATGTACTAAATTGTCTTTAACTTTTGATTTAGTGTCCAGAATAACACGTATCGAACACCTACGTTAAGCTAGGTCAAATTTCTATGTTGTGACAACATTTGAGACTGAAACAACTACCACAAAGCCTTCAAGTAATCAAATCTATCGTAAGCTGCGTGATGCCAAGCATTTAGCTTCATTTATAAGCCTTTATTCAAGAAGCACTAATGATTAGTTTACAAAGATCAGTTTAAAATGATCATTTTAACTGGTCGATAAACTGTACATGCCCGCACTAAATCGTTTGTAACTTTTGTTTTAGAGATCAGAATGACATTAATCTAATGTCCATGTTAAGCTGGCTCAATTTTCTATATTGTGAAATACTTTAAGACCAAAATAGCTAGCACAAATCCTCCAATTAACCTAATGTATCCCAAACTGCGTGATGACATGCATTATGCTTCATTAATAAGCCTATAATCATGGAGAACAAAGGATCAGTTTGGAATGATCATTTTAACTTGCTGATCAACTTGACATGTCCGCACTAAATAGTCTGTAACTTTTGACTTAGAGTTCAGAATGACATGAATCACACGCCCACGTTAAGCTAGCTCAATTTTCTACATTGTGACAAAATTTAAGAACGAAATAGCTACGACAAAGCCTCTGAGTATTATGCTTCATTTTTAAGCCTTTACTCATGGAGCACCAATGATCAGTTTAGTTTGATCATTTTTACTAGCTGATCAACTTAACATGTCCACACTAAATCATCTTTAACTTTGATTTAGAGATCAAAATGACATGAACCAATGCCAACGTTAATCTTGCTCAATTTTCTACATTGTGACATAATTTAAGACTGAAACAGCTACGACAAAGCCTACAAATAATCCAATCTATTCCAAACTGCACGGTGCCATGCATTATGCTTCATTTGTAAACATTTACTCAAGGAGCACCAATGATCAGTTTAGAATGATCATTTAAGTAGTTGATCAACTTGAAATGTCCGCACTTAATCGTCTTTAACTTTTGATTTAGAGCTAAAAATGACATGAATACAACGCCCACGTTAAGCTAGCTCATTTTTCCATATTGTGACAACATTTAAGACTGAATGAGCTACGACAAAACTTCCAAATAATCCAATGTATCACAAATTGCGTGTTGCCATGCATAATGCTTGATTTATAAGCCTTAAATCAAGGAGCACCAGTGATCAGTTTATAATGATCATTTTAACTAGGTGAGCAACTTGACATGTCCGCACTAAATCGTCTTTAACGTTTGATATAAAGCTCAAGATGACATGAAACCAACGCCACGTTATGATAGCTCAATTTTTCATATTGTGACAACATTTGATACTAAAAGAGCTTCGATAAAGCCTTCAAGTAATCCAATCTATTCTAAACTGCATGATGTCATGCATTATGTGTCATATATAAGCATTTGCTCAAGGAGCACCAATGATCAGTTTGGAATGATTGTTTTAATTGGCCTATCAACTTGACATGTCAACACTAAATCGTCCATAACTTTTGATTTGGATTTTAAAATGACACGAATCAAACACCCACGTTAAGCTAGCTCAAAGTTCTAAACTGTGACAAAATTTAAGATTGAAATAGCTAAGCAAAAATGTATGCTTCATTCATAACGCCTTTACTCAATGAGCACGAATGATCAGTTTAGAATGATCATTTTAAGTAGCTGATTAACTTGACATGTCCACACTATATCGTCTATAACTTTTGATTTAGAGCTCAAAGTAACATGAGTCCATCTCCCACGTTAAGCTAGCTCAATTTTCCATACTGTGACAACATTCAAGACTAAAAGAGCTATGACAAAGCCTCCAAGTAATCCAATGTATCACAAAGTTCGTGATGCCATGCATTATGTTTCATTTATAAGCCTTAAATCAAGGAGCACTAATGATCAGTTTATGATCATTTTAACTGGATGATCAACTTGACGTGTCCGCAATAAATCGTCAGTAATTTTTGGCTTAGAGTTAAAAATGACATGAATCCATTGTCCATGATAAGCTTGCTCAATTTTCTATATTGTGACATAATTTAAAACCGAAATAGCTACGACAAAGCCTCCAAATAATCAAATGTAACCCAAATTTCTTGATGCCATTTCAATTTGCTTCATTTATAATCCTTTAATCAAGGAGCAATAATTATCATTTTAGAAAGAACATTTTAGAATGATCATTTTAACAGGTCGATCAACTTGACATGTCTGCACTAAGCGTTTGTAACTTTTGATTTAGAGTTTAGAATGACACAAATCCAAAACTCACGTTAAGCTAGCTCAATTTTCTACATTGAAACATAATTTAAGACTCAAGTAGCTACGACAAAGCCTCCAAATAATCCAGTCTCTCTCAAACTATGTGATGTCATGCATTATGATTCATTTGTAAGCATTTACTCAAGTAGCACCAATGATCATTTTAAAATGATCATTTTAATAGTTGATCAACTGGAAATGTCCGCACTAAATCATCTTTAACAATTGATTTAGAGTTGCAAATGACATGAATCCAACGCCCACGTTAAGCTAGCTCAATTTTCCATATTGTGACAACAATTTTGACTGAATGAGTTACGACAAATCCTCCAAATAATCCAATGTATGCCAAACTGCATAATGCCATGCATTATGCTTCATTTAAAAGCCTTTAGTCAAGGAGCACCAATGATCAGTTTAGAATTATCATTTTACCCAGCCGATCAACTTCACATGTTTGTAGTAAATCTTCTCTAACTTTTGATATAGAGCTCAAGATGACATGAATCCAACGCCATGTTAAGCTAGCTATTTTTTTTCCAAATTGTGACAAAATTTGAGACTGAAAGAGCTTCCACAACGCCTTCAACTAATCCAATCTATTCTAAACTTTGTGATGTCATGTATTATGTGTCATTTATAAGCCTTTACTCAAGGAGCACCAGTGATAAGTTTAGAATGGTCATTTAAACTGGCCGATCAACTTGAAATGTCCGCATTAAATCTTCCTTAACTTTTGAATTAGATTTCAGCATGACACGAATCCAACACCCACGTTAATCTTGCTCAGTAATCTATATTGTGACAGATTTTAACATCGAAATAGCTACGAAAAAGCGTACATGTAATCCAATATATCCCAAACTGCGTGATGCCATGTATTATGCTTCATATATAAGCACTTACTCAAGGAGCACCAATGATCAATTTAGAAAGATCATTTTAACTAGCTGATCAGCTTGACAAGTCGGCACTAAATCGTCTTTAACTTTTGATATAGAGCTCAAGATGACATGAATCCAATGCCATGTTAAGCTAGCTATTTTTTCCATATTGTGACAAAATTTGAGACTGAAAGAGCTTCCACAACGCCTTCAACTAATCCAATCTCTTATAAACTTCGCGATGTCATGTATTACGTGTCATTTTTTAGCCTTTACTCGAGGAGCACCAGTGATCACTTTTGAATGGTCATTTAAACTGGCCGATCAATTTGAAATGTCCGCATTAAATCGTCCTTAACATTTGATTTAGATTTCAGAATGACAATCCAACACCCACGTTAATCTTGCTCAATTATCTACATTGTGACAGATTTTAACATCGAAATAGCTATGACAAAGCCTACATGTAATCCAATATATCCCAAACTGCGTGATACCATGTATTCTGCTTCATTTATAAGCATTTACTCAAGTAGCACCAATGATCCATTTAGAAAGATCATTTTAACTAGCTGATCAACTTGACTTGTCGGCACTAAATCGTCTTTAACTTTTGATATAGAGCTCAAGATGAAATGAATCCAACGCCACGTTAGGCTACCTATTTTTTCAATATTGTGACAACATTTGAGACTGGAAGAGCTTCCACAAACACTTCAAGTAATCCAATCAATTCAAAACTTTGTGATGTCATGCATTATGTGTCATTTTTAAGCCTTCACTGAAGGAGCACCAATGATCAGTTTAGAATGATCATTTTAACTGGTTGATCAACTTGACATGTTTGCACTAAGCGTTTGTAACTTTTGATTTAGAGTTTAGAATGACACGAATCCAAAACTCACGTTAAGCTAACTCAATTTTCTACATTGAGACATAATTTAAGACTCAAGTAGCTACGACAAAGCCTCCAAATAATCCAATGTTTCCCAAACTACGTGATGCCATGCATTATGATTCATTTGTAAGCATTTACTCAAGTAGCACCAATGATCAGTTTAAAATGATCATTTTAACTAGTTGATCAACTGGAAATATCCGCACTAAATCGTCTTTAACAATTGATTTAGAGCTGCAAATGACATGAATCCAACGCCCATGTTAAGCTCGCTCAAGTTTTCCATATTGTGACAATATTTACGACTGAATGAGCTACGACAAATCCTCCAAATAATCCAATGTATCCCAAACTGCCTCATGCCATGCATTACGTTTCATTTATAAGCATTTACTCAAGGACCACCAATGAACATTTTAGAAAGATAAGTTTAGAATGATCATTTTAACTGGCGATCAACTTGACATGTTCGCACTAAATCGTTAGTAACCTTTGGCTTAGAGTTAAAAATGAGACGAATCCAACGCCCACGTTCTGCTAGCTCAATATTCTGTATTGTGAAATAATTTAAGACCGAAATAGCTACGACAAAGCCTCCAAGTAACACAATGTATCTGAAACTGCGTGATGCCATGCACTATGTTTCATTTCTAATCCTTTAATCAAGGAGCACCAATGATTAGTTTAGGATAATCATTTTAACTGGCCGATCAACTTGACATGTACGAAATAAATCGTGAGTAACGTTTGGGTTAGAGTTCAAAATGACATGAATCTAATGCCCACGTTAAGCTAGCTTAATTTACTATATTGTAACATAGTTTCAAACCAAAATAGCTACGACAAAGCATCCAAGTAATCCAATGTATCCCAAACTGCGTGATGCCATGCATTATGGTTTATTTATAAGGGTTTAATCAGGAGCACCAGTGATCAGTTTAGAGTGATCATTTTAACTGGCCAATCAACTCGACATGTCCTCACTAAATCGACCGATCAACATGACATGACAGGAATCCAACGCTCACGTTTAACTAGCTCATTTTTCCATATTGTGACAACATTTGAGACTCAATGAGCTACTACAAAGACTCCAAGTAATTCAATGTATTCCAAACTGCATGATTCCATTCAATACGCTTCATTTCTAACTCTTTAATTAAGGAGCACCAATGATCAGTTTAGAATGAGCATTTGAACTAGCCGATCAACTTAACATGTCCGCAATAAATTGTCTTTAACTTTTGATTTAGATCTCAAAATGACACGAATCCAAAGCCCACGTTAAGCAAGATCGACTTTCAATATTTTGAAAATATTTAAGACCCAAATAGCTAAGACAAAGCCTCCAAGTAAACCAATCTATCCTAAACTGCGCAAAGCCATTTATTATGCTTTATTTATAAGCATTTACTCAAGGAGCATCAATTTTAGAATGATCGTTTTAACTAGCCGATAAATTTGACATGTCCGCATTAAATCGTCTATAACTTTTAATTTAGAGCTCAAAATGACATAAGTACAACATCCACATTAAGCTAGCTCAATATTCCATATTGTGCCTACATTTGAGACTGAAAAAGCTATTACAAAGCGTCCAAGAAATCCAATGTATCCCAAACTGCGTGATTCCATGCATTATGCTTCACTTATAAGCGTTTACTCAAGTAGCATCAATGATCAGTTTAAAATGATCATTTTAACTAGCTGATAACCTTGATATGTCCGCACTAAATCAGTTTAGAATGATCATTTTAACTAGCTGATAATTTAGAGCTCAAGATGACATAAATCCAACGCCCACTTTAAGCTAGCTAAATTTTCCATATTGTGAAAACATTCGCGATTGAAAGAGCTAGACAAAGCACCAAAGTAATGCAATATATCCAAAACTGTGTGATTCCATGCATTATGATTCTTTTATAAGCCTTTACTCAAGGAGCACCAATGACCAAGTTAGAATGATTTTAACTGGCCGATCAACTTGAGATGTCCGCACTAAATCGTCCGTAACTTTTGATTTAGAGTTTATAATGACACGAATCCAACACCCACGTTAAGCTAGCTCAACTTTCAATATTTTGACAAAACTTAAGACCAAAACAGCTACCGCAAAGCCTCCTAGTAACCCAATCTATCTCAAATTGCGTGATGTCATGCATTATGCTTCATTTATAAACCTTTTCTCAAGGAGCATCAATAATCAATTTAGAATGATCATTTTAACTATCTGATCAACTTGACATGTCTGCGCTAAATCGTCTTAAACTTTTGATTTAGAGCTTAAAATGACATGAATCCAATGCCCACGTTAAGCTAGCTCAATTTTCCATATTTTTACAACATTTGAGACTGGAAGAGCTACGACAAAGCCTCCATGTAATCCAATGTATCCCAAACTACCTGATGCCATGCATTACGCTTCATTCATAAGCATTTACTCAAGGAGCACCAATGATCATTTTATAATGATCATTTTAATTAGTTGATCAACTTGAAATATCCGCACTAAATCATCTTTAACATTTGATTTAGAGCTAAAAATGATATGAATCCAACACCCACGTTAAGCTAGCTCAATTTTCCATATTATGACAACATTGGAGATTGAATGAGCTACGACAAAACCTCAAAGTAATCCAAAGTACTGCAGTGTAATCCCAAACTGCTTGATGCCATGCATTATGTTTCATTTATAAGCCTTTACTCAAGGAGCACCAATGAACAATTTAGAATGATCATTTTAACTAGCTGATCAACTTGACATTTCTGCAAAAAAATCATCAGTAACATTTAGCTTAGAGTTAAAAATGAGGCGAATCTAACGCCCATGTTAAGCTAGCTAAATTTTCTATATTGTGACATAATTTAAGACCGAAATAGCAACGACAAAGCCTCCAACTAATCAAATGTATCCCAAACTGCCTGACGCCATGTATTATTTTCATTTATAAGATTTTAATCAAGGAGCACCAATGATTAGTTTAGAATGATTACTTTTGAATGATCATTTTAACTGGCCGATCAACTTCATATGTTCGCACTAAATTGCGAGTAACTTTTTGGTTAGAGTTCAAAATGACACGAATCTAACGTCCACGTTAAGCTAGCTTAATTTTCTATATTGTAATATAGTTTAAGACCAAAATAGCTATGACAAAGCCTCCAAGTAATCTAATGTATTCCAAACTGCGTGATGCCATGTATTATTTTACATTAATAAGCGTTTAATCAAGGAGCACCAATGATCAGTTTAGAATGATCATCTAAACTAGCCGATCAACTTGACATGTCCGCATTAAATTGTCTTTAACTTTTGAATTAGAACTCAAAATGACACGAATCCAAAGCCCTTGTTAAGCAAGCTCAACTTTCAATATTTTGACAAAATTTAAGACCAAAATAGCTACGACAAAGCATCCAAGTAATCCTATCTATCCCAAACTTCGCGATGCCATGCATTATGCTTCATTTATAAGAATTTACTCAAGGAGAACCAATGATCAATTTAGAATGATCATATTAGCTAGCTGATCAACTTGACATATACGCAATAAATCGTCCTTAACTTTTTATTTAGAGCTCAAGATGACATGAATCCAATGCCCACGTTAAGCTAGCACAATTTTCCATGTTGTAAAAACATTTAAGACTCAAAGAGCTAGAGAAATCATCAAAGTAAAACAATCTATCCAAAACTGTGTGATAACATGCACAATGTTTTGATTATAAGCCTTTACTCAAGGAGCACCAATGACCAGTTTAGAATGATCATTTTAACTGGCCGATCAACATGACATGTCCACACTAAATCACCCATAAATTTTAATTTAGAATTCAAAATGACACGAATCAAACGCCCACGTTGCGCTAACTCAATTTTCTATATTTTGACAAAATTTATGAAGAAATAGCTACGACAAATCCTCTAAGTAATCCAATCTATCCTAGACTGTGTGATGCCATGCATTATGCTTAGTTTATAAGCCTTTACTCAAGGAGCACCATGATGAGTTTAGAATTATCATTTCAACTAGCTGATCAACTTCGCATGTTCGAACTAAATCGTCTTTAACTTTTTATTTACAGCTCAAGATGACATGAATCCAACGCAAATTTTAAGCTAGGTCAATTTGTATATTGTGAAAACATTTGAGACCGAAAGACCTAGACAAAGCATGAAAGTAACTCAATCTATCCAAAACTGCGTGATGCCATGCATTACGCTTCTTTTATAAGCCTTTAATCAAGGAACACCAATAACCGGTTTAGAATGATCATTTTAATTGTCCGATTAACTTGACATGTCCGCACTAAATCCTCCATAGTTAGGGTTTAGAATGATACGAATCCAACGCCCATGTTAAACTAACTCAAATTTTTATATTCCAACAAAATTTATGACCCAAATAGCTACGACAAAGCCTTCAAGTAATCCAATATATCCCAACTTGCGTGATGTCATGCATTATGCTTCATTTTTAAGCCTTCGCTCAAGGAGCACCCATGATCAGTTTAGAATGATCGTTTTAACTAGCTGATCAACTTGACATGTCCGTACTAAATCGTCTTTAAATGTTTGTTTATAGCTCAAGATGTCTTGAATCCAACGCCCAAGTTAAGCTAACTTAATTTTCTATATTGTGGCAAAATTTAAGATCAAAAGAGATACGAAAAAGCCTCCAAGTAATCAAATCTAACCCAAACTTGATGATGCCATGCATTACGCTTCATTTATAGGCATTTATTTAAAGATCACCAATGATCAGTTTAGAATGATCAATTTAACTATTTGATAAACTTGACATGTTCGCACTAAATTGTCTTTAAATTGTTTTTAGAGCTCAAGATGACATGAATCCAATGCCCACGTTAAGCTATCTCAATTTTCCATATTGTGAAACATTTGAAACTGAAAGAGCTAGACAAAGCATCAAAGTATGAAATCTATTCAAAACTACGTGATACCATGCATTATGCTTCTTTTATAAGCCTTTAATCGAGGAGTACCAATGACCAGTTTAGAATGATCATTTTAACTGGCCGATCAACTTAACATATCCCCACTAAATCGTCCTTAACTTTTAATTTAGAGTTCAGAATGACACGAATTTAATGATCATTTTAAAATGCTAATTTCAACTAGCTGATAAACTTGACATGTCCGCACGAAATCGTCTTGTACTTTTTATTTAGAGCTCAAGATTACATGAATCCAATGCCCACATTAAGTTAGCTCAATTTTCTATATTGTGAAAACATTTGAAATTGAAAGAGCTAGACATAGTATCAAAGTAATGCAATATGCCCAAAAATGTGTTATGCCGTACATTATGCTTCTTTTTCTTTTATAAGCCTTTACTCAATGAGCACCAATTACCAATATAGAATGATCATTTTAACTGGGCTATCAGCTTGACATGTCTGCACTAAATCATCGGTTACTTTTAATTTAAAGTTCATAATGACACGAATCCAACGCCCACGTTAAGCTAACTCAATTTTCTATGTTGTGACAAAATTTTGGACCAAAATAGATACGAATTAGTGTCCAAAAAATCCAATCTATCCCAAACTTCATGATGCCATGCATTATGCTTCATTTGTTGATCTTTACTCAAGGAGCAGCAATGGGTAGTTTAGAACAAACATTTCAACTACCTGATAAAGTTGATATGTCCGCACTAAATTGTCTTAATAAATTTTTTTAGAGCTCAAGATGACATGGATCCAACGCCCACATTAAACTAGCTCAATTTTCCATATTGTGAAAACATTTGAAACTGAAAGACCTAGACAAAGCATCAAAGCAATGCAATCTATCCAAAACTGTGTGATGCCATGCATTATGCTTCTTTTATAAGCCCTTACTCAAGGAGCACCAATGACCAGTTTAGAATAATCATTTTAATTGGCTTATCAACTTGACATGTCCTCACGAAATCGTCTGTAACTTTTAATTTAAAGTTCAGAATGACACGAATCCAATGCCCACGTTGAGCTAACTATATTTTCTATATTGTGACTAAATTTATGAGCAAAATAGATACGACAACGCATCCAAGTAATCCAATCTATCCCAAACTCCATGATGCCATGCATTATGCTTCATTTATAGGCCTTTACACAAGGAGCACCAATGATCAGTTTAGAATGATCATTACAACTAGCTGATAAACTTGATATGTCTCCACTAAATTGTCTTTAAATTTGTTTTTGTAGCTCAAGATGATATGAATCCAACGCCCACGTTAATCAAGATCAATTTTCAATATTGTGAAAACATTTGAAACTGAAAGAACTTGACAAAGCGTCAAAGTAATGCAATCTATCTAAAACGGTGTGATAACATGCATTATGCTTCTTTTATAGGCCTTTACTCAAGGAGCACCAATGATCAATTTAGAATGATTATTTTAGCTGACCGATCAACTTGACATGTTCGCACTAAATCATCTATAACTTTTAATTTAGAGTTCGGAAGGACACAAATCCAATGCCCACGTTAAGCTAACCAAATTTTCTACATTGTGACAAAATGTAAGACCAAAATAGATACGACAAAGCCTCCACGTAATCCAATCTAACCCAAACTCTGTGATGCCATGAATTATGCTTCATTTAAAAGCCTTTACCGAAGGAGCATCAATGATCGGTTTAGAATGATCATTTTAACTAGCTGATCAACTTGACATGTCCGCACTAAGTCTTCTTTAAATTTTTATTTATAGTCAGGATGAGTTGAATCGAAGTCCCACGTTAACCTAGCTCAATTTAGTGTATTGTGAAAACATTTCAGACTAAAAGAGCTAGACAAAGCATCAATGAAATACAAACTATCAAAAACTTCGTGATGCCATGCATTATGCTTCTTTTATTTGCCTTTACTCAAGGAGCACCAATGACCAGTTTGGAATAATCATTTTAATTGGCCGATCAACTTGACATTTCCACACGAAATCCTTCGTAACTTTTAATTGAGAGTTAAGAATGACACGAACCCAACCCCAACGTTAAGCTAACTCAATTTTCTATATTGTGACAAAAGTTAAGACCAAAATAGATACGACGAAAGCGTCCAAGTAATCCAATATATCCCAAACTTCATGATGTCATGAATTATGCTTCATTTATAGACCTTTACTCAAGGAGCACCAATGATCAGTTTAGAATGGTCATTTCAAGTAGCTGACAAACTTGATATGTCCGCACTAAATCATCTTAATATTTTTTTTTAGGGGTCAAGATGACATGAATCCAACGCCCACGTTAAGCTAGCTCAATTTTCAATATTGTGACAAAATTTGAGACTGAAAAAGCTACCACAAAGCCTCCAACTAATCCAATGCATTTCAAACTGCACGATGCCATGCATTATGCTTCATTAATAAGACTTTACTCAAGGAGCACCAATGATCAGTTTAAAATGATCATTTTTAGTAGCCAATAAACTTGACATGTCTGCACTAAATTATCCATAACTTTTAATTGAGAGTTCAGAATGACACGAATCAAATGCCCACATTAATCTAACTCAATTTTCTATGTTGTGACAAAATTTAAGATAAAAAGCCTATGACAATGCCTTCACTAATCCAATCTATCCCAAACTTTGTGATGCCATGCATTATGCTTCATTTATAAGCCCTTACCCAAGCAGCACCAATGATCATTTTAACTAACTGATCAACTTGACATATCCGCACTAAATCATCGTTTACTTTTTATTTGAGCTCAAGATGACATGAATCCAACACCCACATTAAGCTAGCTCAATTTTCCATATTGTGAAAACATTTGAAACTGAAAGAGCTAGACAAAGTATCAAAGTAATGCAATCTATCCAAAACTGTGTGATGTCATGCATTGTGCTTCTTTTATAAACCTTTACTCAAGGAACACCAATGCCAATTTAACTAGCTGATAAATTTGGCATAACCGCACTAAATCATCTGTAACTTTTGATTTTGGAGTTCAGAACAACACAAATCCAACACCCACGTTAAGCTAGCTCCATATTCTGTTTTGTTACAAAATTTAAAACCCAAATAGCTACAACAAAGCTCCAAGTAATCCAATATATCCCAAACTGCGTGATACCATACATTATGCTTCATTCGCAAATCTCTACTCAATCAGCATCAATGATCAGTTTAGAATGTTCATTTTGAGTAGCAGATCAATTTGATAGTTGTTGGAGCTGGATTTCTCCTCTGAAATCCAGCTCGTCGTAAAAAGAAGATGGGCCCGCAATCCCAATCGGACAAAGTGCTCGAGATCACCAAGGAGAAAGAGGATCGAGCTCTAGAATAACGTAGATGCGATGTACAAGGAGAGAGAGGAGGAATGTGGCCGATATTCCCGGAGAATAAAGATATATTCCATGTATCTGTTTCTGTATAAATATTTTATGATTGTCTTTGTAAAATGTACGCAAAAACCTCTAATACAATACCTAATTTTCAGAACCTTAAAGAGAATTCAAGCCGAACTCAATCGAATAGATTTCTCTCTCATTCTCACATAAATTCTCGAGTGTGGATTTTGGCTACCACGTTTTGGCGCCGTCTGTGGGGATTTGATCATAAATTCCCAAAAGCACAAAAGCTGTGCTCATGGCATCAAAATCTGGTGATACCCCATCACATCGTGGTCACGAGTTCGATCGATCAGCCAATCACACCTCGATCTTGGCTCCATACCCCGATCCAGACCGCCTCTATGATGGTCACCACGCATCAGGCGCCACTACGGCGCCCAGTAGTGACTTTGACATCAAAAGCTCATGTTGATGTCATCAGTCGACCGGCATCTACATGGATTCATACTGAAACAGTTCACAGATTGACCTCAGATGTAGGTCGACCCGCAATCCAAGGGAATCAATCAGACAACCCGACCCAATAAGCTTGCTAAACTCAAGAGCATGGCCAGCATGCTAATCAATATGACTTCGACGCAAGACGCAACCATGCGCACTCTGATGACGCGGCTCGATCATCAAGAGAAGGATTTCAATCGATTACTCAACAAACTTTTAACCCAGCAAGAGGGCCCGTGAGTTCGTACTCTACCCCGTTATTTTTCGGGAAGACACGAGCTCGGTCCCACCAGAACCCAGCTAGACTTCTCGGGAATATATCGCCGAGCATAAGTCATCAGCTCATTGTAACTCATATTGCACCTGGTACTGTAACTCGCCAGATCGCAGCACTAGTCAGGATCACAGCTCAACCGAGATTAACCCTAGGAAATCTCGTGATCTACACAGATTGCCATCTCCACCCCGATTTCCTCCCAGTTGTGAGCCTGCTAGGAATCACTGGCTTGGTGCTTTGACTTTTGCATCGAGCTCGTGAGCTCCAGGTGCAGAGGTCTCGAGCCCCAACCAACCGTCTCCCTTATTGCAGAGCTCATCGAACTGCAACCAGGAGCATCAGTTCGAATCCGACTTTGATGCTCTCCAGAGGTCTGTTGATCAAACAAAAGAGGAACTCAAGCTTTTGAGCTCACGTGTGCACAAAGCTACAATATCGGTTCTAGATATTGATCGCAAGATTTAAACATGTCAAAGCCAGGATATCAAGCATAAATGATGAGATAGCATTGACAGCACTCAGGAACGGATTCGGGTATAAATCCACATTCCATCAGGAGTTAACAGTGCATCAACCCTCAACGCTCGACGATGCTTTACATCGTGCATCACGATGGGAAGTCGCCGAAGAAGAACTAGAAGGATTGAGAAAGCTTCATGATGACGACAAAGGCTCATCAAGCAAACCAGAAGCCAAAACATATAATGGGGATAAACCTTACAATCAAAAAAGGTTTCAAAGCAGGCCAAGGCCAACACGAGTACACAGTAAGCAAGTCCGAATCACCCAAAAACAGCGATTTCGATCAAAAAAGGTGTTGCGTACACCATAAGCGACATGGTCATTGGACAGAAAATGTTGTCGAGTCAGTCACTTGTTATAGCAAAGCTACAAGCCGGAGAGCTTTAGAATATCGACCTAAACCTCGAGGATTCAAAACCAAGAAACAATCTGAGGCAGAACAAGTATATAAAGGAGAAGTCCTCCAAAAAAAGAGAAAGATCCCCCGATAAAAATAAAAACTCTTTCCTCCCGCTCAGAAAAAGAGAATACACTTAATTTTTCCAAACTAAGTATGTGTAGGGGGTCCGAGTATAAGGTAGTGTTACCACTCCTGATGGGGACATCAGGTCGTATGGCTGGCCAGGAGACCAGACTGGCCGACCAGGGAGCTTGTCCGAGACGGCGGGCTGATACAAGCCTCGATTCAAGGCTTATATGCGCGTTGGCTGTTTGGAGAAGGTTAGGTGAGAAACTCGACCTTAGACTTCTTGGATAGGGGTTTTTGGGTTGGTATTTGATGGAAGGGTGAAGTGAACCACACGAGGGGTGATGAACCTCGTGATAAATCACAAACTTAGAGCTAGGAGGGCTGGTCTCAACTAGGTTCTAAGCGCACAAGTCTCTTTTGAGAGAAAGCTTGTAGGAAGAAAGTTCTACTTTATTAATATCAAAAAGGGTGTCGAACTACAATGCTGGAAGGAGCCGTATTAATATGCTTGACAGCTTGACCTTCTAGGGTCGACTCAAAGAAAGAAAAGAAAAATTTACAAAAGTGCACAAATGGAAAACGTACAAAAGTGCATAACCGAAAAAAGACCTATTCCTAAAATGTCTTTGACTCAAAAATGTAAAAAATCTAAATCTTACCCT